>LPNX010551449.1:449145-539664 GCA_001517045.1 Pseudotsuga menziesii | reverse complement strand
TGTCTTTCCAATAAACAAATTTGCATGAACTGACGTAACAAGATAGGATTTCGTACCTGATAAGCTCGATTGAGCTGGGAAACTACCAACTGAGAATCCAAACGGACCTCAAGCTGGGTAATTCCACGTGACAAAGCATCCAATAGGAGCTCAATGACAGCCCTATACTCAGCAACATTATTAGAGGTAGGACCTAGACAAGTGCCTCCCGCGGCAACAAGCTGTCCTGAGGGAGAATAGATAACCCATGCTGCCGAAGCCAGTTTACAAGTGTGACGGCTGGCGTCATTAGTGAAACCTATATACATGTTGAAAGACATCTGCAACAACCAGTAGATAATATAAAAAACAAAACTAACAACCTAATGTACATAAAAATACATACACTAAAAATTACAAGAAAAAGTGTTAAGCCTAAGCGTAGTACTTCTTCAGGTAGAGCCCATTTCTAGGCTCAGGAAGCTTATTCCCATCATAATCAACTAATTCATATGTGCCCTTACTTAATACTTTCGACACGACATAGGGTCCTAACCACATAGCCTTGAATTTTCCTACCCCTAGAGGTTATTTATATTGGTCCCAAAGCAAGACAAGTTCCCCTTCAGAGAAAACCCTAGGTTTGACCGTTTTATCATATTGAGATTTAACCCTATTTTTATGATCCTGATTAGCATTCTACGCATCTCTACGTTGTTCATCAAGGTGTTCTAAATGTACCAGACGTTCCTCAAGCTCAGTTGTATCAGGTAACACATGAATGGCTATCTTCAAGGACGGGATTTCGCATTCAATCGGAGTAACTGCTTCCACCCCGTGAACGAGTTGGAAAGGGGAATAACCCATGGCAGTCTTGACATTAGTTCTGTAAGCCCAAAGAGCAGGATATAACATGATGTGCCAATTAGAACGGGCTGCATCAATTGTCCATTTAAGGATAGTTTTCAAAGTCTTGTTGACAGCCTCAACCTGACCATTTGCTTGCGGATAGTATGGAGAAGAATGTTCTTGTCTAAATCCGAGCATAATAGTCAGTTCCATCATCATGTTATTTTGAAAATGACTGCCATGGTCAGTGACAATCACTTTGGAAATACCAAACCTTGCAATAATTTGATTGAAAACAAAGAAAGCTGTTGTTTCCCCGTTGTCTTTGAAAGTAGGCATTTCCTCTTCCCATTTCGTAAAATAGTCAATAGCGACAATGATGTATTTATGCCCCCCAGCTGAGACTGGGTTGCATGTCACGTAATCGATCCCCCATTTCATGAAGGGGCCTACCGAGACAACAGGAAATAACAGAGCAGGATGTGACCGCATCTTCTTGGTGTAAAGCTGACACGGGTGACAGTGCTTCACAGCTTCCACACAATCTTTAAAGATCATGGGCCAGAAATAACCAGCACACAATATCTTATGGGCCGTTGCTAACCCAGATAAATGACCCCCACATGCTCCCCTATGGGAATCATTTAGGACAATCTCCACTTCATCATGAGTAAGGCAGCGACGCAAGATGGAATCTACCCCACGTCGATATAATGTATCTCCTATAATGAGGTAGTTCTTGGCATGAAGGCGTAACTTATGTCGTTCCTCCCTAGAGGAAGTGGCAGGATACTTCAAATTCTGGAGATATATAAGAATATCCCCATACCAAGGATCAGAGGTGGCTATCAAGAAGATGTGCTCATCTAGGAATGATTCATCCTCAACCGCTACATTTTCTTCAGTGGGAAATTCTGCTATAAGCTCAGCAAAAACTAAGGACTTTTTAGACTTAGTGGACTGGAAATCCAAGTCAAACTCCTAGAGAATGACTATCCATTTGTTAAATTTTCCCCCAACAATCCGTCGGGATAAAACATATTGGAACGGATTTACATCCGCCACTACTGTGGTGGTCCTCAGTAAAATGTAATGGCGTAACATCTGCACAGCATAGACAGCTGCTAAGGCTAATTTCTTGATGTGGGAGTATCTAAGTTAGGTCCGGCCAAAGCACGGCTAAGATAATAAACGACATGCTCAATGAGCTTATCGTCCTCCTGGACTAGTACTACCCCAATGGTCGACTCTGACGCGGCCAGATATAATATAAAATCCCTAGAATAATCTGGTGGACATAACAAAGGTGCCGACAGCAAATATTTTTTCAATGCCTCGAACGCAAGTTGTGCGATTTCATCACATACAAATGGAGTGTCTTGTTTGAGCAAGCGCATGAAACCTTTAGTGATCTTGGCATAATTAACGATAAAATGTCAAAGAAAGTTAGACTTTCCTTGCAGGATTTGAAGTTGCCTAAGAGAACGAGGAGGAGGCAGATTTACAATGGCCTCAACTTTCAATGGATCCACCTGGATGCCTCTACTAGAGAAAATGAATCCGAGTAACCTTCCTGACTCGACACAGAAAATTCACTTGTGGGGATTCAAGCGAATTTTATAATATCTGCATCTTTCAAAGATCAACCTCAAATGATCTGGATGTTGGATCCTCTTACGAGAATGTGCAGGCAGATCATCAAGGTATGGTTCGACAATGGCTTTTATGTCATGAAAAGCAAATTTCATAGCTCGTTGAAAGGTAGCCCCAGCATTTTTCAGTCCAAAGGGCATTTTCTTATACGCAAATGTACCCCAAGGGAAAATGAAAGCAGTTTTATGTTGGTCTTCCGGTTTGATTTGGATTTGATTTTAGCCGGAGAAACCATCCATAAACGAAAACACCTCACTTCCCGCACATGCATCTATGATCTGGTCAATAAATGGTGTGGGGTAGTTGTCCTTAGGACAGGCTTTATTAAGGTCTCTAAAGTCTGTACAAACGCGAATAGTCCCTTTCTTTTTATCAACAGGAACAGGGTTGGACACCCATTCGGTCAAAGCTATGGGATATATAAAACCAGCTTTCAACAGCTTTTCAACTTCTGCCTTCACAGCCGCCGCTTTACGCGGGTTCACGGGTCTTAATTTTTGTCGAACTGACTTAGCATCAGGATAGGTTCGGATTTAATGTTGAACAATAGATGGATCTATGCCTGGCATCTCCTCATATGACCAGGAAAAGATATCACGAAATTCCTTAAAAAGGGCGGTATAGATAGCAATCTCTTCAGGAGAGCAGTTTGCACCTATATAGATGTTTTCCACGACATCTGGGTTCACAAAGATGTTGATAGGTATAGTGGTGTAAATATTTGCCATATTCCCCTCGGCAAACACTCCTTCCCTAAGCAAAGGGTTGAGAGGTATATCAACATCGTCTGACAATCTCACGTGAAAATCTTGGTTTTCTATCCTGCTCAGTTCTGGAAGAAAATAGGATCGATGATGAAGATCCTCACAAATCTTATCACATCCACTCATGGCTTCCAGAATAGCTTCATCGGAAGGTAGAAGGGTGTCTAAGAAATATATAGAATGTAAAGAGTTTTCTGCCCATGTGGGAAAATAGACTTCTTCCAGATCATCCGAGACTGTTAGAGGATCTAGAATGGGATCAGCAGCAACTTGAGTGATAACCCGATAAGCCACTTCTATTGTTGATAAGGGAACTTCAGGTTCATGGGGAGTTGGGAGGACCCAAGGATCAGTCCTATCGACAACCGTAGCGATGGACTTCCCCACACTAGTAGAACCAATGTAATTTACCGGGGCTGGAAGATCAAATGTGCCCATTAATGATGTGTACATTCCAGCCCCCAAACTCTGTGCAGCAGGTTTTACCTGATCAACCAATGGCACAGAGGACTCATTTGACTCTAAACGACCTTTTCGGGTAAAATCAAGTTGATTAATAGTAACTAACTTGCCCTCATGTGGAAAAACCACTACACGAAAAACGACCAGCGCAACAGCAGACATCGCATAAGTCCAATTTCTTCCTAGAAGAAAATTGTAGTCCAAAGGATCATCAATCACTTCTACTTCAATAGACACTGCTTTGCCTGCCAACTTAATCTCAAAATCCGGCAGGATACCATGCGGACGGAAGGATCTTCCATCAAAAGTAGTAAGTAAAGTGTTTGATGGGACCAGCTCTGGGGATCCAAGAGCTTTCCAACAGGCCAAGGACATAACACATGTAGAGGCCCCCTCATCAACAACTGCTCTTCCAATGGTCTTACCACCATGGACAACATCTATTGATAGGGATACATGGTAAGGCGGGCAAAATTTAACATCGGAAAAATGAAATTTCACCGTGAGACTCGAAGAGTCCATGCTACCTAAAGCTGCTAAGAGGGAATCCCGCTGAGCGGGACAACTCTGTAAGACCTCCAAAGCTGACATTGCACAAGGGGTTTGAGCTAAGTCTTCAACCATGGAGTAGTTGGAAGAATCCCTAGCGTTAGGGTTATGCAAGGTCTTCTTAAAGACACCTTTCGGTATCTTCGGCATTATTTCAGCAGGTTTCTCTATTGTGAGAGGGTTGGAAGTTTCACCTACAGCTTTACCCTTCTTAGGATTCTCTTTCTCATAGTTTTTGTTCGTGGTCTGCAACAAAGTGGAAGATTGAACCATGTTGATATAATTTGGGTCAGGGGCAGTTTGAGTGCCCTCTGCTACGTTAGAAGCTGAAGCAGTGTTCTGTCCTTGGGGAAAAGGATCCTTCAGGACAGCCGGTTGTTGAGCTTTAAGCAGCTTCTGGGATTGATCCATAAGGGGACAAAGGTGAGTAAGGTGGTCCTCTTGGCACAACTTACAAGGGAACTTGACCTTCTTCTTTTCTTTTTTTCCCGCATCAGCATTGTTCGTGGGCTTTGGCTTGTTTTGGTTTCCCTCT
This sequence comes from Pseudotsuga menziesii, assembly GCA_001517045.1. Classification (NCBI taxonomy): domain Eukaryota; kingdom Viridiplantae; phylum Streptophyta; class Pinopsida; order Pinales; family Pinaceae; genus Pseudotsuga; species Pseudotsuga menziesii. The sequence continues at coordinate 534,873 of LPNX010551449.1, read as the reverse complement.
CCCTTCTTACCTTTCTTTTTCTTCCCGCCAGGCTGCTGATTGCACTTCTGAGAGGTTTGTGCAAAGACATTTGCATTCTGGGGAGAGGGGGAATCCTTTGCTGCCTCCGTCGTAGACTGTTTGATAGACAATTGGTGAATTTTTTTAGTCAAAGACTCTACAGTGGGAGAGTTAACGGATCCAACCACACCATCGGCAGAGGGTCCAGGCTTAGGCTTCTCCACCTCGTGCGAAGGCCTCGGTGCCTCAGGGATGATCTCATACAAGATCCTAGATTGTGAATAAATCAAATCCAACTACTGGGGCCTGAGTATGGCTTCTTCTTCATTCGTTACTCCTGATGTGGAAACATCCTTAGATATGTATGGCAACAATGATTTAAGGAACCACTCTAACAGAAACTTAGGAGGAATGGTGGCTTTGATAAGGCTCTTTCGCCTCCTCCACTCTTGGATGTGATCCGAGATGTGGGTATCCTTGTTTTGTCTAAAAGTAGACAACAAGTCCGTTCCAAAATCATATCGGATCGGAAGCTAAAAGTGGCTGAGAAAAGCACTCGCCAAGTCCCAGAAACTACTAAAAGCAGCAGAAGGCAATTCGATGTACCATTTTGCCGCAGTACCCGTCAAGGTCCTCTAGAACAGCCTCAACCTCACTAAATCTTCATTCAACGAATTTGAAGAACACCATAAATGGAAAGTGGTGGCATGAGCCCCAGGATCTTCACCAGCTTTACCTTCGAACTTAGGGATGTCCGATGGCAATTTGGTGGGAACAGGTGGCCACAAGGGGTCATGCCTCACTGGGTCATTCATCAATTTTGACAAGTCTAGCAAGTTTAAAGTTACCAGGAATGGAAGTTTGGGCCTAACCAAGGCAGTAAATGTGCCAGCTTGGGGATTAGAGGGACCTGCCCTCGAATGCCCATGGGAAAAAGTGGGGTTTCCCCCAGCCACCGGTTGTGAAGTGGGAAGGTTGTTCTGAAACGGATTCCATCTGTAAGCCACAGGATTTTGTGTGGGAGGTGCAGTGTAAGAAGTTCGGGCCATCCCCATAGAAGCAGGGGTCTGAAAGACAGTAGTAGGTATCCCTCCGCTAAACAACTAAAAGGGAGAGCTCGTATATGGGACCGAAATAGGGGTTTGGAAGCTTTGCCCATAAGAGGTGTTGCTCCCAAACTGCACTCCTACATATGAAGGAGATGGACCTACATATGGACTGGATGGGGGAATATGCCCCCCATTCCAAGGAAATCCTTGGAAATATGCCGAGGATCCTACCGGACCACTCTGGGTGGTATAGGGAAAGGAAGAAGGAATGGTAGGTATACTGGGAATCCCAATAACCATGTCACCAGAAGTACCTCCTAGGTTTGAGTGAACCGGTGGTTGAACCACTTGGCCCACTGGAGTCAAAGGTGTAGAAGGCAAACTAGATCTAGGGGAACTTATCGGGGGAGGTAGTACCCCTTCAACCGGAAGGGTTGAGGTGAACACAAAATGACTTTCTTCCATAGAAGACATGACTCTACCCACAGGGACACCTAGTACTGGTGAATCAAAAGGTCTAACCTGAACGATCACAGGATCGTTTAAATCAGTCAAGGGGGAGTTAAAATTTCTTGCAAACTCATCAGTCTGCAATTCTTCTATCTCAACTATGTCAAGATTAAAACGGTTAGCAATGAGTTTTGGTTCACCAAGAACTTCACTTATTCCTACAGGTTCAAATGAACCCTCTGTGTCTAATCTCCACCTTTGAGGTAAAGGTGGAGGCTCCAATGTGGTGATAGGAGGAAGTTTTCTCAACCTTCTTGACCTTCTAACAGGTTGGTCCTCCAGAATTAGAAATTTAACAAATCACACCCTAAGGCCAACTAAACACGGGCAAAACCACAAAGCATACACTAAAAATTCCTAAAGTCTCAAGCAATGAAACCAGGGTAAAAGATATACTTTCCCAAAGAAAGCTGATGAACGATTACTTGGCGTCCTTGAAGTGGTTCTTAGGCACAAGTGGAGGAATCACCCATCGCCCTCCTACACTTTCAACAAGGGTTACCTTCCAAGCCCATTCAAGGTGAACCAGAAATAACCTTCCGGTTTACCTAGGTATGAACCCTAAAAAGACAAGAGACTAAAGGCTACCTTGGCAATATCAACAGTCTGGGGGGGCAGTCGCAAGCCGAACTCGTACACATGGGCAGGGTAGCTGAGCCCGAAACTCTGTCTAGGATAGAATTCCCAGATGCGTAAAAGTCTTGAGTTACGCTTTGACAAGGATTCAGAGGGTTATCTCCTCTGTCCAAGCCTCCATGTGGCCTAGTGCTTAACTCCCGTTTGAGATGAGCTTCCCATATACAATCAATAAAGTCAAGGATTTACCTAAAGAAAGGTCCACTAGGTCTGATTTTTATAACTTGTGGGAAGTTTACACTTCCTAGCCCACAAGTCTAGCCTAAGCTAGTAGGTGAAAGGCCCCTAAAAAACAAAACTTACTAGTAAATTTTAATTTATGTGTTCATTTTAAAGGGTTGTTCTTTACTCAAGAGGAAATGGAGTGGTATACTTTATGATGTTTTGACTCAAACAAGAAATAAATGAAAATAAAGGTGTATTCAAAGCAAAATTACCATTATAAAAACAAACTTCTTTTTCTTTTCTTGCAAATATATATTGATTAATTGAAAGCAGCGACAAGAGAAACTAAGCCTATATTTTTTGTAGTTTTTGAGATAATATCTTTAAATTGAAATAAACACTACTTATGCAAAATCACAATGCAAAAGCTTTAACTATGTTTTCTTTTCACTTTTAAAAATACTCAAAATTATACTATGCATCTACAATGCACTGTACTTGAGCAAACTTGAATCAAATAAATAGTATAAAAGCATCAAACTGAAGCAAACAGGCTGACAGAACCAAAATACCACCAACAAAGGGAGGCTAGGAACCCTAGCTTGGGTGCAAACAATGACAAAAATCACTGCAGACTTACAAAGGCAAGTGACAACCAGCCACTGTTAGAAGGCAGGCTGGAAAAACAGAGCCCAAGACCCTGATCACTGATCTGGACAAAGACACCTTAACCCACAACCCAAACAGGCCAAAATACTTCAGTATGCAGACAGTAAATAATCCAAGCAAAAGAGACTCAAGGGATTTCAAAAAAGCACAAGGTGTGATCACCTAAGGTATTCAAACAAGCTACCCAGCATTCATAATGAAAATCAACTCAGAAAACAGGGATTATACAAAGAAAAGAACAAGCAAACTTTATCTTAAAAATATCTACTTCCAGGCATATTCGCGGCTGTCTATCAGTGCAACCCGCGAATGATCCGTGACTGTCTAGACCAGCAACCTGTGAATGCAAACTTGTATTCACGACTGTTCAGAAGAACAACTCGTGAATGGGTATAAATTTTTTCTCAAAAACAAAGAAAAACCCAAAGACTTTCAAACACTGAGGCAAGTATGAAACAGGATACAAGATCACACACAGACTTCCAGGCAAAGACTGGTCAGGGGGACAGAAAAAACCTACAGCAGTCTGGGCTCCCCAGCGGAGTCGCCAGTTCTATTGTACAGGATTACACACCTAATAACCATAGGTCTGGGGTTACCAACATACTCAATCAACTTGCAGACAATTGACTCTAAAGTGCAGTAAAGGAAATAGGAGGATTAGAAAGACTTACTTGATTAACGAAGGTCAATCCTTGCTAGTCCTCTTCCGCTCTGCTTCACCTTCAAAGTCTTCAAGGTTTCTCCTCTTTCACCTGTCAAGAGTCAATCTTCCAGATACAAGATGATTCATATATATATAAGCAGGTTAGATAAATCACATATAAGATGCAGAAACATAAATGTTTATCAAACCAAGATACATGAAACACATATGGAAGAAGGATTCTCTTTATTATCAATAATGGAAAGAGTTCAGATTACAACCCAATGCCTGAGACAAGGACTCCTCTGCAACCAAAGGATTCTGAGTTCCATTGCTCCAAAGACTTCTGTATACAATCCACCAACATAACTTTGCTCTCCAAAAGTATATCCCAACACCCTCCCCAAGGCCTGTATTTATATGGAGGAAATAAGGCAGTTTCGAAGGTTGAGGAGGTTGAGACAGTTAAGAGGATTAATGGTAAATTGCTTAACTAATCTCAGATTATCGCATGTTTTTATGTTTAAATGTTAAGGGACATATTCACGGGTATGTAGAAGGACAACCCGTGAATGACTCGTGACTTGCTATAAGAGCAACCCGCGAATACATCCATTCGCGACTTGCTGCAACCGACACTCGTGAATGATGCATGATTTGTATATATGGAGAGTCGCGAATACAACCTAACATTGCAAAATGGAAAAGTAACCAGCTGGATGGAGGAGGAATGTATCATATAGTAAGCCAATCTATAGTGTTTTGGGCAAACCTCTATCCATAGATGTCCTTTTGTGTGCCAACATGAGGGATGTCGGCACTCGGACAGAGAGGTGCCATTCAGGTGTATAACAGCTCTCAAACAAGCATGGAATCTTGTATTTCCACCACAGGATATGGCTTTCGATCCATGGGATTTTCTCTAGATACTCTTGTCTCTCAATCAAAAATGGAATCTCGATCGGGTGGAGATACAGGCTTTGGACTGGTGGCTCAGTTGGCATAGACCCTCATTGATGTACCCGAAGGTAATTAAAATAAATCTAGCTTGGGTAGAATGAATGGCTTAGAATAGTATAGGGATTTCAATAGGTAAACCCTTCAGCCCAAATTATAATATGTAATAACACGACGATTCGGTGTGATTCAAAGGTGGGAAGCAGCTAGTTTCTTCTCAATATTTATATATGTAATAACATGGCGATTTAGTGTGATTCGAAGGTGCGAAGCAACCTATTAGTTAATCCCACCGGAGCACCCTATGAGCATATAAGTACTTTGGGCAGTGGTTGGGACACGTCGCCTTTTTCCCATTGATTTTAGTCCCATGGTCAATTCTTTATATATGTAATTATGCTAGATTCAGTATGGAAGAAAATGGAATAACACAGATATGTGGTCAATATAGTTGTTTACCTAGAACCTATTAAGATTGAATCACCATCATTAGTGGAGACACCAGAGGTAAGAGCAGATTCATACCTAGTTCCGGGGACATTCCTTCTAGGTTCAAACCAATGTGACTAAAGGTACCATACACTATACAGCCCCTCCTTTTAGGGGGAGAGCCAGTAGATAGATTGAGCCTACAAGATTACCTTTCAGTTTAACATATACAACCACACACAACAACCAATTGTCATATCCTTGGAACTTCCCTCTTGTATTTAGTTTTCAAGATGAAGCAAAGATGCAAAAATGAAATAAGGAACAATGGTTCTGAGGACCAATTGCTTTCAAGGTTCACCTACCTGGGAGATTCGGGGCATGCCTGATCTTGTAGAAAAAATAAAAGAAGATTCAAATTGAATTAAATCCAAGCATCTAGCTTATCAATAAAATTTCGTACATAATGAACTCGCACTATGAGGAACATATTAAAGAATAAATCAAAGAAGGCAATGTGGTGTACAATTTGCAAAATAGAAGGCTATCTATGAAATGATTGCCCCATTATTCAGAGATATATCATTTTTGTGACTAACCTTTTTGTGGGAAAGGCAAATGTTAGGATCTGAAAAATATGTCAAAATATTGGTCACGCTCCCCACCACTACCCGCTGCTATACAAATAAAGTTGAACTGCAATGGTTGTGCATTGTGAATTTTTCAGAGTCTCCGTATATAAGCTGGACATCTAGCAATCAGATCAGATCAAAAGTGGTCCATGATGTTAGGGCCTTACCTACCTCTTGATTGAGCGACACAGTCATACAGAGAAAGAAATACATTACTTTACCCAAGCTTACTTTTACCTTTTTTCCTACTCCCCTAAGGAACTATCACCAGATCTTGTGGTACCCATCAAGAATAAGGCTGAGTAAACAAGAAGAGTACCCCCCACTCCCTCATTGGGAAATAAGGGAATTTGGGTCTGTATCTTTTCCCGTGGCCCCCCTCGTCGGGTGGTGCTTGTGGGGGGGGGGTGCCACTCGAGGAAAAATTTGGGCTTCAACTGCGTTCTCTCACACCTTTGCTTAGCGCTTGGGAAACATAGAATTATGGAATACGATATGAGTTACAAAAGCGTATATCAATAAAATGAGACACCGTCGCCACTATGCGTCTGGTAAAGAGCCAAAAGACTGGGTAGAAGCTGCAAGCTTTTTCATGGAGTGAACCAAACAATAGTAAACTTGGGTTGTACATACCATTACTAGTGCCTAGCAGACCATGGGATATTCTCTTTTTTTTTTTGTTGAAGCGTTACCAATGACCAAGCGAGGCCATGATTACATGTTTGTGGTTGTGAACTATTTAAACAAAATGTTTGTGCTAATGCCTCGAAATAAGACAATCAAGGGTCATGAAGCCGCTGAAGTCTTTTTCTAATTAGTTAAATGTATTGATGTCCACATATGTAGATATATGTGCAAGCTGAAGGCACCACCCATTATTGTCATATAACACCCTCCTAGATGACTCTCTGTGCATGTCGCTTTCCATTCATGAGGCTTGTTCCTACTTGGTTTAACTGCCATTGCCAAAATCCATACTTAGGCCTTTAGGAAAAACACTCTTAGGCTAAAATCCCTTACGCCTATGTGGTATCCTTTAGGGTATATAATATTTGAGCCCATATATAAATAAGATACTAATTAGAGGAGATAAATAAAAATGTTATATAAAATATCTAGGAGTATGATCAATTGTGTTTTTTTGGATCTAATGAGCCATTTAAGTCACACCATCCAATAGGTATAGCGAAAGGAATGGTTTATTGATGGGCCATTATAGATACCATTTTGCTCTTGCGTCTCTTCGATCCTGCACTTGACGTATTTGCACCCAGCCAGTAGCGTTCCATACCTTATTCCTCACACCACGACGGAACCACGTGCCCTTATTGGAGGGAGGGGAGGACCTGGTTATGCTTGATAAATTTCAAAGTCAGAAAATGACTAAGTTGTGGGAGAGAGGGATCGTCGGAACTGCCCTATGGATTACTTTCAGAATTGATGAGATCAGATCAGATATCAGAACTACCTAGACCTGTTAGCTCTATACCACTTCCCGAACTCATGCTTAGTGGGTACATCAAGAACTATACTTCTATTGTAGGGATGGGATGAAAAAACCCGTCCAACCAGATACAATTTATTAATTTAGATAGACAATGTTAGGAGAGGATATGCCTACCTTGCTTTACTTTTACTGTTACCACCCAACCCACCTCTTTTCTTTAATTGAACTACCTCACCCTAATTGTGGAGTCTTGTCTACCCTTAACAATCACTTGCTGAAAGAATCGTACTTGGGAACCATGGGAACCACTATTGCTTGCACACCTTTAACTCAGCCTACACATTTGGGGAGGCTTTTTATCGATCAGAACCACCTCTTGGGCAACCCACCTTATTTTTAGGAATATATTAGGGAGATATTCTTTTTTAGTCCTCCATGTGAAGTTCCGGAAGCCTATCTCTGCTAGGATGGTTGCAAACCTCTCATATGATGTTGCCATATCTAAGCTATTATGGATAGTATAAATTGCATATCTCCTTGCCATACTCTTCTACTTGCTCTACTTGCATGGATACGTTGTTGACCTTCTTGTCAGCAGACCTGATATCAACAGCTGGTGCACTCGGCATCGCTTTGGTCCCAACCATTTTTGAGTTGGCTTGGTCGTGCCACCAACACTTTCTTATTGATTGCACCCCATACAAATAATAGAACCCCTCCTCCCGACTATAGTTTCCCTCCCTAGGAATCACTCATAATTATTAGCTAGTGTTGGGCCTATAAATTGGATACAGGGGATCACGTTTTTATTTATCATGGATGATTTATTTATGTTGTTATTTACCTGTATATTGGTATGAATGGTTCTTATGCATTTGCATATATTTTTATGTGGAACTTAGCAGTAAATTTTTTCAAATTTATTTTTAATAAGTAATGAAGGCCTGGAGTATTCCCTTTCACCCTTCCAACCCCCTCTCCATCAGTTATTATTGGCAGTGCTTCGGGCCAAGGGATAGTCTCAGGTAGATAGTTTCTATGGGGCGTAGGCCTCCCAAAAGGTAACGGAGGCATGCAAAGGTTTCCTCGAGCTGAACGAAAATCGGCCCTCGAGTGTAAAGGCAGAAGGGAGCTTGATTGCAAGACCCACCCGTCGAGTAGGGATGAAAGTCGGCCTTAGTCATCCGATAGTGCCGAGTGGAAGGGTCATCGCTCAACAGATAAAAGTTACTCTAGGGATAACAGGCTGATCTTCCACAAGATTTCACATTGACGGGAAGGTTTGGCACCTCAATGTCTACTCTTTTCCGCCTAGGGTGGTAGTACGTTCCAAGGGTTGGGTTGTTCACCCCATTACTAGTGATTTTATTTTTGGATTAACACTGGGGGAATAATTCTAGTTTCACCTTGAGGCCCCTCGGGGCTAACAACCCACGTACTATACTCTTAATAAATATCTCCAAGGTCTAAGGAAGACACCTTGGATAAGAAGGAGACCATGAGTCCCCATTACCTATATAATTCAAATATATAGGGGACATATTCACTCAGTAAGAAGTATACTGAACTGATAAGTAACTAAACTTACCCACATAATAAGTATACCTATCCGAGTGGGCTCAAAATAATAGCTAATATGGGAAAATATTATATAAAGGAGGGCTGGACCATCCAATAATTAGAATTTTCCTAGTAAACAAATGAGCCATAAAGCACAAACACACCCAACGAATCCCGGTCTTGCCACACCTATTCTCCCCTACATAACTGCTCTACAACCACTTATTTCACCCAAACTAGGAAGAAAGCCTAGGGCAAAAGTAGTGCCAATGAGTCAGATAACAAAGTAAACTCAAATTCCCCAGTCTTTGGGAGAAGCAATAATTACATATTCAATAAATACATGTTGGGCATATTCTCCCTTCCACGCTCCAAGGTTTAAGGCAGTAAGAAATAGAAGGATAGGATTGTGATTTTCTGCAATCCAAGACCCACGTCTCTAAGCCAAAGTAAGGTGGTATACTTCTAAAAACTACGTTTAATAAACTAACTAGAGACATCTTTATCCACCCACACAGAATGAAGTGAAACCTATGGACAACACAGGAAGGTGAGAGAGACGGAACGAGATAGACCATGTCTCGCTCTTTCCTTTTAATATTCCCTCGTGTAAAAATAGTATCCCTCCCTAGCCCACATTATACTGATCTACTTAAAATCCTTGTTCTATAGAAAGAAGCATCGATAAAATGTCTTAGTGAATAGGGACACAAAACTGTTGATCTACCATTCTTTTGTGATTTATTCTTCCCGCATGGATCTACTAGAGTTACCCACTTCGATCAATTAGCCAAGATTTTAACCGGATCTGAAATTACTTCGTTCGGTGCTCGATCTGGTGCTATTTTTTTAGGGATGATATTTATCACTGTAGGATTTTTATTGAAGATCAACCTGCCACAAATACAGTAATTACACCCCAACACTATAATGGAGAGATCAACATCATCAGGCATGTACATCCATCGATCAGGCATTGAAAAGTATTACCTTGTTGGATCCATACTGGATTCAATCAGGGCTGGTGGCCCCTCATTAGGGGTTTAAATGAGGCTAGAGCATGCCTCAAATGAGATCTTGATTCCCTCTCAATGCCTCCCTAGACTTAGACTCCCTAGCCTAGGAAAGAGGTAGCTTACACCTTGGGTACCTTGAGCTCAAAGGTGATCCTGGAGCCCTCCATCGTATGAGTCTATCCTCGCCTACTAGCTCATTCAGGAAGAGGATCCTAAAGGAAATGGATACCTCCGATGAGATCCCCTAGACATCCAAGGGCCCTAGTACTTATGGTTTAAGGTAGTATATAGTAGTGCAGCTCACCGAAATGGCTTAAGAAATAACTTACCGCTATGGAACACAGTCAAGGCTCATCGTTGCATATATTCTAATTTCGTTTATTTTCCCTTAAATTGGGAGGATTAATCACTGATGAGGTGTATCAATCAGGTGGGAGATATCCCAATCTACTCAATGCAAAAGTGAGTAGCTCTGTCAGAAACATACAAGCATTAGCACTTAAATCATAGATAAATAAAAACACTTATTAAGAGACTGGATGGAAATCACTAAAGTAAGGCATAAATACGATCAAGGGTTTACAATTGGTGCTATTGATGCTGGTGGTGATTAACCCAGATCTGTTGCTTTCTCCCCCGCCTCTGTTGGATTAACTCTAACTTTATTAATTTAAGATTTCTTCAGAACTGGAAGCTGAAGGTAAACAACTTATTCGACGGCCCCTTCAACGGGTGTTTCAAATGGATTGGGATCTTCTACCTATTTATTTGCTTTTGTCTCTGACCATGACATGCCTAGGTGCTTCTGTGGTTGGTGGGTCTTTGTCTCGATACTTATTTGGAATGCCTACAATTGGTGTATTTACTAGTGAAAGATAAACTATGGGATCTTAGTGAACAAGGTAAAATGCTGGAACTATAAATAATGATGGGATCGTAGCTTGCTCTATTGCTTCCGACGGGGCTTTAGCGGATGTAGGTTATCACTTTGTCTATAATCCTTTCCTTGAGATCCATAACCCATTTAATAGCTAGCAGTTTCATATACATTTATAGTGCCAGATGCAATAGATATACCAGTTTATTAGCCATAAGTAACAAAAGTTAGAAGGGCATGCCCAAAATTGGTGGGAAGGCCACACGAAGATGCTTAGGATGGAGGATTATCCCCCAGTAACTAAGTGGGAGGTGTTTTCAACCCTCGTTGGCCAACGCCAAAATATTATAAGTAATGGGTAATCACCATATGGCTTTTTTGCGGGGTCTTCATGCTTCTAATCGCGATAGGTTGATCGTAATCAGGGAGGGTATTAATGTTTATCTATATAGGTCCTAAGATGGGCGTGGTGAGGTAGGTTCTATAACAAGGTAGTGGTTCAACAAAGTATCTAGCATATGATCGTTCTGTCGATTAATCCCAAGCCAGCTCTCCATTCAATCCAATCCACAAGGATTCATGGGCCTGATCCATCCGATCCATTCGATCCAATCAAACAATAAATCAGACAACTTGCCATGCCATGCCATGCCATGCCCTCAAGCAAGAAGGATCACTCATATAGCCATTCCAGTAAGAAGGACCCAACGGATGGAATAATTTCCCCAGACCTTGTGGTTCTTTACTGAAAATGGAAATAGGGGAATAATAAACATGAAGATATTAGTGAAAGTAGATAGAGGATGGCCAAATGTTTGGAAGGGATCACCAAAGTAAGCATGCCATCCCTATTACTCCTACTATACTTCTATTCCTAGTTTCATGAATGGGTTGGGCATAACTCCACTCCATATCCTAGGGTGATAAGGTACAAAAGTTGGTTCTAATTCCATACTCATCTCACTTCATTTCTCGGTGGAACATGATTCCCATCCTCTGTTGTTTTAAATGTTCCTAGTCCTATTATAATCTTCCTATAATACCGTGGAAAACAATGATCAAAGTTAGAAAGATTAGAATCAAGTGCCTTACAAAGCTGAGTTAGTGTGTAAAAGCATAGGACAAAGCCAGTGAGAGGATCTTTCTCCAAGCTCTCCAATGCAGATCATCCGATAGTCGATCATTGACAGTCTCACATTGTCAGTCTCATAACCATAGGGTCAAAGTTGATAGCTAGTCATTGCCAGTCATAGTGGGTCCTAGCCCGGTAATAAAAGCATCAAAACCATGTAATAGTGGTTATGAATTCCACTCAGGAGTTTGAATGAAATACAAGGAGTGGTAAGAATGTTTGCTTGGGAGTGACCAATGCAGAACCAGTGACAAAGCGAACCCAATTGCATAAGATGTCAGGTAAAGCCGAGGGTAAAGCTTTATATTGATTAACCTTAGTGGAGTAACTTTGGTCCCAACCAAAACCATTGGTGCTTCACTTTGCATAATTACATATATAAAGAATGACTGGAAAACCACATTCTTCCATACCAAATCATCATGTTATCCCAGTTTTCTTATGACTTGTTTCTCTCTGCACTCAAAATAGTTGTAAGAGCAGACCCATGAATGGAGATACCACTAAGATGTACTAGCTATGGTAGATAGGGGAATTAATTTGGCAAATTCCCATACCCAATGCACCCACGCAAATGTACATTGGACACCATATCAGCGGCATAATTCTTTTTCTAGGGAGTGAAACTGAATTGGTGTCGATTTTTTATAAAAAAGATGTTAGTAGCCTGTGCAAAGGCTTATAACTCTGTGTCTTATTTTATTTCGAGATATTTTTTGTTGGCATCTGCACAGAGACAAAACCTATGTTAATCCATGGGAGGTTGATCCCAATAAGTTTAAGGTCTCTACCAAAAATAAAGTCAGGTTGCAATCCATTTACTTAGGCCTCCATTTTGTATAGAGGGAGAGAGCTTAGAGTATTGCGTGGAATAGATTATTTAGGGTTTTTTTTCTTTCAGGGCACTGTTATTAGGCACTCCACATTATTCAGAGGGATATTAACCTTGCTAAATCATTTATTATGCTTTTCATGACCCATATGTGATTGTTCCTTCTTTTTATCCCCCTGCATACCCTTACAATTGAAATGAAAAGGTAAGGCCCCTACCCTAAGAGTGAGTACCCATACCCAAAGAGTGCGAATTCAAGTGCCAATATGGTATTCCTCCATTTAGACTCCTGAGGTGCTAAGATAATTTAATATAGAGTAATTTCACTCAGAATACTCCATTGACCACTGAGATAGATTCTTTGATCATAAATCCTGCATCTAGCTACTCCTACCGAGCAGGGTACTTTAAACAAAAAGGGGAAGTACCGAGGTGTCCCACCTTAGGCCTCTTCCCTGTGAAGGTATCCTTTGGAGCCTTGTCCTCAAGTATCCGATGAGGACTCCTGTTCTGCAAATACACTGCGAAGACCAAAGGGAGAGGGGATTCAATGTAAGACTGCAGTGATTTGGAGGTATCATTTGTTGAACGAAATTGGTCTACCAATAGGGATCTTGCAAAGAAGTTTCCATTGTGTATCTAGGTCCCATACAAAAGTAAGGATACTATGCATGCCCGCATAATATATCTTACCCGTAACTATATATTACTATTGGAAAATGTAATTACTTGCAAATTCGTACCTGACTCTCAGCCGACTCTGTCAAAGTCTGTATCAATCAAGATCTTGTTCGTCAATCTGACAAGAGGGTAGAGTCCATGATTAGGCAATGTAAACCAGTCAAATTTATTTTTGAAGCTAAGTTGTTAGGTAGATATTTATTACAATCTTTAATGGTGAGTCAGTTGACCCATGTAGAAGCAATTTTGAGGTTGCTTATAAATAGAAGAAAAAAATTGTAAATCAATTTACAGACACAATAGAGAGACAGAGAAACTTAGGGTGAGAAAAGAGAATTTGAAGCTCAAGCTTCTGTGTATGTGATTCAGTCGAAGAGCCAACAAGTCTGAGCTGACAAGTCTAGACCGACAAGTCTGAGCCAACAAGTCTAGACCAACAAGTTTGTAATACTTTGTTATTTCTCCATAGTTAAAAATATGAAATAGTTTATGGTTGAATGCATGATTATTCGGCCGCACATATTTCTAGATTTACTTTGGTAATTGTATTTTACAATTATTGTTAAGTGAAAGATCAAAGAACCCATAAATTTCTCACCGCGTGAAATTTCAAGGGTTTAACGACACATTGGTCGACTCAAGTCTTCCTACATATTTGGGCATATGTTTTTATAAGTTGTTTGGATTTGTTAATGTGTCTATTTTTACTTCATATTACTCACGGGTGAAAAGCATTTCTAATTTCTTAAGTCTCTTAGACAAAGAAACATACTCTGTAGATTTCAACCAACATGAACCGACAAGGTCAGTTGAGTGAGCCGACTTGAGAGGTCGAAAAGGTCAGCCGACTTGAGAGGTCAAAGAGGTAAGCAGACTTAGAGGTCGAATTCAGCCGACTTTGAAGTGAAAAGTTGTCAAGTTAAAATCAGTCGGTAGAATTGACAAGTAAGTCGAAGTAAATTTAGTCGAGTAGAAATTCTGACTAAAATTTTTAAACTTGCCTAGTTGGGAGATAGACAAGTTTCACCCGACAAGTGAAAAAGAAAAAGAGGTCGACGTGAAAAAGTGAAAATTAAATTTGAATATTAACTGAGCGATAAACTCAAGTATAGTCGGCTTGGTTTTGGCTAACTGGTATTAGAGAAAGGTTTATATCAGAGCAAGGTTGAGAAAGAAATCTTGTCTTAAAAGGTGGAAAATTAATTTTCTAAGGAAAGTTAATTAAAAAAAAAAATTAAATGGCTTCCACTTCTAGTTTATTACATACTCCAATTTTTACAGGAAAGAATTATGAATATTGGTCTTTAACAATGAAGGCTTTATTCAAAGGTCAAGATGTCTGGGAGATAGTCCAGCATGGTTATGCAGAACCAGCAGACATGACAGCATATAACAATCTCACACAAGCTGAGAAAGATGTATTGAGAGAATAGAGGAAGAAAGATGGAAAAACTATGTTTTACATACATCAAGCTATGCATGAAAGCATACTCCCAAGAATAGCATAAAAAACTAGTGCTAAGAAAGCACGGGATACATTTGAGACTGCCTATCAAGGTTTGGATAAGGTAAAGACATCCAAGCTGCAGATTCTGAGAAGAGATTTTGAGTCTCTGTCCATGAAAGAGTCAGAGAATGTAGACACATTCTACACCAGAGTTGTTGGTTTGATAAACCAACTAAATATCTCATGGAGAAGCCATAGAAGACCAAAGGGTTGTTGAAAAAATTCTCAGAAGTCTTCCCCCAAGATTTGAAAACTGGGTTGTGACTTTAGAAGAACACACAGACATGATGACATTTACCATTGATGAGTTGCAGGCTTCACTCATCAATCATGAACACAGACTCAGCAAAACACAGACATCATTGGAAGGTGCATTTGTAGCACAGTCATCCATAAGCTGTGGTAGACGCAGGGGGGGAAACAACTTTAGAGGCATAGGAAGAAGTTCTTTAAGAGGAGGATGAGGCATAAGTCTTGCAAATTTCAATGGAAAAGGAGAAAATCAGAACCCAAGTCAGCCAAGTGGCCAAAGCTTTGATAAATCAAAAATTCAATGTCACTACTGTAAGAAGTTTGGTCATTATGAATATGAATGCAGGAAGAAGCAATATGACCAAGGAAGACAAAGTCCAAGTCAGTCAACCAGCACCAACACTTCGACAAGTGCAATGTTAATGGCATTAACATCTCCACTCAAATGAAATGCTATTCAAGAAATTCCACATGACATATGGTACTTGGATTCAAGCTGCAGAAACCACATGACTGGTAATTTAAATTTGTTTTCCAGTATAGACAATTCAGTTAAAACTAATGTTACACTTGGAAACAATGTCGAAGTTACTGCTTTAGGAAAAGGCACTGTTGATTTTCTAACCAAACAGGGGGAGAGTAAGTATATCCCTGATGTCTATCATGTCGAAGGGTATGAAACATAATTTGTTAAGCATTGGACAGTTGATACAAAAAGGCTACAGAGTCTACATGGAAGATAATCACTATGTGATTAAAGACAAGCATCCAAGCGACCAACTGATAGCAAAAGTGCCAATGACAAGCAACCACTTGTTTCCATTGAGGATAGTTCCCAACATGAAAGGGAAGACAAAGACAGGAGCTGCATTCAAGGCAGAAAGTGAAGAAACAGTCGAGCTCCTCGACAAGAGAGAAAATGGCAGCGCTAATTTGCAAGCTACATTTCAGACAGAAGTTCAGGATGAATCCTGGTTGTGGCATTTCAGATTTGGACATCTGAATTTTGGTGGGCTGAAGCTACTACACACAAAGAATATGGTAAAAGGATTACCATTGATCGACAGACCAGAGAGGGTTTGTGAAGGCTGCATTTTTGGCAAGCAACACAGAGAGACTTTTCCAGTTGGAAAGTCCTATAGAGCACACACACCACTTGAAATTGTGCACTCTGATATTTGTGGTCCAATGCAGACATCATCCATTGGTGGCTGCAAGTATTTTCTAAATTTTATTGATGACTTCTCAAGAAAAACATGGGTTTATTTTTTGAAACATAAATCTGATGCATTTAGTTATTTTTAGCAGTTTAAGGCACTCGTGGAGAACCATAGTGGACACCGCATCAAGATCTTAAGAACCGACATAGGAGGTGAATATGTTTCAAATGAATCTCTAAATTTTTGCAAGACCCATGGTATACAAAAAAAATTCACTGCACGGTATACACCTCAACATAACGGTATTGTTGAAAAAAAGAATAGAACCATCATGGAGATGGCACGCAGCATGTTGGCAGCCAAGCATTTCCCAAATGAGTATTGGGGTGAAGCAGTCGCAACTTCTATATACATTATGAACCGGTGTTCGACAAAGACTGTGAAGAACAAAGTTCCCCAAGAAGCAGGATAGGTAGGAATCATAGTGTTTCTCATTTAAAAGTTTTTGGTTGTGTTTCATATGCTCATGTTCCAGATGAGCTAACAAGGAAGCTAGACAAGAAGGGACAAAAATGTATTTTTGTCGGTTATTCAGAAGACACAAAAGCATACAAGTTGTATGATCCCATCACAAGGAAAGTGATAATCATTTGAGATGTTCAATTTGTCGACAATGAATCATGGGATGGAACCGTCGACATAAGTGTCAAGATTGTGTCGAACTTCGACAATGATGATATGGAAGAGGAAGTGGTTCAAACACCACATGTAAGTCAACCGGTCGTAGCATCATCGGACACCACAACATGGTTCAGAACAAGTACCATCGACACAAGTAGCATCTTAAGCTACACCGACAAGCACACCAAGAGGACAGCAGACTCCATCAAGCATTTCATCAAGGTCGACATCGACATAACTGGTGAAGACAAGAAGTCTGCGAGAGATATATGAAGCTGGTACACCTAATTCATTCTCTCTCTTTGCATTATTTTCCCCTATATATGACCCACTAACATTTGAAGAAGTTTTTGAAGAAGAAGTATGGGCAGAAGCCATGGATGAAGAAATAGAATGCATTGAGAAAAACCAGACATGGGAACTGGTTGATGTACCAAAATACAAAGATGTAATCAGTGTCAAATGGATTTACAAGACAAAGCAAAATGATGATGGGATTATGTAAAAGCACAAGGAAAGAATAGTAGCAAGAGGGTTCACACTGCAACCCAGCATAGACTTCAATTAAATGTTTGCACATGTTGCATGCATCGATACAGTCAAAACAGTTTTAGCCATTGCTGCACAAAACAAATGGCATGTTATTCAAATGGATGTCAAGTCGGAATTCTTAAATGGCTATCTAGAAGAGAAAGTATATGTGGAATAGCCACAAGGGTATGAAGTTCCAGATCAAGAGCATAAAGTGTACAGGCTGAAAAAGGCATTATATGGTTTGAAGCAAGCTCCTAGAGCTTGGTACAGTCGGATTGATTCCTATCTCACTGAAAATGGATTTCAAAGGAGTGAAAGTGAACCGACTTTGTACACCAAAGTGGATGAGAAAGGTAATATGTTAATTTTCTACTTGTATGTAGATGATTTAATATTTACTGGTCATTTTGGCATAGAAGATTTTAAAGCAGTCATGGAAAGTGAATTTGAAATGACTGATCTGGGGCTTTCAGCAGTCTAAAAGTGGTATTTTGATATCACAGACAAAGTATGCAACTGAAGCTTTAAAAATATTTAACATCTCTATTTGCAAGACATCCCCAACACCAGTAATAACAAATTTAAAATTGAGCAAGGATGATGAAGGATCAACTGTAGATCCTACATTGTTCAAAAGGCTTGTTGGAAGCCTTATGTATTTGACATCAACAAGACCAGACATTATCTATGGAGTAATTCTGATCTCAAGGTTCATGGAGTCACCAAAAGACTCACATTGGCAAGCAAGTAAAAGAATTCTGAGGTATGTAGGTGGCACAAAAGACCTTGTCATTATGTATTCAACCTCAGAAAATTTTAAACTTATTGGTTACACTGACAGTGACAATGGAGGAAGCATAGATGACATGAAAAGCACATTTGGGCACACATTTCATTTTGGTACAAGTGTTGTTTCATGGGATTCAAAGAAACAACCCATTGTAACTTTTCCTTCAGCTAAAGCAAAGTATGTTGCAGCAACAAGTGCTGCATGTCAAGCTGTCTGGATGAGGAGAGTCTTAAAAGACTTGTCACAAAACCATCAAGAACCAACAACAATATTCTGCGACAACAATTCAGCCATAGCATTATCAAAGAATCATGTGTTTCACAAGAGAACCAAGCACATTGACACAAGGTTTCCTTTTATAAGAGAGTTGGTGAACGACAAGGAAATTTGTTTCAAATTTTGCAGGTCTGAAGACCAACTTGCAGACATCTTTACGAAACCATTGGCAAATGACACATTCCAGTATCTACGTAGTTATCTTGGAATGACAAGTTCTCCATAGTGAACTCTGTCATAAACAGATCATG
The DNA here is from genome assembly GCA_001517045.1 of Pseudotsuga menziesii. NCBI lineage: Eukaryota > Viridiplantae > Streptophyta > Pinopsida > Pinales > Pinaceae > Pseudotsuga > Pseudotsuga menziesii. Next base: position 516,184 of record LPNX010551449.1, on the reverse strand, counting down.
TCTAATCTCTGAAACATTTTGTAAATTTTGTTTTAAAAATCCCCATCTGCTTATAATTAAGGGGGAGTGTTGGAAAATGTAATTACTCGCATATCCGTACCTGACTCTCAGTTGACTCTGTCAGAGTCTGTATCAGTCGAGATCTAGTCGGTCAGTCTGACAAGAGGGTAGAGTCCATGATTAGGCAATGTAAACCAGTCGAATTTATTTCTGAAGCTAACTTGTTAGGTAGATAGTTATTACAGTCTTTAATGGTGAGTCAGTCGACCCATGTAGAAGCAATTTTTAGGTTGCCTATAAATAGAAGAAGAAATTTGTAAATCAGTTTACAGACACAATAGAGAGACAGAGGAACTCAGGGTGAGAAAAGAGAAGTTGAAGCTCAAGCTTCTGTGTATGTGATTCAGTCGAAGAGCTGAAGCTCTGTAAAAGGATCAGTCGGTGAGCCGAAAAGTCTAGACCAACAAGTTTGTAATACTTTGTTATTTCCGCATAGTTAAATATATGAAATAGTTTATGGTTGAATGCATGATTATTTGGCTGCACATATTTCCATATTTACTTGGGTAGATGTCTTTTGCAATTACTGTTAAGTGAAAGGTCAAAGAACCCATAAATTTCTCACCACGTGAAAGTTCCATGGTTTTACGGTACATTGGTCGACTCAAGTCTTCCTGCATATTTGGGCATATGTTTTTATAAGTTCTTTGGATTTGTTAATGTGTCTATTTTTACTTCATCTTACTCATAGGTGAAAAGCATTTGTAATTTCTTAAGTCTCTTAGACTAAGAAACATTCTCTGTATATTCCGACCAAAGTGAACCGACAAGGTCGGTTGAGTCAACTGACTTGAGAGGTCGAAGAGGTGAGCATACTTAGAGGTCAAAGTCATCCAACTTCGAAGTGACAAGTGGTCGAGGTAAAATCAGTCGGTATAACCAACAAGTAAGTCGAAGTAAATTTAGTCGAGTATAAAGTTCGACTAAAATTCATAAACTTGTCTAGTCGAGAGATAGACAAGTTTCACCCGACAAGTGAAAAAGAAAAAGAGGTCGGCGTGAAAAAGTGAAAATTAAATTTTAATATTAACTGAGTGGTAAACTCAAGTTTAGTCGGCTTGGTTTTGGCTAAAAATTACCGCACTATATATATTCCCGTATCATATCTGACCCGCACTATATCTGACCTGTATAATATATTTATGCATCATATTTTGGGGCTATAATAAGCGGCTCAAGTCACTCTGCTTCGAACTACAAGAGTTGTTATTTGGATTCTCTGCAACTAAATCGAGATTCTCCGCAAGGTCTATTGTCAAGGTATATTGTCTAACTGGCAGCACGAAGAGGTATCTGAGTCGTGATTGATGAGATGATAAGCCGTTACCAAACTAAACTTACAAGGAAATTAGTCGGGTTTATCCTATCTACTTAGACTGAGACTTAACTTGACCCTACCTGAACCATAAAACATAAACCTGGTAAAAGCAAAACCATTCTAAGCTGGCTAACTAACCTTACAAATAGTCTAAACTGAACCGCGGGGTAATGGATAAGATTGGCTATTTGGAAATGGTTTGCTAAGACATAAATTACCTTTTTTTACGAGCTCAAATTCGGACAATTCCTATAAAAGCATGATAACATCATATCAAATATATGCTAAATAAGACTTAAAATCTAAGATAAAAAAGCATAAAATCAAGTGGTATCGCGGATACGTGCAAGTACTGCTAAGAGAAAAAACTCTTTAGGAAGATGTCTTGTATGAGGGATGCAGATAAATGCCCTAAATGCTCTTTTTTTGCCCACCGAGAGGTGCATCGTGCTGTTAACTCATATGCTACATTCATACATAACCCATCCAATTATGATACGATAACTGCTCTAATGTGATGGACCACCTTACTATTCCCCTCCCCTTAGCCTAGACATGGTACCTATCTGATATGTATAGCACTTAGATGGGTTTCGTAGGTTCCTTCTCTCCCTTGGTTTCTAGTCCTTGGTTGCAATTTCGATTCACTTTCACCCGCACCGAATTGGGCCTGTTTCGGAATTCACTATAAACCCAAACAAGACATGTAGATCAGACCTAGAGTAAACCATACCTCCATTTTAATGAGCTGTAGTGCCTGTGTTCCTAGAAATGAGACTCTAGCTTTATGTCTTTCAACTTTCCTTTCTCTTGCCGTAGGTACTAGTCCTAAGTGTTCAATCTCTCTAGTTCTTATTATAGCATAACTCCAATTTATTGCAAGAAGGCAGAGTAGCTTCTGTATGCCGTTTGGTGATACCAAAATCCCAAGAGGCAAAGGTGGGTCGGTTTCCAATAGTCCACATGAAGGTTAAACTAAGGTAAGTTAATTTCTGATTGTTGCCATGAGGTAACTTACCTTCTCCCTCTTTTGAAGCACATCGACCTTGCTAAGTGTATTTCTCCCCGTGGCTGGGGCCAGGAATTTGAAACTAGGCCGTGCAAGAAGCTCATTTTGGATGGAACTGCCCTAGTTCTATGTTATGAGTAAAAGGAGGCTAGGTAAGGCTTGTATGGTACAACTTTCAATGGAGGGAAGACATAATAAAAAAACTAACTCAAGCTGTATAATATCGCTCCCTGGTGTTGGGATCAACACGAGCGAGGGTTGCAACGAAAACTCGTCCCACATTTGGAAGCCACAGATTGCACATGTAGGGTGTTTGATTCACCAGAAATATTTGATAGTTTCATGGTGACAGACGAATGGGGTGGGACGTGGCTACAGAGAGTAAAAGATAAATGGTATCGCCTTTAACTTTAGTCTAAAAGTCTAGAAGTGGAAGTGCAACAGACACCCATGCCGGGCTCCCTTCCCTTCTGTCTTGTGGGTGGTCTCTATTCTATCTGTATCACTATTCCTGAGCTAATCTTAAGCTCAATAAAGGTAATCTAATAAGGAAAACTAGCACCATTGAATAAATATAAGTATATTACAAGCACTCAAACCATAACAACTAGTAACAATAAGGTATAAGCTTGGTTACAATCATTAAAAAGATAAGTTGAACTATAAAATCATATGGAAAGATTTAATAACTACATCATATCGGATTTGTATTCAAAACATGGCATTTTCCCTAGTAGGATAATAGTCAGTATTTATAAACATATCTATTGGGTTCCTTTCAACAGGCCGTAGCCGATATCGGGGCCTCTTTCAAGGTAATGTTTCGTTTTTTTAATTATTCATGTAAGAGAAAGGTGAATTCCTTATGTGATGAAGACCCAAATATAAGGAGACCTACTACTGGATTTGGTAACCCAATAGCCAGTATGAATAGGCAAGCCACTAACATGCCTCCTCCTCCTTGCTTCACTGACTGAAGGTTTGCAAGTAGAATGCCTTGGAATGAAGGTAAAAAGATAGGGTCTTTTTATCCTGGACTTACATTACAGGAGGAAGGAATTAATACCAAATGTGTATTCCTCCTTAGAAAGGTCATCAATAGAATATGGGAACCCCAAGGAAAGCTAATACTTCTCCCCACTGACCACGAGAAAGCAGCATTCCCATAGCAATGGAGGAAGAGATGGATGTGCTAGTCAGGATGAAAAGCACGGATAAAAAAAACTGTGGGCCTTAGAACTGCACCCAAAAATATGTAAATGTTGTGGTGATCTTAATCTAACTCACTCCCTCAGAAGCAGAAATAGAAGCGGAAATTTTATAAAAAAACTCTTGGACACATTGAACACTATCACCTTAATTTGACTAAGGTTAACCACTAACTGTCTAAGATCACAGAAACTGGAGAGGACATTGAAATGTCTCTGAAACCACTTGAGGGATATCATAGAAACTGGCGAGGAAATTGAAATGTCTCAAAACCACTCGAGGGAGGAAATCAAGAGAATAATGTCATCAATGATTAAAAGCAAATAAATTGGGACATGATGCAGGACATGATCCTCCTTCTGTATGTGCTCCTTGATAAAAGTCTCCAACTCATCTATGTAGATACCAAATCTGGACTTAGGTATTCCAGGATCTGGACTCATCTATTGTTATGATTCTCTACATACTTTTTCAGGTGTCAGGAACTCCAATCACATATTTTTATTTTAGGACATGGAACCGAATAAAATGATGTGATTAAGTCATGTGGTGGTTGGGAAGATGATGCTTCTGTTGGAGAATTGGCTAGATTTTGGGATTAAGTCACTATGGACATGCTGCATGTATTGGGTTTTGACACTACCAAAGAAGGACCGTAATATGTGCCAAGTAGAGTAGAGTAGAGTCCTTAAAGAAATACTCCTGGAAATACATCCCCGAAAGAAGACTCTTTCCTCCACAAAATAGGGAGCAACGCTCTCCTTATATTCGTTGTTGTCAGTTATATTCAATATGGCTAAGTTAAGAACTTATATTATTGTAGTTTACCAGCTATTAATAAATGCTTACATGCTTGCCAAATTAAGAGTGTGGTACGTGGGCTATTACATAATGAGAGCTACACTTGGTGATCTGTGTTTGGTGTTACTATATTGTTGCACGCATTGGTGGATATATAAATTTCACTTATATCTTTCCTCCTTACTAGAAAATAAATGACTTTGCATTGCATTGCTCATCTCGGATGTACTTTGTTCTGTTCTCCTTTTTTTAAAGGTGTTCCAATCATCGCTTGCATGCATAAGTGATGTATTTCGGTGCTATTTAATGATATTGGAAGTACTCGGATGTGCATGGACTTTAATTGCTTTCCTAATTGATTGAAATCATATGTCAGATGCTTATATTAAATCATTTACCTTGGTTGTCTTTATATTACATGTTTAGATTGACTTGATTGCATGTGGTGTGAGTAAGCTGGGTATTTTTACATTGCCTTTCTATTGTTGTTTTAAGATGAGGGTGCAATATTTTATTAACTAAGCATGTTTTTACATCTATTCACAAGCCTTGCTACTCCCCCCCCCCCCCTGCTATGGCAGAAACTCTTTTGGACTTCTTCCTACCTACCCTATAATCAACGAGGTTCCCGACATAGTTTGTAGGGTTTAACAATAGTTTAAATAGAGCCAAAAGATTTTTTATAATCACATTTTTTAGAGATATCTCCCCGCCTAAGTAACTAGATTGCTACTCCAGAGCTACACCACATAATAGCATTTGTTTAGGATTTCTGCACTACCTATTCCCTAGATAGCTCTATAACATAAGGCCGCCCTTTGCCACATCCCCATATTCTTTTGTTGTAGGGTTCATCTATCTGTTGGAGCTCTACTAAAAAAGGAAGGCTAGTCGGTCCTTCTTCTCCATAAGCTACGCCTTTCTTTCTTTGATTGGGTTTTCCCTCGTATTCTTGGGATCATTCTATGGCAGAGATCCCTTAATGCCGCCTTGCCTCGGATAAGGTTTCCCGATCATAGAGTGCCATCCATTGCCTTTCGCCGGAGCTTATATAAGAGAATGCATGGTGAATCCCAAGACTTGCTTATTTTTCATGGTCTCCGCTGCTACCTAGGTCTGGTTTACTTGCTTCCCCCCACAATGGTAACCATCTCACTAGAGTTCCTCCCCCTATTTAGGTACTCCCTTTATGCACTAGACCATATTTTACCGACTAGGCAGGAGTGCTAGTTTAGTAATCCTTCCAGCCAGCGACTTCTTGATTCTATTTTGGGATTGACCTAATTTACCGCTGCGAGATACCCACCAATCAATTCAACACTGTAACCCATGTGACAAAGGGACCCCATTCGGGGTGGACATCTCAACCTCGAGATACTGTGAATTTAAGGGGACAACAACTGAACCTTGACTTGCACTCCCTCCTCATCCTGGAACTACCTACCCAAACCCAACCAAAAGCTAGTCACAACATAAGGGATCATCTTACCCGCCTAGACACCTGTATCCAGAAGGAAAAAGCAAACACCTGATCCTTTGATTGATTAGGAGCAAGCTAACTCCTTATTTTGGGTTACTAAAGAAGGCTTATTGCTTACCTTCAAGCTTACCTTCAAACAGTGGATTAACTCAAATGAAAGTATTTGTATTTGGAATAGGGTGGAATATGGGAGGCATGGATTTATATATTGGTCCCAATTCAAAGTGATGGCCTGATAATTTGATGGGGGTATACTCCCATTTACTCCCATTTAACGTACTGGGAAAAGTGATAGTTAATTTAATGTCATTATAAGTGGAATGGGTGCTCCGTAGACTGGATGATTTGGTCTCGGCAATTAAGTAGATCTGGTGGGAGGATCGCATGAGGGGTAACTTCATAGGTAAAAGCTAATGAAGCCTCAACTTTTTCAACAATGTTTTTATGCCAAGAGGGAAGATTTTGAGAGGTAGAAAAAGGGACACCACTAAGGTTATAGTGGTGTGCACTATAAATGAAGTGCTTGGATTAGTCCTAGGAGGTCATTATACTTATGATTGGGGTAACTGTAAAGCTTGCAAATGGCACAAGGGTGAGAAGTCCAAATATGAGTGTAAAATTTCAGTTTCACTGTTAGAAGGGACAAAACTATGGGCTACTCAACCATCCAGCCAGTCGTGCCATCCAGAATTGGGATAGGGAATCTACGAAAAGTCCTCGTCAAATCAAAAATCATCCAAGAGCCTTGCAAGGAGCGTGAGATCATTCCCAGGGCGGATGAAATTATTGTGTGTTAATTGGACCTTTCCATTTAACCGCTCTTCCAAAAAAACGCTCATGAATGACATGGTCAATAGCCACCCCAACCTCCATCGCTTTCACCTCAGTACATTAAAAGACATAAAATTATTAGACATCAAGCATTTTAGCTTTTTATTGCCACATGGTGCAGCCACTAATGAGTTGTATATATATATATATATTTTTTATGGCCACTAGGTGTAATGACTTTAGTGGTATACCATTTTTATCGCCATGTGGTCGAGTGACTCTTTACTAGGCTGCCACAAGAATATCTTTAAGATTCACCACCTAGACACCTTCTAAGATGAGCAGCGGCCTTTTACAATTGGATTGCAAGTCTTAAAGTTACAAATCTCAAGTTGTGGACTGATCTGATTTGTAGTTTATGTGATAACTAGTGAGCAAAGTTGTGGATTTATGGATTTAGTTGTATTTAATGTGGTAATGAGTGAGTCGTGTATGAGTTTTAGGGAAGGGTTACTTAATTTTTGGTTGGTAAATATTGATAGGTAAGTTTTTTTGAAATACTTGTTATTCATGTCTCGTCTATGAACACAAATTGCTTAATGTTCTATTTTAATGATCGGTTATTGCATGTAAATTGAAATATTTTTGATATATTTTTTACAAGTGTTTATTTTGAATTTGAAAGGACAACCATAAAATAAATCTTCACACATCTTCTTACAATCTAGGAAGATGACCCTTCATCACGTAATCATATTGGGATTTAAAAACCATATATGAATTGTGAATTGTTATTTAAAATATGAATTGGGTTCTCCCTTTACATGAATTCCATAATGACAATAATTTGATAACTATTATAAGTTAAATAATGTATGTGAAATAAGAATTGTATTCCTCGTTTACATAAATTCTTACTATGCAATTCATCAAAATTTGAATATGCTAAACAATGGAATCAAATGTAAATAAACAAGGGTGAATTTGAAAGAAAATTGGAAAAAAAAAATTCCATGAAAAAAATTCATAATATATTCTTTGAGAAAATATTACATATTTCATATTCTTATAGTATTATATTGGAAGATCCTTTAAAAACGTATATTGTATTTGATTTGCAAGTAAAACTAGTTGTTTGATGTACAGTGTGTCATTGTCAAATGTTAGTAGGAAGACTGTTTTTTAAATGTACCCAATAGTTCTAGCAGTGTAGGGGAATAGAGTGAATACTATTGTTTTGACACCAGTATGTATTTTTCCACAAAATAACATAAATAATATAAGTAACTGCAAGTTAAAAAAATTAAAAGAGTGAGAGAATAAATGATTCCATATGCAATGTTATGAGACAATATACGACAAAAAAGAAAATAAGAAATAACAAGAGAAAAAGTAATCATATTCATATTGAAATGTTTAGAAAATAAAAACTTAATAACAAAATAAAAGTAATCATGACATCATGGTTTTTATATGCTTTAAAACCTATTTTAACTTGTTTTTTAATGTCCACTATGGCATTGTTTAATTCCAACACAAAGACTGATTTCTTTTCAAATATGTGCAACAATTCCAACACTATGGAGAGATTGTTCCTGTATGATTCGTAGCTAGTTTGGACAAGATTTGGAAGAAATTTGTCTAGTAGAGGTGTTCACAGTGTGCATTCAAGTTCTGTCTTTTCCAAGGAAGACTATGGTTGTAAATGAATGATGTATCTTCATCACATTTGTTGCAATAGCACTGGCTATTAAGTGGCAAAGTAGTAGTGAAGATGAATTGAATGCAAGTGTTGTAGGCTAGCTCAAAGGGAGATGAGTAAACACTTTTTGGTTGAAATATACCTTGAACCTGAAGCATGAAAGAAATATGTTAGTCTAGCTATTTTGTTTTCATTTTAATATGGGATTTGTTTTTTTCATATGACTAATAATAGAAACATAGAAGTAGAAGCAAGAAAACGATATCTATGACCATTCAATGAATAGGTGGAGATAGTTGTTGCGATATGAACTGATTATTTCCTATCTTACCCATTCTTTCCTATTCTCTCTATGATTTTTTCCTATCCTGTAGATGGTTGTTTCCTATCCTTTTTTAGGATCTACAGCTTGATTATAGGATCTGTAGCATGACTGTAGGATCGAGAAATTGATCCATTGATGTATATGTACCTGTACAATTCACTGTAATAAAACAGAATTATTTTTCTCTTGAACTCTATTTTGAACTTAGTATCAGAGCCAAGAAGCTTAAATCGTTAGTACTCTCCATTGAACAGTGGCTGACTCAAATTCTAAAACATTTGGGACCCAATATGCTCCCATTATTATTCAATCTGAAGGTTCATCGTTCAATGCAGGGATTGTACTCGATGAAACAAACTATGATTTGTGGTCTCAAATCATGGAGATGCATATTGCTAAGAAGGAGAAACTCTCTTTCATTTGTGGTAATTCACAGTCACCTACCAAGAAGGATGATGGATATGAGAAGTGGTATGCAGACAATCAAAAGGTCAAGAGATGGTTGTTAATGTGTATGTCCCCAGAAATCATGAAGCGATATATTTGCTTACCCACTGCTCGAGATATTTGGAAAGTTCTTTCAAAAGATTTTTATGATGGAGAAGATGAATTACAGGTGTTTGTCTTGAATTAGAGGGCCTTCTCTGCGAAATAGAATGGCAAAACACTCTCAATGTATTATGGAGAATTAACCGAGATGTTTTGTGAGTTGGATCATCATGATAAGGTGATTATGGAAAGTGAGAATGATGTTGAATCTTACCGAAAATCAGTTCAGTGACAAAGGGTGCATATTTTTCTTGCTGGATTAGATGGTGAATTCGAACAAATCCATGGTGAAATTTTGAGAAAGGATCCTATCCCAGAATTGGAAGCATGTTATGCTTTGGTCCGCCGTGAATCTGTTCGACTCACTATGATGAATGGAGAACCAAAAAAATATGAAGCTTCAGCCATGGTGACTCGAAACCGATCTTCCCAAAGCCATCCTAAGAACACTGATGGTGCAGATAAATCCACCTACAAATGCACTCATTGCAATCAAAATGTTCATACCTAGAGCTACTACTTTGAACTTGTCAGTTATCTAGAATGGTGGGATCATATCCAGAGTTCATGGAAGAAGAGTTCCAAGAGGACCTCCAGTGCTGCAATTGTCGAAACAAAAACAGTGGATGGTGTTGCTGGTCAGATATCGGCATTAGCAACAGTGGCAGGTAATGGTGGTAAGGTTTTAAATATTTCTACACTTGTTTCTAATAGTGCATGGATAATTGATTCCGATGCTACGGATCATATGACATTTGATTCTAGATAGGTCTCACCTCTTAAACCATCTGCACAAAAATTTGTTTCCACTGCCAATGGCTCTTCGGCCCCAATTATTGGAGAAGGGTCTTTACCTCTCACTGATACTTTAAATATAGATTCTGTTTTAGTTGTTCCATCTTTGGATTACAATCTGTTGTCAGTTTCCCAAATCACCACTACCTTACTTTGAATTGTAATTTTTTGGCCTGATTTTTGTGTGTTTAAGGACATCCGAACGAGGAAAACGATTGGTTGTGGTGTTAGGCGAGGAAAGTTGTATTACTTGGACTTAGTGTCAAAGAGTTCGGACAATTTACGTCAAGCTTTAACGGTGGATGGCTCTGAGGGGGAGAAGAACAAATCTAAAATCTGGTTATGGCATCGGAGTTTGGGGCATGCCTCCTTTGGTTACCTGAAGAAATTATTTCCTAGTTTATCTGTAAAATTTGATGTTTCTAGTTTCCGCTGTGATGTTTGTGAACTTGCAAAAATCCATCGTGCTTCATTTCCATTAAATTTGAACAAAATTTCAGTTCCTTTTATGGTCAGACATTCTGATGTTTGGGGTCCATCCAAAGTCACTACCTTTGGTGGATCACGTTGGTTTATTACTTTTATTAACGACTGTACCAAGATGACTTGGGTGTGCTTGATGAATTCTAAAAGTGAAGTGAATTTGTTATTTCAAAATTTTTATAAAATGGTTCATACTCATTACAATGCACAGGTTCAAGTTCTTCGCAGTGAAAATGGAGGAGAATATTTGAGTTCTGAACTTCAACAGTATCTGGAAGCACATGAAACTATTCATCAAACTACTTGTCCCAATACACCTCAGCAGAATGGGGTGGATGAGAGAAAAAACCACCACTTGTTGGAGGTTTTCCATGCTTCATTGATAGAATCCCATATGTCGTTATCCTATTGGGGAGAAGCACTTACCTCTGCAGCATATTTGATCAACTGGGTACCCTCCAGCACTATTAATTTCTAGACACCATCTTAGGCTCTGCTGAAGCGATTGTTGCTCTAGCCATCCCAAATTTATAATCTCCTCACATCTTTGGTTGTGTAGATTTTGTACACCTCCATAAGCATCAGTGCAAAAATTTGTCTCCTTGAGCGCTACGATGTGTCTTTCTCGGATATGTTGCTTATCAAAAGGGGTACCGATGCTATCATCCTCCAACCCAACGAATGTTTATTACATTAGATGTAACTTTTCATGAAGACTCGATGTATTTTTCCTCTGAGCTTGAACTTTAGGGGGAGTACCATAAGTAAATTTACACTCTAGACTATGATGATCACATCTCTGAAGATGTGGTTGTTCACATCCCGGAAGTAGGGGAACTCTCTGATGTGCTGAATCAAGAAGTGGGCGAATTGGGTTTGGGTGGTTTGACTTTGGATCCAAGTAGTGATGAACACCCAAAAATTGAAGTTGTGGCTCCACCTCTGTTCGAGTCTCTCACACCACAGGCAGCTGATACACCAAACCAATCGCTTGTTGAGGATGCTCCTGAACCATTTAGAAGACAGCTACCACAACTTCACACCAAAGGTATTCCTAAACCCACATATGAACCCAAGATTTCCAGTAACGTTAAATACCCCATGAGTCATTATGTGTCTAACCATTGTTTTTCAGAATCAAATCAGTTATCTACTGTATCTATTCCTAACAATGTGCAGGAATCCTTAGCTAACCCAAGGTGGAAAGCCACTATGAATGAGGAGTTGAAATCCTTGCAGGAGAATAAAACCTGGGAACTTGTTGATCGTTCACCAAGGAAGAAACCAATCGGATGTCAGTGGGTTTACACTATGAAGTGCAAAGAAGATGGTGCAATTGAACGCTTTAAGGCAAGACTAGTGGCAAAAGGATACACCCAAACCTATGGGATCGATTATACAGAGACATTTGCACCTGTAGCTAAAATAAATACAGTATGAGTCTTGTTGTCTATTGTTGCGAACTTGGGTTGGCCATTACAACAGTTTGATGTAAAGAACACATTTTTACATGGCGAGTTGTCCGAAGAAGTTTACATGGAAATCCCACCAGGATGCATGATACCAGAAATGCATAGTCGGAAGGTGTGTAGATTAAAGAAGTCACTGTATGGGTTGAAACAGTCTCTGAGAGCATGGTTTGGAAGGTTCACAAAATCTATGAAAGCCTTTGGTTACTGTCAGACCAACTCAGACCTGATCCGGATTTATGCAAGAACGCAACAGAATACACAAATAACCATAGAAACAAATATGCAGTGGAAATAACACTTCATTTCATTAATCAATTACTGAAACTTGTTTACATATAGAATGGAAATAAACTAGCTAGAGTGTTGGTAGCTTATCTCTGAGAAGAGATGTGGCAGCTACATGCCTATGAACTCTGCGTTACAATGAGGCTCGAAAGCCTATATATTATTGAGAAACAATAGAAACCCTACACATCCAAAAACCTAACCCTAGGAGGTGAAACGCCTTAATGTGGGCCCCGTTGGGTAACTTGGTACATCAATTTCCCAAGGTCGTAACTTTAGCATACTACCTCTGTTTGACGTGCATGATACATCATTAGAAAGATCTATTTAAGGACTACATCCAAAAATGAAAAATATCAAGTCCAAAATGGACTCATATTTTCCTGACCATTCGATGCCAAAAAAACGTCATTTAGGGCCTCAAAATGGCTCCGAAAGTTTAGAACCCAAAAACTGCCAAAAATAGTAAATTGTGCTACAATTAAGGAAACTGGAAAACTGAAAGAAATAGTGGTGGGGGTCCAAGAGGAATATGTGGGTGGCCACCAATATTCTCTTAGATCGTTCCTCTCCCCTTAGGAAGCAATGGTCCCCGTTGCGTTGAGTTCCTCCATGAGATGAGGAAACTTCTGTTGAACTTGGTCCCCGGTGAGCCACTTTCCCTGGTGAAGGAGTTGGCCTGCTTTGACAACTCAATATAGCTGGATCTTCTACTAGCGGGTATTCTTGATCTATGTGTCCATAATCCGATCAGTTGTTGCTTCTTCCATGCAGTCGGGGTTTAACTCTGTTGGTGTGAGTTGTTCTTCCACGTCTGATGTGTCCAGTAGAGGTGGAAAGTAGGGCCGAAGGCGATCCACATTGAACACTGGGTGCAATCAAAGGAATGGTGGAATACTGAGCTCGAAGGAATTGTCATAGATAGCCTTGGTGATGGTGTATGGCCCATATCGGAGCAGGCGAAGATTGTGGTGGGTTCCAACAAGGCGCTCCTTCTGTAAATGTAGCCACACTTTGTCGCCCACCTAGAAGTTGTGTTGCACCCAATGCTGATCATGTCGCTACTTGTATTTAGCATTGGATCTATCCAATATGTCATGAACCTGTTGGCGAATGTGTTGAATGCGCTCAATGAAGTTGTTTTCCTTGGGAACTTCAGACTGGATATGAGCTGAATCAGCCTGAGTAGCTGTAAATGGCATGGCTACGTCAGTGGGACATAGTGGTTGGAATCCCAAGCCCACCTGAAAGGGGCTGTGGTTGGTTGAGTTGTGGAGGGCCCGGTTATAGCTATGTTGTACATAGGGGAGGCTCTCATCCCATGTCCGTGGATTCTTTTAGTTGTACATGCACAAAATGTGTACGATCATCCTATTGACGACCTCTGTCTAGCCGTCAGTCTGGGGATGGAAAGCTGTGTACTTTGTGAGCTTGGTGTCTAGAGTTGACCATAGGATAGACTAGAATGTACTAAGGAACCTGCTCTCCTGATTTGAGATTATAGACTGTGGGATACCAAAGTGCACCCACACTCGTTCAAAGAAGAGTTTAGCAGTGGCTTCTACTATGATATTCTTCTTCCAGGCCGCCATTATGGACATCTTTGAGAATCTGTCAATGACCACAAACACACAGTCGTTTCCGTTCTTAGTAGAAGGAAGGCCTGACATGTAATCCATGGAGATGGATTCCCAAGGTCGACTAGGGGTAGGCAAAGAAGTATAGAGGCCTTGCTTCTTGATGGATGGTTTGGAAATGGTGCAGGAAATGCAGGATCGGATGTACTTACTGACGTCCTGTCGAAGGTTTGACCAATAGAAATACTTCTGCAGTACTGCCACTATTTTCTCGACCCCGAAATGCCCAGCGACCCGACTGTAGTGCACTTTCCAAATCATCTTGGCACACTCACTTGAAGGAACACAAAGGTGTCCCATGTGACACAGTAGTACATCCTGGAGGTGAAATTTTGGAACTTGGTTTTCCTCCAAGAGCATTTGGTATGTGTGGATGAATTCTAGATCGCTCTTGTAGAGAAGCGACTAATCAGAAGTCTCATGCCCACAAGACTTGAGCACGGTCGTTATCGCCACGATTGGTGGTCGACTGAGGTAGTCTGCAACATTATTGGTGCTTCCCTTCTTGTACTTGATGTTCAAATGGAACTGTTGTAGATATGTGGAGCACTTCTGATGGTGATCATTCTGTAACTTCCCTTGTGTTTGCATGAACTACAGGGGTTGGTGGTCTGTGTGGATGATCATTTTTTTCCCCAAAATGTAATGCTCCCATTGATGGAAAGCCTATACAATGGAATACATCTCTTTGTAAAAAGTGGGATATTTGCGGACTGTGTCTGACAGTGTCTCACTGTGATATGCCACTGGATGCCCTTGTTGAGTAAGGACTGCCCCAATAGCATAGTTAGAGGCATCTGTCTCGATCTCAAATGGTTGTTGCAAGTATGGTAATGTGAGCACTAGGGCACAACAGAGGCAATGTTTCAATTCTACAAATGCCTTCTGTTGAGTTTCTGACCAAACAAATTTTTCTTTTGCTCCTCCCTTGGTGACTTGACTCAAGGGCCAAGTGATATGAGAGAATCCCAACATGATCCTACAGTAGAAATTAGCAAGGCCCAAAAAGCTGCTAAGCTCTGTTAGAGTAGTTGGGGCTGGCTAATCCCAAATGACTTGGATCTTGGTTGGATCCACATGTACCCCATAGTCATCAATAATGTATCCCAGATACTGAACCTGGGTCATGCCAAAAGTGCACTTGTCCAAATTGGAACACAACTTGTGCTGCCGCAATGTTTGGAGGACCTGTCGGATGTGGTGGAGGTGCTCTTCCCAATTCTACCTGAAGATCAGGATGTCATCCAAGTACACTACTACAAATGAGTTGGTGAATGGCCACAAGATGTCATCCATCAGTATCATGAAGGTTGCAGGAGCATTCGTCAGCCCAAAAGGCATGACCAACCATTCTAAAAGGCCCCCCTTGGCTTTGAAGGCAGTCTTCCACATATCGGTCGGCTCGATCGGTACCTGGTGATACCCAAACTTTAAGTTGATCTTGGTAAAATATTTTGCCCCTTTAAGCTGGTCCAGGAGGTCATCAATCTATGGGATCAGGTACCTATTCTGAACAGTGATCTTGTTCAGTGCTCGATAGTCAATACAGAGTCTCCAAGTCCCATCCTTTTTCTGTACCAACATGATCAGGCTCCCACAGGGCGATGAACTTGGCTGGATGTGACCCTTCTACAGCAGCTCCTGAATTTGCCTCTTGATTTAATCATTCTCCATAACAGAGCGGTGATAGATCGGTCCATTGGGCAGCGACGCACCTGGGGTCAGATCGATGGGGTGCTTGACCTCACAGTGGAGAGGCACCCTAGTGGGTGAGGTGAATATGTCCCGGTACTCCCCCATGACCTTGTCCATTTGTTGTTGTCGTGCAGAGGGGCCCTATATGGAGGTTGTTGCCACAATATTCTTCTTTCCTTGAGGGTGGATCATCAAGAAAACAAACTTCTCGGTTTTGGAAATGAGCTTACTGCATTGTTTTGCAGTAACAAAAGAGATAGCGGTAGGGGTTGGTACCTCTGGTATCCTGTATAAATTATTTCCCAACGTAATAATAACAACATGAGGCCGAGACTCATACACAACATGTTGCTTCCATAAGTATGGTTGACCTAATAAGACATCACAAACATCAAGAGGAGCAATATCACATAATACCTCATCACTGAAGGGCTTGATGTTGTAGGGAAGGCAACACTGCTAGCTGACGCGAAGATCTCATCCTTGGTGAACCCACCCGATGGTGTACGGCTGCGGGTGTGCTATGGTCAGTAAAACCAACCATTTCATGACCCCTGCTAAAATTAGGTTCTTTTGGCTCCCACCGTCGACGATGAACTATAGCGGGGAACCCTTTACCCACATCTGAGAGTGGAAAAGATGCTCCTCCTCCTCTGAATCTTCTGGTTCTTCCTTTTGGATCTTCGTGGTGGAAACGATGGCGTTGGGATCCGCATCAATAATGTTATTCCCTATGTCATTCCCCTTCTTGGGTTCAGATTCAGTGTCAGAGTATGCATCTAATTCAGAATCCTTTATCTCAGCCACTAGTGACTTCTTATCCCGATACTTACTTGTGTTGTGAGTGGGGCTCTTATGGAACTCGCATAAATTTCCCGCTTCCTTATTTGGATTTGCAGTGTTTCTCTTTGCTTGCGGATTTGGCAAGTTTTCTTGAGTCACCATGCCTTGGCTGTGTCCTTGGTTCTGCAGTTTGGGGGCACCTCTCCCTTGCTTCTGATTCGCAAATCCAAAGTCTCTCTTTTTCTATTTGAATTTTTGCTCAATTTTGGTAGCATACTGATATGCCATACCAAGCGAGGAGATGTCGAGGAACTCCATTTCCTCCTGAATGTATCTGTGCAGACAACTGCAGTAATTCAGCACCAAATCTTTCTCTGAATCTTTGATACCCAACTTGGTGTGCAGGGTATGGAACAGATTCGTCAGCTCATGCACATCTTGATCTCTTTGTTGCTGCAGCGTATTCCATTGGATGTACTTGTCCTCATAGCTCCCCATTGGATAATATTGTCCCTTTATGGCATCTTGGAAAGAATTCCAAGTGGGTACGGTTGAGAACAGAGAGGGTTCCTCCTCATGCTTTCTCTCATAGTAGGTTTCCCACCAGTCCTTGACATGGGCGACGGCTTTGAGTAGAGAAAAAGTAATCTTTTCCCGGTCAAAAAAGTCATGAACCGAGAAATATCATTCTAATAGATTCAACCATTTATATACGACGTATGCATCTATTCAACCATAAAATATGGGAATGTCAAAGTTTACTTGTACCTTAAAAGCAGTTGCACCTCCAGAGTGGCTGCTAGATGTAGATGCGCCGCCAGTGGGAAGTCATTGAAGGATCTAGGCGAAGTTATCCATCATCACGTTCCTTTGTTTTTTAAGGGCCTCCTCAAGCAACATTTTGATAGGATCTTCTGCACCCTCATCTTTCTTTTCATCCCCCATGGGTGGCCGTTGATATTTGCGAGGCTGATCTTTCCAAGAATCAACTAGATTGAGCCCTAACTCTTTATACCCCGCCCTTGTTGGGGACATGCAAAGAAGGATATAGAAATAGTAGATTGCTCTGATACCACTGATATGAATTTATGCAGGAACGCAATAGAATACACAAATAACCATAGAAACAAATATGCAGCAGAAATAACACTTCATTTCATTAATCAATAACTGAAACTTGTTTACATACACAATGGAAATAAACTAGATAGAGTGTTGGTAGCTTATCTCTGAGAAGAGATGTGGCAGCTACATGCCTCTGAACTCTGTGTTACAATGAGGATCGAAGGCCTATATATTATTGAGAAACAATGGAAATCCTACACATCCAAAAACCTAACCCTAGGAGGTGAAACACCTTAATGTGGGCCCCGTTGGGTAACTTGGTACATCAATTTCCTAGGGTCGTAATTTTAGCATACTACCTCCATTTGATGCGCATGATACATCATTAGAAATATTTGTTTAAGGACTACATCCCTAAGTGACAAACATTAAGTCTAAAATGGAATCATATTTTCCTGACCATTCGATGCCAAAAAAAACATCGTTTAGGGCCTCAAAACGGCTCTGGAAGTTTAGCACCCGAAAACTGCCAAAAATAGTAAATTGTGCTACAATTAAGGACACTAGAAAACTGAAAGAAATAGTGGTGAGGGTCCAAGAGGAATAGGTGGGTGGCCACCAATATCCTCTTGGATCATTCACACTTTATTCTTGAAGAAACAACAAGGTAAGATAACTGCACTTATTATATATGTGGATGACATGGTGGTTACAGGAAATGATCCCAAAGAAAGGGAGGCTCTATAGGATTACTTGTCTAGAGAATTTGAAATGAAAGACCTCGGCCCCTTGAAATATTTCCTTGGGATCAAACTGTCTCGATCTGATAAAGGGATTTTTCTATCTCAAAGGAAATATGCCTTAGACTTGTTACAGGAAACTGGTATGTCAGCATGTCAACCCGTTGATACACCAGTGGAAGAAGGATTGAAGTTATGTGTTGGGTCTGATCAGCAGGGATGATTTTAAGAACCCCCCCTAGATTTATATGTATAAAAAATGGGCGAATCTCTACGATATATAGGAAAATTTGAAGGTGATTTTATCAATAATATAATATGTATATATAAAAATTTTGGCGAATCTTTCATTTTATTATACAATGTTGTAAAATCCTGGTGAATCTTTCATTTTATTATATAATGTTGTAAACTCTTGGCGAATCTTTCATTTTATTATATAATGTTGTAAAATCTTGGCGAATCTTTCACTAAGTTATAAGATATTGTAAAATCTTGGCGAATTTTTAACTTCATTATAAAAAATTGTAAAAACTGGTGAATCTTTCACTAATTTATAGAATATTGTCAAAATAGAGGAACAACAACATTAGTCAAATAACATGAATCACATCATGATCAATAGAACATGTAGACTCATAAGTAACAACTGGAAGGTGTCAATGAAACACAACTGCACTAACTAGATTCAAGGCAAGTGGGTACTCCACTTGTTATCTCGTCCCTTAATGGTCTCGTGGACATGTGGGGACCTGAATCTTGACAAACTGATAAACTAATAGAATCATACATTATGCTCGATCTTGGCCTCCACTAGCCAATTATGGTCATGGAGGCTAATACGAGTATGCATTGTAATTATGCCAATTGATTATTGCATTAGATGAATGTTGGTCTTGTGACAATAGGTATCCTACGATCAATTCATAGGAACCTAGTGCATAGACCATTTTTTTCTTTGCTTATCTATGTAGAGCTCGTTTATTTTTTTGAATAACAACAAGTATTTGCAAAGAAAATTTACAATCAGCGTAAAACAATCGAAAAACTGAAGACAATTAATTCATGCAACTAAAAGTTAATAAAATAATCTTTTCTCAAACTTTAAAACCAATCTTGATTCAAGCTACAAAAAAGGATTAAATCAAGCATTGAATGAGAACCAGAAGCATTCAAAGGACTTAACACAATATTTAACAAAAATACACACGAACTTCAAAAATCGACAAAATGCCTCAAACAAAAGCAATAAACAAACCATAAAAAATTGTCAAGATATTCGTGCTAAACACCAACATGGTTTCATGTACTTAAATGAGCCCATTCTTGCTTAGCGAAATTGTTGTAAAATTAGTTATTTATCATTTAATGTTAGTAAACTATCTATTTGAAGAGATAGCTCCTAGGCCTATCTTTCTCAAATTCCAACGTCATTTCCTGTCACATGCAAGAAAGAGACAATGTAAGAGATAAATATCAAACCATCAATCTTAAAATATGCTGCATGAAGGTAATGTAGCTCAAATCATCAATGCTACAACAAAAAAGTACAATGTAGAATCTATTTTTACATAAAACACAACCGCCCGAAGATGGAGATACCTGACCGGAACCTCTGTACAGCTACACAAGACTTTTTACAGGCTTCCCGTGAAAATTTAGGGTTGCCCGATTTTTCCTGTTGACTTCCCGTGAGTAGAATAGAGCTGCCTAGACTCTTTTCTGCTTCCCGGAACAACTATCTGCTGCTCGGATCTTGCTTCGTGGTTGTCCGTGATCTCAACCTTCAGCTTGAGCCTTCCTGGGATTCTGGGTGTCTGCCCAAATGTGCCCAAAGGTAGCTATAGGGATGCCTGAAGTTCTGACCAAGACCTGTCTCTAGGTTTAGGGCATGACCAAGCTTGGATGGAGACTGCCCGAGGATGTATAAGAGCTACCTGTAACCTTGTTGTTGCTGCCGTGAGGGTTTATTGGAGTGCCCTAGCATGTGAAGAAGTGAAGAAGATACCCTAGTATATTTGGGTATCTACAGTGATGCCCTAGTTGCTTAGGTTTTGGTTGTAGTTAGTTGTACATGAAGGCTAGAAAACCTCCATGCTAGGGCATATAACCCAAAAAGACCAGAACCTTCTCTCTCCTCTAGAGCAAATATCCAGGAGCAACTGAATGATGATAAGCAAGTGTGTCAAATGAATTGAGTTGATCTTCTTTATAGCCTTTGAATTACCTGGAAGTAGGCCAAAACTCAAATAGACAATAATAATATTTTATTCTTTTGTCTTTTTGTCTTTCACCTTTAGTGGTTCTGGAGGTCTTTTTGTACTTTCACTTTGACTCCTCGGTGGTCCAAAGGTCCTTATGTATTTTTGACTTTTACCTTTTAACCTTTTCCAATTGCCCTAATGTCAAAACAAGTGGTCATAGGGTGTCCTTCAAACCCACTCAAAGTACATCATCATAAATGGAGAGAATTACTAATGTGTTTATCTCAAACTCCGTGTGCCACCAAGATCGGGTAATAGGTGTCTTAACCAGGGGTAGATAATCCTTGGAGAAGATTACAAAGCCCACAGATCGAGGGAAGGAGTGCCTCGCATGCCCAGACCTGGTCTAGGGCTTACATCGATGTCCTGGTAACTGACCAGGTGCCTCAGCTCTAGGCTGCATCATTTGACTTCAAGGTCAAATCCTTGGTAACTGACCAAGCCCCTCCATTCTCCCAGAGAATGGCCCTTATCCATTGGTTGAGTCCCCTAGTCCTGTACTGGTTCATCAAGTACCTCCATTCAAAGAATGGCCACTCAGTTCAACTGAGTTCACCCAGTGCTGGATTGGTTCCACATCTTGGCCAATGACCAGATGTCTTCATTCAAGAGAATGGCTACTTAGCTCAAGGCTGAGTTCCCCTAGTGTTGGACTAGTTCCACATCCTGGTCCTTGACCAGATGTCCTATTCAGAACAATGGCTACTCAGCACAAGGCTGACTTCCCCCAATGTAAGACTGGTTCCACATCATAGTCTATGACCAGATGTATCCATTCAACAGAATGGCTACTCAACACAAGGCTGAGTTCCCCCAATGCAAGACTGGTTCCACATCCTGGTCCTTGACCAAATGTCTCCATTCAACAAGAGAATGGCTCTCAATGTTGCATAGGAAAAATCAACAAGATTCCCCTCAAGTATATTTTGGGCAATGGATATCAAAATTCTTGATCTGATGCAAAATTGAGACTCTTAATGTTCCCATGAGTTGTATTATGTAAACTAGAATGATTGATGGGCCGTTAACAAAAATACTCACAAGATTGACATCTAACCTTACAATAATGCACAACATCTTTTAAAAGGTGGAATGGCAATGCAATAATCCTTTTGCAGACCATTTTGTTCAGAGACGTGCTATGAAATGAGCTTGTATGTCGTACAAGTTCAGTGAAAATTTCACAAATGCCATCTCCTTCACATTTCTTATGACAAGAATGCTCATTACCACAGATATGTTCATCACTTGTTGATTCATGGGAGTGATCCTTGTAACTGCAGCTCCTAGGACACTCCTCCATGATGCATTTTTTGGGACAATATCTTCATGAATGCCATCCGCTTCACATTTCTTATGACAAGAATGTGCATTACCATAGAGATGTTCATCACTTGTCTATTAATGGAAGTGATCTTTGTAACTGCAGCTTCTGGGACACCCCTCCATGATGCATTTTTTGGGACAATATCTTTTATGGAATCATGACAAGCATGTTTTTCATGATCCCCAAGCTCAATCTGTATCACACAAGGATTTTTGCAGCTTGGACTATCTTTCAATTATGACAAGTTTAATAAGAGGTGTTACGCCCCATTTTGCATGGGTGACCACCTTCATCACATTCTCATCCAGGGAGTGGATGTGATGGAGATTGAATGATTTGTTCCTAAGTGCTAGATCATAGATGATGATGCCCTAGTGATAATCCTTCATGGAATATGTTGATTTTTTGACCTTGAACTAGGGCCTTGTTTGAAGCAGAATAGTTCAGCAATGGAAACATTCATTAGATCTAGGCAGTTTTGTGAGTCATGGCCTATTCGTCTCAAATTATGGGCATACTCCGGTCTTCAATTAGCAGCAATTAGCGCTGTTATGGCCCTTCGATAGCACTAAGAAGAATCTTTGGGTAAATCTGGGCACATTGGGAACAAGTTTGTGGAAGGAAACATAAGTAAAACCTATTTATTCTAAATTACGGGAAGCAAGCAACCTAATTCTTGTAGCAACACTCCATGTTGGGTTGTTTCCTAGCATTTCTACACATTCTAGATAGTTCTGGGTATGTTTTAACCATGTCTCAACCCTCCAAACAGCAACAATATCGGTCCTGGGTATAATGTGGGCATATTCCTTGTAGTGGCAGCCATGATTTAGCATCAACCAGCAACAAGAAATCTGGTCAATCTGCAAGTAAAGAACAACAATAAAGATCTTAATTTCTCCACATTCTAGGCAGATCTTGAGTGAATTTAGGGCTATCCCTGATCCCAAGCAGATTTAAGTCCAAATCTGGTCCAATTCTAAGTAGATCTAGCAACTCTAAGCATCTTGGTCCCATGCTACAATAGATTTGGACAAGTTTAGTGGAAATAAACAAACTAAATTCCAAATATGGGCATAGTTTGAACTTTGAAGTATTTTCTGTCACAACAGCCACTGATTATGTATTCTTTGTAGCTTTGGGTATGTTTGAAAATGCTTCGTCAAACCTGTCCAGTCTATATTCCAGAATGATTCATCAAACCTGTATATTAAAACCTTAGATACTTGAGCATCAAATAAAGACAAGAATCAAGTACATTCATCAAAAGAAACCAAATCAAAACCCCATTTAAATGGGTGAATAGGATTTTTCCCACATAGAAATGGTCCTAGATTTGGGGCCATGTATAAGTTCAACCTATTAAGTACTTTGTCATGGATAGAAACCAGCAACTGGAAAAATCTCAGAAATGCCACCTTTTTTATATCTTCTACGTCAGGATCACATCACACTAATTTAAATGGGTTTGAGCAAGATGGGATAATATGATGCATGTAATTTGAATTTAACTCGTCTAAGTCTTTTTTCTTTGGTGCCATGTACATTCATCAAAAGCAACCAAATCAAAACCCCATTTAAATGGGTGAATAGGATTGTTCCCACACAAAAATGGTCCTAGCTTTGGGGACATGTACAAGTTCAGCCTATTAATTACTTTGTCATGGATAAAAACCAGCAACTGGACAAATCTCAGAAATGCCACCTTTTTCTATATCTTCTACCTCAGGATCACAGCACACTAATTCAAATGGGTCTAACCAAGATGGGATAATATGATGCATGTAATTTGAATTTAACTCGTCTGGTTTTAGAGCCTAGTATGTGCCCAGCAACGTGGATTTATTTCCCAAATATCCATTTTTTACTGCTTCTACTCATTTTCAGAAGTGCACAAGTCTAAGTTTTAGCCACTTTACCATTGCTATGATGCATAAACTTGTCAAAAATCTACCCAAAAAACACCAATACTTGGATTTTCTTGATTTATGGTTATTTGAAGGCTAGGACAGATTTGATCTGTTGTTGTTTGAGTCTAACAAATACCAGAACTGCCCAAAATATCCCAAATCAACTAATTAGGTTGTGAAGAGGCTCAACATATGCCCAGATCATCAAGGAATGTGCCCATAAATCATTTTGATTCATGTATGAGGATTAAATAGGACAACATGCCCAGGTTTGCTTTCAATCATCCATAGAACTGCTGAGGGCTCAGAGAGCTCCATCCATATCAAATGAGATCACAAATTATCCATGTCACCATCACATGAACCAAATATCTACCAATCTGGACTCCAAGGCATCATACTAAGCCATCCATCCATGATAAAACAAATGCAATAAACAAAGGAGGTTCGTGACCTAAGCATATATTAATGATCATGAACCAGTTGAGATTAAGAAGACAGGTCTTGGAGCACCTAGGATCTATGCAAAGAAACAAAAACAATTATTAAAGGATTCTATTGAAATTTGTAGGAGCATGGTTGCTAAAGATATCTCGATTTGCACATAGGCATACAATTCAGTTCCAAAAGTTATTAACTAGACATATAATTGCAAAAGAATCCTGACATTGAGGAAACAAAGAATATCAATCAATCAATTGGTGGATTGGTTCCACTTATTTCAAAGTATTTTGGGAATTAGTACCTAACATATGAAAATTATGCCAATTATATTAGAGGAATGTTGGTCTCATGCCATTAAGTCTCCTACGATGAATGGAGAAAACCTAGAAACCATTTGTCTAGGTGGATTTAGAACACAAGCAGGAGCTTGAAAGTCTAGAGGGGTTTGAACAGTTGGTGGGATAAAAGGCTGAAAGCTTTGAACAACAGGGTTTCTTCCTTCAATTTTCACAGAGTTTTGAAGATTGTGCAGAAGATATATAAGCAGATCTTTGAAAAGGAAGAAGTGTTTCTATGTTCGATAAAAGAATAAAATCTAAAATCAACCCCCCTGAGAACAACAGATGAGAGACAAATTCATCCTGTCCATCCAACAAATGGTCAGGGAGTCTCAATCCCATCAAAGATCAACCCCCCTACCACCACTTGAACACACATCAATTTGGTACTGCTTCAGATCTGATCTATCACTATTATGAAGCTACTAATTCATTATTACAGACCTATATCAACATGTCAAAACAACCAGTAGTCATAGCCTCATCTTTGAAGGCTTTAATGTTCTTACAAACATATTTTGATGATACTTTCTAAGCCTGGATAGAGCCTGATATCTCCATTATGAATCTTCCAGCATGAGACAAATTTTGGGGTTGAGAACCATTGAGTCATTGATAGATCTAACCACATCTTTAACTTATATCACTTAAAGAAGAGAAGCACCTTTAATTCAAGAACTTGGATTAATACCCTTTAAATATGGAACATTGGATGGAGACTTTGCAGCTGACTCCCCTCTAGAAAAGGAGGGAATCTAACAGCCAGAATTTTCCTTTAAAGCAGCTTATCCTTAGTGCAAGAAGGAAGGACTTGAGGCCAAGGGGGAACCTTTATCACCACAGACACTGATCTACTGTGGTTCATGCACAACATGCTCATCGGCATACAGAAGACAATGACTAAGATCTGTTGAGAAGAATGTAAGCATATTTATTGTTCCACAGTGATGAGTAAATTGCTCTCCAAGGGATCGATATTTTTTTAATAGTAATGAAATATATTCTCAATATTGACTTGCAGCTGTTATCTATGTGATGTTGCAAACTATCTCACTTCAATGGCATATCCCTCTGTTGGGATTCCGTTCAACATTAATATCCCTCCTCTTCAATCAGTAAAAATAATAAATTCGTCAATAACTTTCCCAACACAATGGTAGAGCCACAATGTAGGTACAATTAAAAAAATCCCAACTCAAACATTAATACCCCTCCTCTTCAATCAGTAAAATAATCAATTTGTTAATAAGTTTCCCAATGCAATGGTAGAGCCACAATGTAGATATAATTATAAAAGTCCCAACTCAACATCACAAGTAGGTTATCTCCCATTTCTATCTAGATCCATCATAATAGATTAATACCTTATAAATTGAAGCAAGTATGACCTTGACAGTCATTGAAATACACAGTCTAATAAAAAGCACAAGATTCTAGACTACCGATGAATTGGGGTTCGGATTCTGTTTGGCATTCTTTAGGACTCCATAATAATTGAACTGATAGATCAAAACTGAGGAACAAAGAAGATAGGTACTCTAAGAACAACAGATGAGAGACAAATTCAGCATGTCCATCCAGCAAATGCTCAGGGATTCTCAATCCCATCAAAAATCAACCCCCCTACCACCACTTGAACACACATCAGTTTGGGACTACTTCAGATCTGATCTATCACTATTATGAAGCTAGTAATTCATTATTACAGACCTATATCAACATGTCATAACAACCAATAGTCATAGCCTACTCCAAACAGGCCTAAAAAAATTGCATCCCTTTCTAATAGGATGAACAGACCTTAGGAAATTTACGGTTCAAACTTAGAGGTCTCGCAATGATCACAACTTAATCCAACATCCTTTAAATAGTCACGGATGAGTTTAAAGGATTCATGGTTCAGATCTAGAAGCCCATGAGGTTCACATTACATATATAGAAGCCCAGAACAGGGATGATTTTAAGGAACCATACATATTTAAAAGTGTATAAATGTTGGCGAATATTACCAATTCTTAAAAAGCCAACTATAAAATGATTGGCGATATTTTTCAAAAAATATTTTAATTTCCAAGGATTTTATATCATGTATATAATAATTTGGCGATTTTTAGGGTGAAAACATTTTACCCCATCAAAATTAGGCAAAACGGAGCTTCAAAAAATGCAAAATGGCGAATCTTTTTTGGGAGAAAAACATCGAAAAATAGCCCACTAGGCTAAAATTCGCCCCTAAAATTATCCCTGGCCCAAAAAGTCACGGCCCTATCTACAACAGCCCACAAGGTCAAGCAAGGTCACAAATGTCGTGACCCAACATAGAATCGTCAATATAATCACACATCAGCCTAGGAAGGTTTAGTAAGGTTTAGTAGCCCGATCAAGACTACGACCCAGCTCAAAAAAAAGCAAAGCAGCAGCCTCAACAATATACAGGAATTAAACAATAGATAATTAGTACCATCAATGAAGTACAAACAACATCACAAGATCTTTGGTTAATAATGATAGTCTTTTAGAATAATAGTTGTCACTGGAGGCTAATACAATTATGCATTGTAATTATGCCAATTGATTATTGCATTAGATGAATGTTGGTCTCGTGCCAATAGGTATCCTACAATCAACTCATAGGAACCTAGTGCATAGACCATTTTTCTCTTCGCTTAGATATGTAGAGCTCATTTATTTTTTTGAATAATGATAAGTATTTACAAAGAAAATATGCAATCAACATAAAAGAATCGAGATTCAAAAAAGTGGAGACAATTCATTCATGCAACTAAAATGTAATAAAAATATCTTTTCTCAAACCCTGAATCAATGGAAACCAATTAAAACCAATCTTGATTCAAGCTACAACAAATGGCTAAATCAAGCATCAAATGAGAACTATAAGCATTCAAGGGACTAACACAATATTTAACCAAAATACACACAAACTTCAAAAAGCGACAAAATGCTTCTAACAAAAGCAATAAACAAACCATAAAAATTTGTCAAGATATTCCTGTTAAACACCAACATGGTTTCATGTACTTGAATGAGCTCATTCTTGCTTAGCGAAAGTGTTGTCAAATTAGTTATTTATCCTTTAATGTTAGGACACTATCTATGTGAAGAGATAGCTCCTAGGCCTAGCTTTCTCAAATTCCACCGTCACTTCCTGTCACATACAATAAAGAGACAATGTAAGGGGTTAATATCAAAACATCAATATTAAAAGAAGCTGCATGAAGGTAATGTAGCTCAAATCATCCATGTTACAACAAAAAATTACAATGTAGAATCTATTTTTACCTAAAACACGACCTCAAATTCACATATAGTGATCACCAGCAAGGGTACATGGAACATCTGGACAAAAATAAGACTCAAGAGTCCTTAATGTGTATTAGATCATATACAATCTTAGGTGAAATCCAATTTCCAACTCACATTTTGGCCCTGGTCCTCATTTTTGACATTTTCAACATTCTGGCTCTGGTCCTCATTTTCCACAACAAGTTCATTAGAGATATTTGTTATATTGTTTTCTCCCCTTCTTTCACGATCTGATCACCAAATAGCTAATGCTCTTTCATATGGAAAATTGTCAACCTCATACTTTGTTACATATAATCTTAAGCATGTATCCACATTTTTATCAAGCTTGTTCCTCAACTTTGACTTCAAGAATGTCAGTGCACTAAACATTCTCTCATCCTCTATTGATCCCAAAATCATGGTTTGACATAAATCTGCTAATTTGAAATATTCTGACATTTTTTCCCATAGCACTTCGCTACCACTGAGCTTAGTCCATAATCTTGTAATTGCACCATATTCTTTACTATCCAACAGAGAAAATTGGTCCCACATTGTTTTACCAAAGCATTGAGATTGATCTGCCTTTTTTTCTTTATCTGAAATACCTTGAATATGTTCTCCTTGTATCTCGACCTCTCGACAAAAATGGCTCAGCAAAATCTTTATTTTCCTTATAAAGTCAGCTTCTAAATTTTTTTCATTTTGACTATGGTCCCAATATTGAGGGTATACGATAGACATGGCCTCCAACAATTCATCTCAAGTAAACCATTCTCTTATCTCTGATGACAGTGATTTTGCAATTTCTTTCAAGTTGTCTCTCACTGAAATTACAACATCGTGAAATCATTCTCTTGAGATGGAGCACTATTTGGTGGATCTTCCTATCTTTTCATTATAATAAAAGGGAACCATATGCCCATGAACTGCCATACATAGAATCCCTTTTTCATCAAACTTCAAAAAAAAATCATCATTTTCTATATTGATAATATTCCTCCAATTTGTAAATGCTAAATCTGTAAAAGAATATTCCGTAATATCCAAATTATCCAATGCAAGACATGTTAATTTTCTTGCTCTTGTGTATTCAGCAATATACATCGTGTGACTCTGAGCCATCTTCACAAGGTTATTCATTTCATGAAGCATAGGAAGAATTCAAGCCAATGTTAATAATGTCTCTATATCAGTTAGTAGAAATAGAAGAGTTTGAGCTTTTTCTACACTTGAGCGATGTTCATACATCACCCCTACCAAGGATGCATATTCATTGAATAGTCTTTCAGCTGGTCCCTTCAATGATATCCATATTGTATCAACATCTTTTAATAGTTTTTTCTCCATTTGTAACACCATCAAAAAAAAATTAAACTCTAAAAATCGTTTGGGACTCCGACAAAAGTATGCATGAACCTCACGTACAAGATATTCTACCTTTGAAACCAATGAAAAGTTGCTCACTATTTTAAATGCAAGATTCATCCTGTGAGCCATACAATGAATACTGAGCATATATGGTGAAGCTGAGAGTTGCATTCTAGCACAAAGGCCATTCCTTTGTCCTTGCATTACTGATGCTCCATCTGCTCCAACACATACTAACTTTTTTGCAATCATGGAATGATCCATACCACCAATTTCCTTTAAACTATCAATAACAAGTTCATAAATATTTTCTATTGTAGAACTTTTGGTCATTTTATGAATTCCAAGTAGATAGGAATGCCTGATATGGTCATTAACCATATAAATTCTCATGCAAATCCATGAAGTATTATCAATAGCCATAACTTCATCCAAAGACAGTGACAAAAATGTAGCATTTGCAATCTTCTCTTTCATATCGTCCTTTTCTACTTGAGCTAGATATTTTCCCCATTCCCAACCACTCAATAAAGACCAATGAGAAAATGGAAAATTTGGCACTTGAATAAAAGATAGATATTTCGTCATTTTTGGATAATATGTCATAGTACGACCATTGGATAAGAGGTGAAATACAGTGCTTAATTGTATTGTCTTTGATAAGAAATGTGTTTCCATCATCTTTCCAAATTGAGATTTGATGCTTCCTCCACTTTCCTCAAGTTTTTTCTTATTTAGTAAGAATTCATTATATTCCACTTCAAATTGGAGATGTCGACATTCGCTAATAAATTTCAATCTAGCAGTAGATTTATTCTCATCATTTGCAGTTTTCTTATCATACACCTTCCCAACATGCTTCTCGATTGTGTCTAACTTCATCTATAATTTCACTACCTTGCCAAGTTTCCAACTACATGAAATGCATTTAACTTCTCGTGAGGTCTCATTCTCATTTGCTGGAGGTATTGGTTCAATACATGGGTATCTTGAGACCCGATCAACTTTGAATTTTCTCCTTGCGTCCCATTGGCACTTTTTCCTTTTCTGTGAATCCATTGTGTCACCTTGCAATGAAAAATCTTCAACATTTGAACTACCAATTTCAGATGGAAATGCATTTGTCTCACTTTGATCATTAGAGGAATGTATTCTACCATCCATTGTCTGGGTTGCAGATGCATTCTCAAAAGTCTTGACATCTCTCTCACTGATACCTTGCTCAAGAGAGCTTGAAGCATGAATAGGATGTGGATTATTGGACTGAGGCTTTTGAAAATATGATATTACATCCTTTTGTTTTGATGTTTTATTTTTCTTTCCATAATCCATGTTTTCCATCTTACTTAATATTCCAAAATTGAAATTCCAAA
The DNA here is from genome assembly GCA_001517045.1 of Pseudotsuga menziesii. Taxonomy (NCBI): domain Eukaryota; kingdom Viridiplantae; phylum Streptophyta; class Pinopsida; order Pinales; family Pinaceae; genus Pseudotsuga; species Pseudotsuga menziesii. The sequence goes on along the minus strand of LPNX010551449.1, from coordinate 485,672 downwards.
TCGATATAGAAACCAGAAGTGAAGCTTGCATGAGAAAAATGATATAAAATTAATACAATGGCACATTATCAATTTATATTGACCCAACTTACAATGAGTGTTTACATTGACTCTTTCAATGACTTTTAATTGACTCTTTCATTGACTCTTTCAATGACTTTTAATGGACTCTTTCATTGACTCTTTCCCCGAAGGAGGTATAACACTAATACAACTAGAAGGTGTCAATGAAACACAATTGCACTGACTAGATTCAGGGAAAGTGGGGACTCCAATTGTTATCTCATCCCTTAATGGTCCAGCGGACATGTGGGGACCTGAATCTTGATAAACCAATAAACTAATAGAATCAGAGATTATGCTCCACATTATTCTTTTGGAAAACAATCCACATAATTCAAACAAGCATGGCATACATCATGTCGTAAAATCCTAACATTTATGACATACACATATGTATACTTTGTTCTATGTAACATAAAGGATCATTGCCTTATATGATGACAAATGTCTCCAATGGTGTGTACTGAATAGGTATATAATGCCCCATTTTTAACACAATTTCTATAATTTCTTATTCACCAACTTGAAATAACAAGCATTGACATCACATCAATGAAGAAATGAATAATATATCAATGAATTCTAAGCCCAAGTTGTACAACTTGCAAATGATCATTTGTATATTTAGCCAAAATGCCTAGCTTTTGAAAGATCCACTAAATGAATCTATGTATTTAGCATAACCTATCCTTTTGAAAAGGAAACTGAGATGCTCTGTCTTCATCAAAACACATTAGATAGAACACTTATCCTTCATATTTTGTTTTTTATACAAAGCTAACAATGTATAGAAATTAGAGTAACAATGTCGAGCATAATATCAATCACTACACGTAACATAGATTCTATGCGTATAATCCCTTCAGCATCTGGGCACACAATTCTCAGGTTTCTAGATTCCCATTGATTATCTGGATTTCGATTGCTAAACTCAAATTCAATTCCATGTAAGATAAATATTTACACAGATGACTTACTCTTCCATCAGATTAAAACAAGCTAATAGATTCTATTTTCACTGTTATTCAACTCAAAGACTTCATATAGAAAATCATTTTGTTTCTTATTTAATTTTCTGAGCCTGTCATACAATGTAGAGATCGATCCTGTCATATTTACTTTAAGATTTGGGTATGAATAACAGTAACAAGCAGTCTTAAATCCCTAATTCTATGCGCTTTCTAGGCATGAAAACATTGAAAAGAGACCTGTAGCAATTTCGGGAAACATTCATGAGGTAAACACTCTTCATCTTGGGTTCTGAGTTTAATTATACCATCAAAAATGCCCTAGTACTCAAATATGGGAAGTTTTGAGCACAAATAGTGGCCAAAAGTCATATTGCAACCACTGAAAAGCAATGGCCAGAAAGCTGTAGAAAATTCTAGGTTGAGATTGAAAGTAGAAGTACCATCAAAACCCCACTCTAGTCTCTGAGCATAAACAACAATAAAAATCATCTAAACTTTAAATCTGGCTAGTTCTGAGTTTTATGGTACAAGATCCCCCTACGATGATAAATGAAATTAAAAACAAGTACACATTTTAATAAGTAATCTACAAATTTCTATTAATTTGTGTAAAAGGGAATAGCTAACAATTTTTAAAACATCATAGGAATAATTATTTAGAAAAGAAGAAAACACACTTCTAATGAAAGGAATAATGATTTAGAAAAGAATAAAACACACTTTCTAGTCCTTACCATATTTGTTTCCTCATATATCAATTTCCTGCCAATTAATGTGTGATGGTCCTTGAAGATAGGCTGTCTGACTACTAGTTACTCTTCCTTATAAATAATTAAATGAAAAACTATGCAAATTGTTGAATCACAGAGCATCCTCACATAAGTGATACACATGCTAGACATGGCCACAAAGCTCCTTCTGTAGTTCTCCATCTAATCACATCCTCAATCTCCTAATAATTATACAAGTGTTTTGCAAAATTCTTGTCATGTTCAAATTCTTAGCCAAATTCCATTTTATACTCTATGCAATCACTTCAACACTTTAATTTATGCCATAAGTGTTTCTTGCTGTAACAGCAAACTGATTCTAGTTTCTTGCAATAAAAAACTAACCACGGGATTTGTTGATTGTCAACATCAATTCATGATGCAAGGAGTACCTGAATTGGTGGATGATGAAATACAGTCGGGGAATTCATACAAAGAACATGTAAACAAGATCCTATGATCTGTTGATGCAATAAACTAGGAGGTTATCCAAGGGAAATTGATTCTTATGCACCTTGGATCCTAGTTGCAAAGTTCAAACCTAGTACCAAACAATAGGCATCCCTAGGGTGACAGGCTAGGAAATTTTGCCTAGGGTTTCCTCCTGTTACCCCCCTATTTGCATAGGGTGTTCTCTATATAAGTTAGTGGGAATATGTTCCCCATGCCATCTTATGACCCTTCAATGTGATGAAGGGTTCACATCTAATCATTAAAAGGCTTCCCTAAACAACGTTAGTCTTCCTCCTTCCAGTATAAAGTAGCCTCAACATGTGTGCAAAGAGAGGGTGCCATGGAATTTCTAAATGCCCCTAAATATGTAGAATGGTTCTAAGTCACTCTAACCTATGGGAAAATGATCCTAAATAGAGCTCAAGAACACAAAAGCTCATCCTAAATACAATAGAAACATAACCCATACCTTAGAGCAAGATAAAGAGTGCCAAGAATTGTGATAGTTGAAAGATAGAATAACATCCAATGATAACCTATTAGTTGATGTTTTGGGGGCTTGCTGCTTTAGTAGCTTGAAAAATTGACACTTTTTCCTCATGGGAAGCCTCATAGCCCAGTATGGAGGTGGCATTCTATAGCAGAACAACCTAAATTTGGGAGTAAATCAAACTCCCCATAGTCAACTGCATTGGAACATTTTTTATTAAAGAAAAAGAAAATAAGTTTATTTCCCTTTTTCTTATTCTAAAAATTGTTCTATATGAGGAATAATTTCAATTTATGATCTCTGGAATGTGTGGATTATGTTCAAGTCAAATAAGTAGAAAGGTTATGCACAGAAAATTGAACATACATTGATGTACTTTTCTTTCTAGTTGTAATAGAAATTTGACCAGATGGTATTTGTAATGGATTATATTTGGAAAACTTATTATGCATTATTATTGTTGGCCTTGCTAATTGTCTTCACATTATATTATGATTAGAAATGTGAACAACCTACAAAATGGTGAACTAGAGTTCAACAAATTTTGTTGACATACTCTGTAATTTTTCCTTTAATCCCGTGCCTTGAATTTGAATCTATCAACTACAACACTTAGTGTGTATTGGTGTCAAGTTTCTAGAAAAAATCTATTTAATTGTCTGGATTGTATTCTTTGAGTTGAGCTAGAGAGAAATGTTAAAGAGAACCTTTAACAATTTTTTGTTTGTTTGCTTTCTCTGCATCATCACTTCACCGCATTACCTCGCCGTCTTATAGTACCTAGCCCCTCACTTCCTATACTTGTGATGTTAATATCACTAATTACTAAAAGCACAAACCATCTAAACCCGGGTCTGATCTGCACTGAAGCGTGAGATGTAGCTCCAGGTTGCATATTTCAAATCCTAATATTGATATATTGGTTGTTTGTGTTGACTCGAGATATTTAAACTTAAGCTTCATAATCACAAGGTGAATATGAGACCTGGATTTAGATGTGTCTGTACTAGTCAATATTAAATGCACCTAGTGCACTTTCAAGATTGAATGCACTGGTACACATAGACAAACATGAAGTGTTAATAGATCCCCATCACCACCCAAACTATGGAGCACTTTGCTAGAGCTTTAAGGTTTTCTGCATTCACAGATGATGCTGTATATATGTGCATTCATTCCATAAAATTCTTTAGAAAGTAATGCCAGTTCTAGAATGTACTCAAAGTAATAGATGGTTTCAAAAATAAACTATTGAAATAGGAGGTCAGACGATCAAGATATTGCAGTTTAAAAGTCATACCAATTTAACCATGTTTCTACTACGGCCATGACTATTATTTCAAATTTTTAGCAGTTTCTCATAAGAGGATTCTAGGTTTGCATTGCCCATTGGAAGTCCATATTCATAGCTTCATATTGATATATCATATGTTTTATTTGGATTTATAATGGAAGAAGTTAATGAGCGTTTCAAATTGGATAGAAAACAAGCTGATTTTTTATGACAGGTAAAATATATATATTGCAGAGCTCATAACTTTTGATAGACTATTTAGAGTGAAGGCAGAGCAACTCTACTTGAAAAGAAATTCTGCAACCACAAGATGATATATCATTTGATATGATTTGGAGAGATATTCAACGAGTTTCAATCTTTAAAAGTTTCCATTCATTTTCATCTTCAAGAACCCTGTCGAAATGGGAAAATCATCTAATTTTTAATTTGGGGCAAGCAAATCAAGTGCTATTTTTTGTTGTTTGAAAAAATAACTCAGATCTACTTGCATACAATTTTCTACTCTCACAGTTGTATCATAAAGGGATATTTAGTGAGCGCAACTGATCTTTTAGTTTTTGTATGAAATCTTGGCTTTGGAAAAAATGTTGAAATAAAGAACATGTATTCAAACAATGCTATAATGGAAGTGTTGAAAAAAATGATGGATGTTTGTGATAGGTTTATTATATCAATTTTCAATTGGCGTAGAAAGAGAAAATAGATGCATAGTTGGGTTTGGGAGAAAATGATACGTAGACATCATCCAACTATGTGAATTTAATTACTTTTAGCTTCTGGTTTTTGAATCTACTCCTCTCTATGATGAATCTTTATGTGAAGAGGATGTAGAAGAGTCAAGGAAGATCTCTCAACTTCTTTTCCATGAACCTCTCATGCTTTATGGTAAATTTTCTAAGTAGTGTAATGTATTGGTTGAAAAAGAAACAAAAATCACTGAAGCTGGTCATGGGCTAGTGGTGAAAGAGGGTTTCATCCTTGAATCATATACATTGGTAATGTTCTCACCAGCACCACAATTATTGTTTTACAGCTATGTGTGTTAGATTTTCTCAAACCATGTTAAAGAGATTCTTCTCTCTAAAGGAGTTCCTATAGGAAAGTAAACAGCGGAAAACTTAAAGCTACTCAAAACCGCACTCTGTAATTAATGCTAGAAGCTATAAACACATATTGTAGAAAATATTTAATGGAAACACGATAAATTGACTGTCAAAACCTGTTACTACTTTTTATTACTTATGAAAATGAAAACCTGCTACAAGAAAACAGCGAACTGAAAAATGAATAATTAGACCTATAGCTCTGCCTTCTCTTTTATAGATTGAGAAGAAGAGTATGTACAATGAATCTGGACACATGCACAACCGTGCCTCAACAGGAGATGATCTGAGGCATACAAACATGCATCCTTCTTAAGATCTGAACGTTAACTACTAGGCTGGATGCACTTCACTAAACTGAGCTAGGTTGCATGTTCCTGAACTAATTGATGCATGCAAATTTAAATGACAAACTCAGTGCATTCAATTCTAAATAAAGAAAAATCAGAAATAGAACTGAACTGGTAAACATAAAAGGCATATAGATGCTCTTGTGCCCCCATTATTGCTGCATGGAATTCCCAAAAGTGGGTTGTACAGAACTGTTGTATTGTTGTGTGGAACTCTACTAGAGGAGGGTTGCTTTGCTGTGTTATCGACCTGTACACCTATCGCATATGCCTTCTCTTTGCGCACTCAGGTCTTCTCTGGTCACTGCTGATATTAATGGGACTTTGTGATGCACTTTCTGAGGAACTATAAATCCAACAATGTGGATTGATAGTTTTAATCACTCAATTCCAAAGGTTGTGATACTATTGATCATTTTCATCAGACTAGAGTGAATCTACATTCATTAAAGTAGAACATTCTATAAGATTCCATGCATTTGAAAGTGTACATATGATCATTTGATATGTCCAAGCCCCAAGGGTTAGCTCAATTGGTTTAACCATTTACCCAAGGCATGTTGCCAATGGGGATGCCATAGGTCATATGTTCAAATACAATCGAGTTCCACAAAACATGTTACACATAAAGAATGACATCTTTCCCAACTAGACTTTCACCATGTACTTTACAGGAATATGATTCTACAAAAAAAGTTAAAATAGACCATAGACATGAAGAAATATTATAGTTTATAGTGAAAGACCAATCCTAGCGACCTATGGTGTCCAAAGACACTTCTTTTGAGTCAAATTCAAGACCACCAAGTCAAAATAGAAACAACTTGTGGAAGCAAATAATCTTGATAAATGAAAATTGGAAACTCAAAGCAAAAGTTAATTCAAGACCCAGACTCTATTCTAGAACACAAAACATCATCTAACCAAATGGGATTGGATCTATCAACCTAGCCCAATCCTAAATGGTATAAAGTATGTCCCTATATTGCTTTTCTTTTCTTTATTTTTCTTTTCTTTTATTGTGGTCTTAATGCTACTCATCATTGATCAACATAGTTCGATAGCCTATGAAGCTAGTCAGTTGACTCTGCAAAACTATTCAATATAGTCAAATCTCTAGTGAATCCAACCATGGAATTGGCTAATGCAAACCTGAGTATTCCACGAATAGAAGGAAGAAAACTTAAGATTTTGTTGGCAACCTCCGAAATAATTCTTCCATATACTGCTTAGTTGGGTCAACATATGGACTCTAGAGAATGATTTAACTCAAAAATAGATACTGAATTAAAATCACAATGAGAAGTCATTAGCAAATCAGCATGTTCTCGTTGTCCAAAAAAATCAGCAGTGGCAATCAAGGGTTTTTGTTGTTTGGAAAAATCAGCAAGCAAAAACATGTTCCTCATGTTTTTCAGAAAAACCAACAATATTTAAAGTCTGTTCTTCATGCTGCTTGGCGCACCCAATGGTATTAATCAAGAAATCAGCACATGCATCCCACAGTGTGAAGAAATTAACAACTGTGATCAAGGATTGTTTGGAAAAGACAACAACAATAATTGAAAAATCAACAATAACAATCAAGTCTCCATGAACTCCATCCTCTGCACCGACTCTTCAAATCTGTAATCACTGTCGGAAAAATCAAGTTGCAATTTAATCTCATCATCAATAGGGTCTGCATGGTGCCTACATCAATAACTTGAGGTGCATAATCCCTCTCATAATCATCATCTTCCTCATTATGACTATCACAATCAAGGGAATGGGCATCATCATTGATCTATGGAGCTCAGGAAGTTCTTTGTGTGGCTCTGTTTGAATTGAGAACATCATAGACAAGGACAATAACTTTCTTGCTGATTCAAGTCCTCATAGTGGATTTATTGATCTTCCTCTTCCAATCTGAAATCCATATTACTAAGGATCAACAGTTCGTGCTCTAAATTCAATGCTTATACATCCTTTCAAAAGTTCTCATATTGTGCTTGATATTCTTCATAGTTGTCAAATGAGTGAGAAACCCTTAGAAATGTGCTACATGAATCCTCTCTACGTGGGGCTTCACAAGCCAAACACTAGTACATTGCAAAAAAGGCAAATGATACCTTTGTGTGTGGGAATTGACAAACTTGACACCAATACACAACATCTGGAGGAGAATATAAAAATGTCTTTGGGATCATGAATGTTTATCAAGTCCCTCTGTAGCTTTGCTAACATCTTTGAAAAATCCTCCATGTGAACAACATCAATGCATAACAAAGGCATAATACCTTGCAAATTGGAAATTCCTTATACATGCAAATTGTGTGGACCACTCAATAAGGGAGTGGTTAGGGGAATATAAAGAATCCACAGTAGAAGTAATACTCACCAATGGAGTGGCCTCATGCTACAAATATTAACACTTGCTCCCTGGAAATGAAGAAATTTGAAAACCCAACCTGATTTCAAGTCTCAATGAGAATTTTGTTTGATGCCCAGCCCACATGTGCATATGAATAAAAAATTGCCTTTTCTCATAAATAGGAACACTCTGAATCTAGCTTCAAGTACTGAAATGAAATCAATGAAAGCAAACCACAAATTTGACAGAAGTATTTTTTGGTCAAAAGACCCTGGGAAAACCCTTGCGGGAAAATGATATAGAGAGAGAATTACCCTTGCGGGAAAACAAGATAGGGAGAGAATTACCCTTGCAGGAAAATGAGATAGAGAGAGAATTTTTATTATTTAGGAAATTTTACAGCAGAGTCTTTTCAGCAAATAAATGACCAACTTATCTTGAAAAATGTGCACAACAACTTCTTAAAACAATGCCAAAATCTGCCTTGAAATTCATGTCAGAACTTCTGTGCAGAATTGTATGGAATAGCAAGGATTCATGACACTATATATGGATATCACCCCTCTAGTTGTGTAGGAAATCTAGGGGTTAACAATGGTGACTCAAGAGGGTGACACCCTCTTGCAAGGTTTTGAGAACCATGAGGTCTCTGTAGTCTGAGTCTCTAAAAATGGATTCATCGGAATTTGCCTGCATCAATGTTCTTGTCCACTTATAATGGAGTCAAATGATGGTGCATGCACTAACCAATTGGAAAGACAACCAAAGCATGCATTTCCATCCACAATTGCAAGTAGCAACCCACCTAATATGTACACCTCTCTCATTGGAAAATGCATTGAAGTTGACAATTAGGAGGAATCCATCTTATTAGGTACTTATGTTTCCAGTGTTACTCTTTTGATTGAGCTTGCATAACCATCTGATCATTGAGGTCTAATTCCTTTTTATGAAGGGTGGGATCAAAGTGTTTCAAGATGAAAGTCAGATCAAGGTGGCTACACTACTTCCAAAGTGTTAAACTAAGATGTTTTTAGTGCTAATGCAGTCTTCTATGTGAATGAGACTAAGTGCAATTCTTGGGTAACTTTGACAAAATTATTGATCAAAGTGTTTCAAGATGAGAGTCAGGTCAAAGTGGCTACACTACTTCCAAAGTGTTAAACTAAGATGTTTTCAGTGCTAATGCAGTCTTCATTCTGTGAATGAGACTAAGTGCAATTTTTGGGTGACTTTGACGAAATTATTAACCAAGAGTTCTAATTGCAACAGATCTCTCATAAAAGTCTCCTACCCACTCCAATCAGAAAGAGGGTTAAAAACTTCAGTTAACTATACAAGTAAAAATGTTCTGAATTTGATGAGTGGTGATTTATGAAAACTCAAGTCAAGCAATAAGAGAACCAACTAAATGAACCATATCTAATACCTTGTCCCCTATTCACCATAGAACATTGATAATGTTATAGGGAAATTATTTGACTACAGAGTACCAACCATGCGACCATTACTTACATCCCTCTACCATAACTACCCAACATAAATGGATAATCCTAGAATCTAATAAAATGGGTAGTAAGTACACAAGTCATCACATAAAGCAATTTGGCTAATAGATCTATGTAAATAAACTCAAAATTTCACAACCCAGATAAGCTAAATACATTGCATCTCTTCCTATTCTTACAGAAGAAGTAGAGATCGAAAACATGTAGAGAAAGACAAATAATTGAAACGGATTTGTGAGTACTGACCATCTCCATCCTTGTCAAACAAACTGAAAGCCTCCTTGAACTCAGAGATTTGTTCCTCTATTAGCTTGTCCATCATTTTCACGTAATGTAAGCAGATAGAGCACCAAAGGAAACAAGACTGGATTTCCCTGAGTCAAAGACCGATCTTACTTTCTTCTGCTTCTCCTTGTTCCTTCTCAAAACAGAACAAGGGACAACTTCGATCGATCGGTACCTTCATTTATCTAAGTCCAGGAGATGCAATGTATGATATATATAGGTGGTGGGTGCAAAACCACGAGGTGGAAAAAAATCGTGTGGTTTTTCAGTTGTAATGGGAGGTGTCGTTGGTCCTTTGAATAAATCGTGGGATTGAAAAGTGAATATTCTTGAAAATTAAAATAGAAGGAAAAGCGAAGGAATCTATGCTACTCTTATAATCAGTACCATGTGCCCTGGCAAATAATTGCTAATGAGCTCCATGGCTGTTGAATACTATAACTTACACCTAGAATAAAACCAACAGAGTGCCAAAGAATAATATCCAATGAGGAAAATCTCATCAAGCTGTGGTCTAGCAACAAGGTTGAGTGCTCACAGCAACTAACCTGTAAAAATCCTGCAGATAGAAGAAGATTCAAGAAACTAACCTGTAGAAAGCATGCAGATAGAAGAAACTTTGTGAAATTTCTTTCCATGAATCCACTCAGCCACTGTAAAGACTGATTTGGAATAGAAATCAAGCTTGATGTTGAGCCTGAGTCCTGACTCTTGCACCATTATATAGGTAAAAAACTTCCTCACTTGACTAAATTTATCCATTTTTTGCTCAAATATGGACCAAATCCAGTGAAAAAACTTCCCCAATTGATTAAATCTCCACATTTTACTCAAATAATTGTCCACAAATCCAAATCCAAGACGAACTATGTCCAATTTACCCCAATCTAGGTTGAAGTAAGACCAGTTTACCGAAATATTCATAAATCCCGGCGAAATACCAAATTTTTAATCGTATTATCCATAAATCTTGGGTGAAATACCATTTTTTCAAGCTACTATCCATAAATCCGGTGAACCATCTTCATTTCTCCTCCCAATCGGAAAAAATCAGGCGAATGTGGGCAAAAATCAGTATTTTCGTGGGCTAATATTCATTTTCCAATTTGTCCCTAAATCGGGATGAATGCGATTTACCTTAGGGAAGATATATACAAAATAAATAATGGGTGACTTTATTAAATAAAATAATAACATTTTAATATAAAGATTTGCCCACTTTTTTTTGGGTAACCCTTAAAATTCGCCATTGGGCTAAAATTCACCCTTAAAATCATCCATGCTGATCAGGTACTAGTTGATAAGGGGAGATACCAGAGACTCGTAGGAAGATTGATGTACTTAGCACACACAAGACCGGACCTTGCCTATGCGTTGAGTATTGTTAGCCAGTTTATGCATAATCCTGGTGAGCAACACATGAATGCAGTTATGCGCATTCTGAGATATTTGAAATCTGCTCCTGGAAAAGGAATTTTATTCACTAAAAATGAAGATTGTCAAAGTGTGGATGCATATACTGATGATGACTGGGCTGGAGCAGTCGATGACAGGAATTCTACCTAAGGTTATTTCACCTTTGTAGAAGGTAACCTTGTTACGTGAAGAAGCAAAAAACAGAATGTTGTTGCCTGATCAAGTGTAGAGGCTGAATTTAGAGGTATGGCACTTGGAGTATGTGAAGCATTGTGGCTAAGACTTCTCCTCAAAGATTTGGGCTATCCACCTAGGCATCCAATTCGACTGTATTGTGATAATAAAGCAGCATGTTATATTGCTCATAATTCGGTTCAACATGATCGAACAAAACATGTGGAGGTAGATAGATTCTTCATTAAGGATAAGTTGGATCAGGAGATCGCGAAGTTGCCTAAAATTCGATCAGAGGATCAGTTGGCCGATATTCTCACCAAAACAGTTTCAAGTCGAGTGTTCTCAAATTTTTTGGGCAAGTTGAGCATGTGTGACATCTATGCCCCAACTTGAGGGGGCGTGTTGCAATATGAACTGATTATTTCCTATTCTTACCCATTCTTTCCTATTCTCTCTATGATTCTTTCCTATCCTGTAGATGGTTGTTTCTTATCCTTTTTTAGGATCTGCAGCTTGATTATATGATCTGGAGCATGACTGTAGGATAGAGAAATTGATCCATTGATGTATATGTACCTATACAATTCACTGTAATAAAACAGAATTATTTTTCTCTTGAACTCTATTTTGAACTATAGTTTCCTGGGGTTGGACTATGAAAGAGATGTCATGCATGCTATGACATGTAGATGATTTAGAGGATCACATGTAGACATTCAATACTCCACCTAGGCTGCAAAATATGTGGATCATTCCAAACAACATTTTTTAACAAATACATAACAATGGACCCTTAAACAAGTTGGTGTTAGACCTGGAAGAATTGTTTATTAAGGCACATATATATATATATGAAACTCTCATAATAATTAGATATTTTTTTAAATAAATTTAATAATTATAAAAATATATAGGATTGTAATTCTACACACAAGTACTTACACTACATAGAAATATAAACATTTACACTACATAAAATTGTAAAGAAGAAAAAAAAACGTTGATAAACACCTACACATTTAAAAAAAAGAATACTTCTAGTTATCTCACCTAATCTACCATAATTTAGAAAAATATTATAATTAAGAAGCAATTGCAAAAATATATGGAATTATTATTTCACACATATAGATATATTGCATATGAATACAAAGGTATAATAAACATCCACACTACAAAAAATGAAACTATTTAACTTTCAAATCAATTAATCATTATAACTATTCCATTTAGAAACCTCACATGAACATTAGAAATATAAGATATATGAAAAAATTAAATTGTTTGTGTATTTCATTACCCATTTCCTAAAAGTGCATGCAACCGAATAATAATTTGTTCTTCTTCTCTGTTAATGGAGCCTCCATTGATATCACGCTTCTCTTTCCACAATGAAGCCTTGCATATCAGGTTTCTCTTCCTCGATGGTGAGCTCGTGTCCAGCATTCCCATGTCAAACCTGCCCAAACACACTTGTAGGATCCCACTGAACTCCATTTTTTTACCCGGATCAAATTCTAAGCCCTCGATAAATATTCAACAAGTGTCCCTAAAAGACAGCATGAGGCAAGTTTAAACAAGCCATAAAATGATGATTATTGATTAGATCGACGAACTGTTGAGTTTGTCATCCGGATTTATGCAGGAATGCAACAGAATACACAAATAACAAATATGCAATGGAAATAACACTTCATTTCATTAATCAAAGAACTAAAACTTGTTTACATACAGAATGGAAATAAACTAGCTAGAGTGTTGGTAGCTTATCTCTGAGAAGAGATGCAGCGGCTACATGCATCTGAACTCTATGTTACAATGAGGCTCGAAGGCCTATATATTATTGAGAAAAAATGGAAACCCTACACATCCAAAAACCTAACCCTAGAAGGTGAAACGCCAGAATGTGGGCCCCATTGGGTAACTTGGTACATCAATTTCCTGGGGTCATAACTTTGGCATACTACCTCCGTTTGACACACATGATACATCGTTAGAAATATATATTCAAGGACTACATCCAAAAATAACAACTATTGAGTCCGAATTAAACTCACATTTGCCCCACCATTCGATGCCGAAAAAAACGTCGTTTAGGGCCTCAAAATGGCTCTGGAAGTTTAGGACCCAAAAACTGCCAAATATAGTAAATTGTGCTACAATTAAGAAAACTGGAAAACTGAAAGAAACAATGGTGGGGGTCCAAGTGGAATAAGCGGGTGGCCACCAATATCCTCCTAGATCAGTTTGTTGGAATCGATACTTTGGAATAATGTTAGGGGTGCCTCCCTAACATAGGTCCATGGATAAGATCTGGTCATGTTTCAAGATATCATAATCTAGGGTTTGGCACAGTTAGAGACATTGTACTTTTTGCACAAGGGGGTCAACTTTGGATATTCCTCGATTGTGAGCTCATGGACAAGGTTCCCACGTCAAACCCACCCAAACACACTTGCAGGATCTCTGTGAACTTTATTGAACTGGCCAAATCAAATTATAATATCATGGCAGAGATTCAACAGGTGTCCTTGAAACCTTATAGGAGGTGATTTTAAACTAGCAATAAAACTATGACTGTTGATTGGATCAAAAAACCCTCGATTCCATTGGCATTGAGACATCAAAATAATGTTAAGGTTTCCTCTTTCACATGGGTACATGGATAGGATCTTGTACTGTTTCAATACTTCAAAATTTAGGGTTTGGCTTAATAATAAGAATTGCAATTTTTGTGGAAGGAAATGCAATTTCATAATCTTGGATTTTCTTGGATAGATTGCTCTTGTGAGATGCTATGGATTGTTATTGTGACAAATAGGGTTTGTGTTATACATGTAAACCATACAAATTTGATTTATGTGTGAAAAAATTATAATCCATATTATTGAATCACAAAATTTCAAAATTGAAGTCTAAGTGATTTAAGGAAGAGAAAATCCTTGAACTTCGATAGTAGATGGTTGTAGCATGACTAACAGATAGGTGGTAACTACTTCCTTACTAACCTTTCTTATTTTGATATAGAAAATAACTATTTTGGTAGTTTTGAATTGTATACCAAGTACATGTCTTCATGTCAATGATTCAAATAGACTATAATGGCCAAGGCATTAGGGATAGAGGCCAAGGGATTAAAGACCTCATTTTTTCTAGTGTTTCTAGTCCTAGATTAGATTTATAGGGTTAGATTAGTGTTTCTAGGGATTTTTAGGTTTCAAGAGTACACTTACTATTTCTAGGGTAGATTAGGTTTCTATGGTTTCCAGGGTTGTATTAGGTTTCTAGGGTTAGATTAGTGTTTCTAGGGATATACTAGGTTTCTAGGGTTAGATTGGTATTTCTAGGGATAGATTAGGTTTCTAATTATGGTTTCAATGGCTATATTAAGTTGTAAACATATAGTATCCAGGGATAAAGAATCCTAGAGTCAAATAGAGAATTTGACTTCCCCTCTCTCCCACATGAATGATGTCATTTCACTCACACACATTTTGCCCAAAAGATATTCACCATTCTCATCATATGATTTGTTGGGTAGTTTTAAAACCTTAGGTGAAGAATTTGGCCATAGATTTGTTGAAGGTAAAGGCGGTTCCACAACCCCAAGTATCCAAAGTAATAAGAAACAACTATCCAACTATGGTTCGCTTGGTCCAATTTTCAAAAGGGTAAAAACATAGTACTAAAATAGTGGACATGGCCATGTTATCTATGTAAATTGTCCTTCTCATTCAACATTAACTCAAAATTCCAAAGAGGTTCACCATGTATGACCACCAACCCATATTTCTTATTGGGTTGGGGTTTAGTTAATCCCATGTCCAATAATTCAAGATTTATGGCAAGAACACCTACCATCTTAAGTGTGCATCCTATATAGAAGCTATCAAGAGGACTGTTATAGCGTACTTTTCCACAACTCATGCATCATGTCTTAATGGAATTCCCCTATCCCCATGCAGACTCATTATACCCCCTTTACTCACTATAATCCTCATGCTTCAATGTAACCCTTAAAAAGAATTTTTTGAAAACATACACGCGTCACCAGTTCTACAACTCATCTATATGCATCTTACACCATTACTTACTGAGTACATCTGGTTTTGTTCCTTACAACCTTCTCATTACTATGTCCAAGACTCTTGGTTTACTAGAGACCTCCCATTAGCTACCTTTTCAAAAATGTAAAAGACACGATCACTCTTTGTATCTACCTCAAAGTAATTAATATATTGAGAGACGCTAAGATGCTTCAAATTTGCCAAAATGCCAGCTTTGCATGAATCACAATCACAACAAAGTTGATTTTGGTCATCACTCAATTTTCCTGTCATAATCTGCATACGACAAAGTCCCAATCCAAAATGTTGCATTTGCATAGTTGTATCCATAAGGGGTGGGTGGTTTGCAACAACCTGACATAATACTGCCAAAGTAATAAGCTCTTAGAATTGTAAGCTACTAAAAACATACAACAACCAATTATATTGATAATTGAAAATCCTTACTTGTCTTTTCGAAAGTTAATCATCCACCTATAACCCCTTGTTCCTTGCCTAGAGTAACCACTACTTTCTTTAAATATTTTTCAGAAGACTGATGTGAATTCTCAACTGCTTTTAATATGGATGCCCACCGCTCTCCATGCCTTGGTTCTACAACAATACATCTCTTCAGTACATCATGTTGGAGCTCCTCAGTTCCATGCTGAAGTTCAAACTTGTAATATTGGTCCTAGAAATCCCCATTGTCTGCTGCAAGAGTGATAACTCTGTTCAACCAATTCCTGGCCTTATCTACCTTCCTATCATTCCAGAATATCTTGGAAATAGTTGCAATGACATATGGATCATGATCACATATCTTGAGTGCATTCGTGCTCTTGATATTTATTTGAGGCCTTGGAGTCATCTCAATTGACGTGTCCCATAATATGCCACTTATGGGGTACTCCTATAATTCCTTTGTCATAAGGATCTTTCCATGCCTTGATTCAAACATTTTAGCAGATAGCCAGAGATCTTGATTTTGAGGGTTTGTCTTTCTGGCTATAGTCAGAATCTCCCTTGTCTCGTTGAATCCACCCATTTTTTCCTCCAATTTAGTAGCTGAGAGCCATAGATGAATAAACCCTAGATAGTTCTTAAGGCCTTGTTCATAGACTTCCTTAGCAACCTCCAATTTTCCAAGGCGATATTCAAGTTGTCCTCGCATTAGCCACAATTTGAAGAATGCGGGATGTTTTTTCAGTCCTTCATCAAGCATAGACCTCTCCTCTGTAGTGTTCTCGATCTCTCTTTCAACAATTGTTGACTTCATCTAGACTCTCTATGTACCACCTCTCTCACTAGCCTTGGCAAGCAGCATTCTCCCTCTTTCAAGCTCATGATTTTCAAACTCTAGTTTGAAGGCAACTAGCGAAGTCTCCTCTAAGTTGGGTATTGCATCAACTAGAGGATATTTAATTTCATTCAAATACTGAACTTCCTAACAAATATTCACCACCATATTGGGACCAGCAGTCTCAATTCCAAATATTATTACCCTAAATGGATTTTGTAGTTCAAATACCCACACCAATATACTTGCCACCCACCACCGCCTGATATATGAACAATGATTCTCATCGCCAACGCAAAAACTATTTCCGCTAGCCTAGAAAATGGTTTCATTCACTGATTCTTCAAATAGAGAAAACATATTCTACTCTATCCCTTAAACGTTAACTCCACCTCAATGTTTCCTACGGAATGAATCATCGATCAGGTGAACAAAACAATATTGTATCAACACATGTCTAGGCTTACATACTGGCAAGAAATTCTGCTATGCCGCTTGGATGATAACCTCACACCATATTCTCTGGTGGAATGATTTTAAGCCATTGGATGTTGCATGTATTAAATCTAAATCATCACTCCATATTTGTTTTTCAAAATTTTAAACAAACCAACTTTTTTAAAAGAATGCCCCCAGGTATGTTTTCTTTGGTCACATGGCATTTCTCTGCGACTTTTCCTTTCATCCTATATATGCTTTCCCCTCCAGGACTACCTATTCCAATATCTACTAGATAAAACACCATGGACTCTACATCATCACCAAATATGTTGCGCCTCTATCACCCTCGAATACCTAAAGCCCATAGATAGAACTATGTGGATACTTCTTGATAATACAGTTTCTTCGACCACTTTAAAATCTCCAAGCTCATATCTGGATGTTCTTGTCAAAAATCTTGTTAGATCTGAGATCCACGTAGAAAATAATACACAAAATATATTAACAAACATTCATCTATGAACACCAAAGTTTACTGTGGTAAAACCCCCGAGAGGGAAACATCCATGGAGCAATGGTATCGATCTTCCTTATTATTCAATGAATGAATATTACAACAGCTTACAACTCTCGGACTCTTCTCTACGGGAATACATGAAATATATACATTTATTTCATGGTTACTCTTAACTGAACAAACTAAATTAATTCAGTAAGTCCGTTATGCAGCCACCGAGAGAACGGTTGTCACCTATTTCCAAAAATATCCACCTTGACAAGAATTCACCTGATACCTTCCTCATTGCTCTATTCATCACCTTTCCTGCAATCATAGATAATCTAGGCACCACCATAGCTTCTCTAAAGTAACTTCCTTCATGAACATGTCTGCACTATTCTCTTTAGTGTGAACCTTTTCAAGAACCACTCCACCTTCATCAACAACATGTCTAACAAAATGGTATTTTACAGGAATATGTTTTGTCTTACTGTGATAAGCTGGATTTTTATCCAAATGAATAGCACTTTGACTATCACAAAAAACTTTTATAATGTTCTGAACTTTTCCTAACTCACCTAGCAAACCTTTTAACCAGACTGCCTCTTTGCAAGCATGTGAAGCAGCTATATATTCTTCTTCTATAGTGGATAAAGCAACAATATTATGAAGTTTTGACATCCAACTAATAGCTCCAGCTGCAAGAGTAAATACATAAAATGAAGTGGACCTCCTCTTGTCCAAATCACCTGCAAAATCATAATCAACATAACCACATACTTTATCACTACAACCATCAAAAGTGATACAATAGTTGCTTGTGTCTCTTAGATACTGCAGCACCCATTTCACTGCTTCCCAATGCTCTTTTCCTAGATTTTCCATGTATCTACTGACAACACCAACTGCATGTGAAATATCTAGCCTTGTACTTATCATTGCATACATTTGACTTCCTACTGCATTAGCATATGGTATATGAGACATATGCTACTTTTCTTCATCATTTTTAGGACTCAAACCTGAAGAAATATTGAAATGAGAAGCTAAAGGGATATTAACAGGTTTCACCTTATTCATACCAAATCTCTAAAGTATTTTCTCCACATACTTATTTTGTGATAACCACAACTTGCCATTTTTCCTTTCTCTATGTATCTGCATGCCCAAGATCTGATTTGTTGCTCCTAGATCCTTCATATCAAATTTCCTATCCAACTGAGCCTTTAACCTGTTGATTTCAAACATACTCTTGCTTGCGATAAGCATATCATCAACATATAACACCAAAATAATGAACATGTCATTTTCAAACTTTTTAAAGTACACACAATGATCATACTCACTACTGGTAAAATTCTAACTCACCATGAAAGAATCAAATTTCTTGTACCATTGCCTGGGAGATTGTCTCATGCCATACAATGATTTTCTGAGCTTGCAAACAAACCTCTTTTGCGATTCTGAACGAACCCTTCTGGTTGTTCCATGAAAATTTCCTCATCTAAATCTCCATGTAAGAAAGTTGTTTTGACATCTAGCAGCTCTAACTCCAAATCATACGAGGAAACTAGTGCTAACAAAATTCTGATAGAAACAAGTTTTACAACTGGTGTAAAAATCTCATGAAAGTCAATACCTACTTTCTGAGAAAACCATTTTGCAACCAGTCTCGCTTTGTACTTTGAAATAGTGTCATCAACTCCTTTCTTCAGTTTGTACACCCATTTGCAGCCAACCACTTTCCTACTCTCTGAAACTTCCACAAGATCCCATGTCTTGTTCTTTGCCAAAGAATCCATTTCTTCTTTCATTGCAAGTTTCTATTTGTCACTGTCAGACACTTTCAATGCTTCCTGATAACTGTCAGGTTCTCCTTCATTAGAAATGAAAGCAACAGATGTGACAAAATCATCATACCTCTTTGGAAAATTTCTGTCCCGTGTAGATATCCATAGATATTGTTGTGGTATCTCCTCTATCTCTGTCTGCTCATCATCTTCCTAAGGAGTGTCCTCATGAATATCCTCTTCGTGGACATCCTCATGATTCCCCTTTGTAGATGACTGGGTATCAAAATGAACTTGCTGAAACTGTGGTGCATTTGCCTCTTCCAGAATTTTGCAGTCAATGGTCGTTGATGGTGATCGATTGACCAGGTAACAAGCTGTAAGCAATGCCCCTCCCCATAATTCCTACTGCAAGTTTTCATTATTGAGCATTTTCCTTCCTCTTTCAAAAAGAGTCATGTTCATGCATTGAACAATGCCATTCTGCTGCAGAGTGTAAACAATGGTCTTATGCCTCTCGATCCCATCCTTCTTGCAATAATTATCAAATTCCTTAGAAGTAAACTCGGTTCCATTATCTATTCTAAGACATTTAATGAACTTGTCAATGCTCTTTTCAACCAAAGCTCTAAAATAATTAAATATATCAAAAACATCATCTTTTCTCTTTAACAAATAGATCCAGATTTTCCTTGAGTAATAATCTATAAAACTGACGAAATATGATGATCCCCCATAAGAAATTTTAGGAGATGGTCCCCATAGATCATAATGATTATAGTCTAGGATACCTTTACTAGTATGTTTTCCATATTTAAATTTTTGTCTAGCTTGTTTACCATAAACATAATGCTCACAAAACTTCAAATCTACAGATTTTAAATTAGGAAGCAACTTATGATCAACAAGTACCTTCATTCCTCTTTCGCTGATATGACCTAACTGCTGATGCCATAGGCAAGTGAATTCTGCTGCACCAACTGATGCTACTGATGTGTGATCGATTTCCGTTCTCCCTTCAAGTTTATATAGGTTCCCAACTCTATTTTCCTTCATAACAACCAAGATACGTTTCGATATCTTCATAACTCCACCTTGAACCGCAAATTTGTAACCAACATTATCAAGAACTCCCATTGATATGAAGAACTCACATCTATTAGAGTCCTGACAATCCCATCATACATTTTAATTCTAATACTCCCTATCCCAAGAGTTTTACATGTAACATTATTTCCCATATAAACTATCCCATCATCTACAGATTGGTATGTGTTAAACCAACTTCTATGAAGACACATGTGATGAGATGCTCCAGAATCAACTAACCAACCATAATGATATTCTGAGAGAGTAGAAGTAATTAATACCTCATCAATCATACCTGAATCATTTTTTGCTATGTTTGCCTTATTTGTAGAGTTCTCCTCCCTAGAAGCTTGCTTGTGTTTCCAGCAATATTTTTTAAGATGTCCTGCTTTATTGCAAAACCAACACTTTAATTTACTATTTTTTCCCTTCAAATTTGATCTTGATGTACCCTTTGAATGTTGTCCTCTTTCATTGGTTCTTCCCCTGGCCAACATTACTTCTAATGTCAAGTTTTCAAGACTAGATTTCTTTCAATTTTCCTCGGAAATTAAGGCTCTGACAACATCATCAAAGGTAATAGACTCAACAGAACTAAAACTGATAGAGGTTACAAAATGTGCCCATGACTCAGGAAGAGAGCACAACATTAAAATCGTCATTTCTTCAGAACTAATAATATCTTCCATACTAGACAACTGACAAACAAGAGTATTGAATGCATTCAAGTGATCAGAAATTTGTGTACCTTCTTTCATACGCAAGGTAAATAACTTCCGCTTTAGGAAGATTTTATTTGTCAATGATTTAGTCAGATACAAACTTTCCAATTTTTCTAGAGACCTACTGCTGTAGTTTCAAACACATCATTAAATAAAACATCATCGGCCAAGCATAATCGAATAGCACTCAGATCTTTTTCATCTATCTCGTTCCAGTCTTCATTGGACATATCATACGATTTCTTGGTTTTCCCTACTAGTGCCTTTGCCACTCCTTTTTGTATCAACATATCCCTCATCTTGACCTTACACAACTCGAAATTGTTGCTCCCATTGAATTTTTCAATTTCAAATTTAAAACTCTGTGTTTTTTCTATTTTCTCAAGAAATTTGTAAATATCACTGCTAGTTACTTTTATTGGAAATATATATTTCCAAAAAACACTTGCGGCACAAAGCTTGACTTTCAAATTTTTTATTTTTAACAATATATATAAATATATATATTTAAACTTTGATAACATAGCAATTTAAAAAATTACCACTCAACTTCACGGTCTGCAACAACATCACTACTCCACGCTTTGCATAAATTTTTTCTACATGCTCGCAGACTCCCTCTTCTTCACGCTGACAGAACAGCAGCGTTGGCTTCTTCACAATCAACAATCAGCAGGTTCATGATGCATGCTCACAATTGCACTACAATATTCCACAAGCTTTGCAATGGTGTGGTTTTATCCTTAAATCTGATGTCTCTCACACAATCCAGTGTGAGGCTCTTACACATGTACTGCAGACAGAACTCCTTCACGGGAGTGACATTTGCATTCTTCAGAAACGATTCCAGTTGCTGATCCACACTCACTGTTACCTTCATGCTCAGCAGCGATTTTATCACAGGGTTTCTTTCAACACTCAGGCTCTGATACCAGTTGTTGGATCTTAGATCCACAAAGAAAATAATACTCATAAGATATTAACAAACATTCATCTATGAACACTAAATTTTATTGTGGTAAAACCCCCGAGAGGGAAACATCCACGGAGCAATGGTATCGATCTTCCTTATTATTCAATGAATGAAGATTACAACAGCTTACAACTATCTGACTTTTCTCTACGAGAATACAAGAAATATATACATTTCTTTCACGGTTACTCTTAACTGAACAAAATAAATTAATTCGGTAAGTTCGTTATGCAGCCACCAAGAGAACGGTTGTCACATGTTTCCAACAACACCCGATGACACGGCTCAAAACCCACGGAAGTGGAGGATTCTGTGTAACTAAATTGTTGTATGTATTTATCTTGGGCAAGATATCCAACCTGTGAAGCTTCATCACCATGCATTCAAGTTCTCTCTTTGTTAACTCCAAATCTAACTCCAAATCAGAGTAAAAGTGACCCTCAGATAAAAGTGCATTTTCAATTTGTTGATCCTGTTGTGCTTTTATAGAAGCTTTCACTTGATCCTTGTCTATACTTTTCCCTTCAAGACTACTAAATCCAAGGCCATCACCTATTTTCAATCTGTGTGGATCAATAAGAGAATTTATAGTGATTTGCACGATGATTGCTAAGCCATATAGGGGGAGAATCCGTACCATAAATACCATGAAATATGTTGATAGGGTCTGTGTTGTATGAAAAAATATGAATGGAGCAACTATACTAATGCACCATACCATCTTCAGAACCTGTGATTATTCCTTTGTTAGATGCACAGTATTCAACACTAGTGATTGGGCCAACATGGCATGCAAGCACAACCTCACAATTTCCATGACATACATACCATACTCTAGTAGTCCAATCATCGCTCCCAGTAATAAATGTGTCTCAAACCATTCTCAATAATATGATCCATTTCGTGTGCCCTATGAGATTCTGCAATTGTCTTCTAGCTCGAATATCCCATATATTCCCAACAACATCCCTCCCACTAGTAGCTAAAACATTTTGGTTCACTGCTGGTGTTGTTATTTAAAGCTCGTTGTTTTATATTGTTTGCAATGGTTTTAACATAATTCGACACGTAGTGCACTATATATCACTCCTTGTGAGCTTGGTGCTTGGGCTTGGTCAACGAGCTTTGGTTTGATTATTAATCTGAATTGTGTATTGATGTGGCAGGTGCTTGGTCAACATATGAATGACTTTTGGTGTACAAAGATTGGCCTTGTGGATATTTTTTAGTGAAATAAGTATTAGGCCAATAAAAAAATTTAATAAAATAAACTTGGGCCCAAAATAAATAAGCAACTTAGGATCCAAACACAAAATTGACTTAAAAAACAAATAATTAACTTAAAAATTAATTTCTTTTTAGCCCAATTATGAAACACTTTATTTCTTTCACCTAAAAAGCCTTTAAGCCTCTTTTTTCCTAACGAACCGGGAAAAATTTAAATGAATTATCAAAGAATAAATCCTCGAAGCTATCAAACCACTAACGTAAGCTTGAAATTTATAAGATGATAACACCAATCGCCGCACAAATAAAATAGTGCTAACAAGGGGTGTTGGAGTATCGGTACAACCGCATGGTATAACTGCTACACCTCTAGGAATATAAAAATCTGGCCTAACCGCCACTCCTGATAATGCTAGGGCCTTGTCATTGGTTTCAAATGTTCATCAACATCTGTAGGTTTTGGTGTAATGACAAACCTTACATGGAATCAGAGATGAGGTCTCAGGTTCAATTCACCCGAGCTATGCTAGAGGGGGGGTGTTGTTGTATCGGTACAATCACATGGTATAACCGCCACACCTATGGGAATATAAAAGTGTGGCATAACCACCACTCTTGATGATAGGTCCTTGTGATTGGTTTCAAATGTTCATCAACGTCTGTAGGTTTTGGTGTAACGGAAAATCTTACACCAACGAAGCCAAAAATTTAATATTGGGTTGATTATAAGGCACTAGAGTTTGCAAGAGAAGAAAGTGAAGTATCACGACTAAGTCTGACTAAATGCTTGGAGCAATACTTTTACATAGACATTCATGAAATTTTATTTACCTAATTTTCCATTGTATTGCATGAGTGATTATTGAAGCTAGCAACCCAGGAGGAGAACCGACATGATGGAGTCCTGAGTTGATCCGGCAGCTGAAGAAGGTGTGAAATCCTATATCTATGGCTGTCAATTTTTGGGCCGACAGTATTATGGGCGGATATATCAAAAAAATTGTAGTCAACATGATAAAATCATATAGTGAGACGCAAATAGAATTTTCCAAGGTCATAGAGGTCGTTATTTGAAATATTTGAAACTATGGATTAATATGTTGGTGTGTGAAAAAGGGATCCTAAGAATGAATTCCGATGAGTAAAACATTGTGCACAGAGACCTGGGATATGTTGCAAGAAATATTGGGAGCAGAATGGGTGGAGATAAACTAAGATGTGTTACCGGAAATATGCAGCCAGTGCAGAGACAAAGTTGTTTCCCTAGCCTGAAACACTCAGAACTAGAACAAAGAAGTCACAACATAAAATATATTTCCCTAAGATTACATAAACTTGTTGAATGAAATACTTTGTTTACCTTCCATGGGTTGCAAAGGTTGGTGTTTGGAGGTCTGGATCTGTGGATATCCTGCAAGATACACAACAAAAAAACTAACCGCATCAAAGTAACACGCTAGTCCATGATATCATGTCAATGACCAAGGAATAAAACAAAAAACATAATAATAATCAAATACAGAAATGTTTATGGGAAATAAACCTTCATTTGCATTAAAAATATGAAGAGAGAGAGCTTACAACCTAAGCCTTGGTGTTGGAAATATTTCTCCAATGAACTATGCCTCAAAGCTCAAGCTTTCCTACTATCCATTCATTAATCTTGGTTGAAGTTGGCCAGAGTATAAGTGCAATAACATATTCTTCCTCTCTTTACCCATGAGGGGTAAGCTGATATATAAAGGAATGGAAGGATAAGAGAGGTTGAGGATCGCATGTGTGAGGTGGAGGTAGGATCTTATAATGTGGTATATCGAGCTCCAAGTGGTCCTAAACTATAGGGATGAGGCTCCACGAAGGCTAGCTTCGAGAAGCCTCTCAAAGATTCTCTTTTTTCCTTTATAACTGTAGCACCGCTCTTTATCCATGGGGAAAAAGCATTACCAAGGTAGCACCACACATTGTTCATGAATAACAGGAGGTGGCACCGGTTACTGCTCATAGAAAGAGAGTGTTACTGATATGGGTACCATAGATTGACCAAAGGGAAAGTGCAATAGTGGCCAAAGATATGAAAATAATGATCCTTACTCAACTTTAACTTCAAAACTTGAGGATTTAAGGCCAATACTGAGATTTTGATCTCACAACATGGTGTTGAGGAGATTTATCTATAACAAGATGTTTTCTGGTAATAATGAGACTTGACTAGAAGGTCGATGCCTAAGCAGTGGAAAAATATTTCGGTTTGGAAAGAGAAGAAGGACTACGACAAGTAGAGGAAGTTGCAGTGCTACTAGAGGAGAAGACTAAAAGTTAGAATTGCACCTTGATGGAGGATCTTGCGATGAAGAAAAGTGATTCTCCACATTAAAAGTGATTGTAGTTGAATTCTCTATATCTAAGGCCCCTAGGGATGACAACAAGTTATTACACTGTGTAGGGAAAATTTCGAGTACTCCATAGTAGACATGGCTCAAGGTGCCTGAGCTAGATCTTCAATGATGTTGTAGAATGGGGAAGCTCAATCGCTTGGATTAAAAACTGATTTTTCGGATTGTACTCTTGGGAGGGCACAAAATCGAGTCAAAACTAGGTTTATCAATAGTAAGAGGGCCATTAGAAGGAGGTGGAGGAGAAGGGTTAGCAAAAGGATTCTTCTCAAGAGAGGAACCTTCATATTTCTTCTCAGGAGGTTTATTTTATGCCAGACTTCATGTGGTCAACAAAACAGTCTCGATAGACACCATTCTGATTTCCTCGGTGGAGGAAGAGTGTCCATTCAAAGAAGTATGATCAATTAATTGTTGTTGAGACGACAAAGGATTGGTCAACACTGTCGGCATGGGACTAATTGTTAAAAAATCATTAATCTCTTCACGTCGAGGACACTCTTTCATGAAGTGATCACCTCCACACAACAGGCAGGAGTACTTTGCTTTCCATTTGGGTTTAGAATCATTCTCTGGAATCGCAGTTTTGGGATTCTCCTACTGGTTTAATTATTTTTTTATTTTTTTTTTACGTTTTTCTTATTACCGGGTGTTTGCGATGATTGAATAACATTCACCTTAGTGGAAACAGTAGGAGTAGAAGATGTAGAGTTAGTAGCAATAGAAGTATTTTGTTGCTTGACAAGTTTCGCTACATACGAGGGTTGGATTGAACCTACAACACGATCCACTAGAAGTTCAACATGTGGCTTAGCGGGATCGGTACTGGGATGAGGAGCATGAGTTATTAAATCATATAAAGTCCTGGACTGAGAATAAACTAAGTCCAAATATTGAGCCTAGATAATAGCATGTCCCTCTGTAACAACATCACCCATAGCAACATCTCAAGTAATAGGAGGCCACAAAGATTTGGCAAACCAATCAGCTAACAATTGATCCGGAATAGGAGATTTTATCAACCTTCGTTGTCTCCTCCACTCATGAATATGATCAAACATGTGAGTGGAAGTATTCTGTCGAAGAGAAGTCAAAATATTAGTAACAATTTCATAATGGATAGGAAGCAGGAAATGGGTAAGGAATATAGTTTCCAATGAATTAAAATCCACAAAGGAGTGTTGTGGAAGTTCAATATACAACTTAGCGGTTGTGCCAGTCAAATTTCTCTAGAAGAGTCTCAAACGAATGGAGTCATCTATTACGGAGAAAAATTCCTATGGCTTGGGGTACCACAACAAACAGGGTGACTTCAGAAATCAATCCTTTCCTATATGCAAGAGAAACCAAATATCTAACACTAAAGGATCTCGATTCATACCTTATTTCGGACGGTTGATGTAGATCCCTGTTGAGCTTTTCCACTCTCGCTTGTATTTAGTAATTTGCTTCCTCAACATTCAGAAAACAAGACAAGCATGCTATATAATCATGTTAGACCTACTCTAGCATATATAATCAATAACATATAAGCCTTTAAAAGCATCCATGGATCAAATACTCATTTAAATACACATTATTGGACAGAAAAAAGATATTTCTATTGTTATAAAACAGAGATTACAATAGTGACAACCTCTGTCAACACGTCTATGAATTGGAGAAACTGAGTCCTCCACCTGGGCCTCCACCACTTCAATCCTCCATCTCTCGATAGCAAGATCACAATCAAAAGGAAAGCTTGGGAAGAACACAAAGTGCTCCAAGGGACAAAGGGATGCAGACTCAAGTATAAGCTCCGACAACAATGGACTATAGTTTTCTTGCTCTTCAATTCCTCCCCCTTCAATGTATCCAAAGGGTTCCTTATATAGCTCTTCAATGGGGTAATGGAAGGTCGAATCCAAGCGATCTTAAGGCATATGGCCAAGAGACAAGTGATTCAAATCCACATCATGGAAAACTCCAAAATAATTTGGCATTTTTCACATATCCCGATGTACACAGGTTTAAGGGTCAAATCCGTGTATATACGCGAGAAAGGGATTAAAAGTCACGTATGGAAAATAATGCATGTTTTTAGGGATGATCTTGGAAATATCAAAGGTACAAAAATTTTCCATGGGGTCTAAAGAGTCTAGAAAGGGACAGGGAAGGCCATAAAGGTGTGATCCACCATGTGTGGTCAAATCAGCTGTAACAGATGCCCCCTAATGTGTGAGTTCAGAGGGGTGATATGATGGAAAAAATACATTATAAGTCCATCCCAAAAGTGGAGTGATGAAGTACCCAGTGGAAGAACCAGCCATCCAATCAGTACAATACAATAGCCAAACTCTACACATAACTACAAGTAGATATAGCAGTCCTGGATACATAAGATTACAATGGCCATGAATAGGCATGATACAAAATATGACATGTGTGGTCATCTCCACGTACAATATAGATAGATCAGAATCTCCATGATGAATATATACAAAGGATAATGATCTCCATGAAAGCTGAAGATATATAATGGATCGAGATCTCCATAATGGCTGGAAATATCTGACATATACTGGAATCAAGTCACGAGAGCTGAAATCTCACGAACACTGGCACAAGCAAGGAGGTAGCATATCTGAGATGCCACCAATCTGGAAGGTCTTCTACACAATTTGCTACGAGTACATGTCCTACTATGTGAATAGAGGTGTCAAGGTCGAACATAGTAGTCCATCGTCTGATTATCGGTCATTGATGTATAAAGTTAATAGACGCGAGATCACCCATCGATAATGAAAATGGGAATCAAGGTACTAGAGTGCAAACTAAAAAGTGTGAATAAATGTGTTGAGGTCGAACACTTAAGAGAATCCATCAATTAGGGGACATTGATGTATTCCCAAAAACTGTCAATGGTGATAGAACTTGCCACTGAAGACTACAAGTCTCAAGGAACTCAAAAATGACTCTAGATTCCTATCCCATAGTAAATGATCTGAAGTCGATGGGATGAAATCCACTGGAAGGAGGGAATTAAGGAATCCCCCATCATCCAACATGAGGTACTCAGCAAAGCTGTATAATGTGGAAGGACTCGATCATAATGTGCACGAACTAGTAACAATATCGGGAATGGCCGACATGCAAAGTCAAGAGAACTAAGGAATGGCCGACTCAGGTTTCAACTTCCTTCGAACAAGAGCATAAAGGCAAATGGTGACTGAATTTAGGTAGCAT
Source organism: Pseudotsuga menziesii (assembly GCA_001517045.1). NCBI lineage: Eukaryota > Viridiplantae > Streptophyta > Pinopsida > Pinales > Pinaceae > Pseudotsuga > Pseudotsuga menziesii. The sequence goes on along the minus strand of LPNX010551449.1, from coordinate 456,731 downwards.
AAACTCGATATACAAAACCGGGACATCTCTGCGACACAGGAGCCATCGACAGAGGCTCCATAGGGACTGGAAGCTTAACCAGTCGGTGGAGATAAACTCAGAGAAATGAGTACAGCTCCTAAAGTCAAACTACTAACCCAACCAACAGATGTGATATACAGTGCTATGTTCGAAGGTAACACGACTCAACTGCTGCCAAAGATAACATCTTTTCTTGTCCGTCTTTTTGGTTTCTTAATTTTTTTGGACTTTTTCAAATATTTGAAAATCTTGAAAAATAATAAAAGTGCTTTAAAGTTACAAACTAGGAGGAGATGAGTGTCAAATGGGAAAACAAACTAGTTCCAAGCAACGGAACATACCTATGCTCAATGCAAGGACATATGTGTAGGATAACGACACTTGAGGGAAAGTCCCCTCCCAAAAAAAATAGGAAATCAAGCTGCAAAGGATATATAAAATGGCTCTGCATGGCTAGACATGAGACAAGCTCGGGCTATATAACTGATACTCAAAGTCAGGGAAGCCGGCATAAGGCTCAATGAGGCAGGCAAAGCACATTATAATGCAATTACAACTTGACATAAGGGAGTCCTAGGGAAACATGCCAGCAAAAAGATCAAGAGGAGTATGAGGCTCTTGCGAAAAGACATGGCAATACTATACAACAAACTACGACACCCTAAAGGACAAACTCTCGACATGGGAACCAAATGTAAACTATGAGCTAACTAGGGCACCCATCTAAGGTCAAGCTCTACCATTCACATCATGTCACTTCTAAAACAGTAAGAAGGTTCCGTGACAGGATAGAATGGTTTCATACCTAAGGTTATAATGAAACGGTCATAAGGTCATGTAAAATGCAAATAGAGGTGAAATCTAACCTATATGCCAATTTAAACATCATACATGAAATTGTCAAAACGACGCTCAAAATGGACTCCTACATCATCATATTAGTCCAAAACGGTCCAAAAGGGTCAGAAATGGTTCAAAACTATAGAAAGGGGGTAAAAAAATTCAAAATTTTCAAAAATTTTCTATAAATAGTAAAAAATTCAAAAATTACATATCATTTGAACTTTTTACCCAATTAAGCGCAGAACTTCAAACGCGAATTCCGGGAGTTTTGTCGGCCGAAATTCGACAACGTTTGTTCCAGGTAACTTCTCATGCCCTGCTCTTCCATTTTCATTCAAATTTTATCAATTTCCATGGTCAAATTTAATTTTTGGGCCGATCTAAGTTGGTCGTTTTGGTAGCATAAATCAGGGCTTTTTTCGCGTATAGGGCTAGCTATACACGGAAAAACCGCCCAAAGCTGCATACATACGCGGTTGTTTTGAAAACAGTCATGTATGCGGCCGCGCTCATGGTTTTTTAAGGAAAATATTGACCAAAACTCAGTTCTAATGTGCAGGATGGTTCTAGAATGGAGGGAGAGAGAACATATTGGGGATGTAGAAGAGGTTGTCTATGGCGATCTAATGGCTCAACAATCTCTACATGCATGTGGGATATATAATTTTTGGTGTCTTGGGAGTCTAAGGGCCAAACCAAGACTCCTGCAAATGCTAGTAGACTACTGGGATCCAGACTCAGAGTCTTTTCAGATCGACAGGATGTCCCTCACTATATAGGTGGAGGACATATATGTCATTACAGGATTGTCCCGACGGGGAGAGGTGGTGAACATACACTCTCATGGGCCTAGAGGTGGCCTTACCATTGATGAGTACATTGTGGGATACTATTTTCTGGACATGAAAAAGGTTGGGAGTCAAATCCCGACAAACTCCATACATGTGCTAGGATTGAAAGCCATACTATTGGCACTCGGAAAGATAGCCGGTCTAGCATCACTCCACCAGGCCTCATGACCATTGATGTTCTATGCAGTGGAGTGCATGAGACTACAGTTTATGACTGGAGCACTACGTTGTTGAGTAACATGAAGTAGCATCTCAGTGACTGCAAGAATGGTAGGGTACGAAACTTCGATTTCAGCAGCATACTGAGCACGTTCTTCTTTGAGCGTGTTCTGGGGCTAAGCCCTAGAGTTGACGTTCCTCCTCACAGGGTTCAAGATCTGGCCCAACAACGTTGGGCAGATGCGATGTGCAGACTAGGAAGAGGTAGGGTGTCTAACCCCTACCCAGCTTATTTCTTTCCATGGTGCCAGTGGCAGATAGTTGCCATCGATGATTATCCCTATGCGGGGATATATTTCTGGGGAGATCCTAACATGCCTCTACCACCAGGAGCAACATACGGTGATATTGGTAATGAATCCTCATAAAATTAAAATCACTTTCCTTTCTATTTGATCTACAACGCTCAGAGATATGAATATGATTACTTTTCAAAAGACTTCTTCTTTCAAACAAAAACCAAAAAAGAGCCAAGAAGCCTCAAAGGCCAAACATTTACTAACTCTTGAAATTTTAAAACAAATCAAGCCTAACAACACTTTCCAGAACTTGATTAAAACTTTCAACTATCATTAACAGAAGGAAAGAATACTCAAAAAACCAAAAAATATACATGCAAGACCTCAAAATCACTCAGGGATTAAAACCCTACCTAGCACCGCTGGCTGGAAAGTGAATACAGAGCATTACTATCAAAGCACTACACGTTGTCCACAGTAATAGAGTGGTGGCACCGCTCTTTTTCCGTTGAATATGTGTGGTGGCACTACTTTCTCCCTTAAGCAAAAGTGCAGTGGTCGCTCTTTTTACTCTGCCCAGGTGTGGTGGCCAATACATACCTTGAAATCACACATGAATGCGAAAAAGAAAAATGTCAAAGCTTAAATAATGGATCCAATCAACATATAAAAGTGAAAATTTGAAGTATTAGAGGCAAATCAAGGTAGATCTAAACAATTCCAAGCTAGATCTATAGATCTAACTAATTTACAAGCAAATATGAATTATAAACAGGAAATGAGGACAAGTTCATAAACAAAACCAAGAATTATGATCTCTCCCTAGTATGGTTTCCAATTTTGTACCGGAAATACACAGCCATTGCGGACACTATAATGTCCCCTTTTAGGAATTTTATTAAAATGCCCAATTTTCCAATTTTTTCACAATTTTGGCTCTTGACTAGTTTTAGTGTCTTCGTATCGAAATCAGCCCAATTGCTCCCAAATATTAAGAGAAGGTGTATGACTGATATAAAAACTTAATTATTATGTTCGGGGATGTATGAAGGTCCTCCAATCATTTCTGAAAGTCTATATCAAATTCTGAATAAGATAGATGAATTTACTAGCAATTTTGGGGCTCAAATCCCTCCCGGGTAATTGCCGGAATGGCTTCCCAAATGTACATAAACTCACTCAAATTATCAAATTCAAGCATGGGATCTGTATAATAAATTATCAGAGACTCATATTCTGAACCAATCGAACTCCCATGGCTGTTATCACTTCCTTCAATCAGATATAAAAAAACTAGTTTTCGACCCTTGGGGAAATGAGATGTAGTTTGCCCCAAATGCTATGAAATTCGACCCAATGGCCACAAATTTTTATTTAAAGACCATGAAAACCATAATATACTTTAATTACAGTTCATTAATTCATAAATTATCAATGGTGCACACATATATTCGATTCCATCAAGATTGCAAGAGTTTACAACAAGGTATTGGGGAAATGGCACTGTTTCTTCAATATTGGACAATAATACATGGGATATCTTGGATTTTAGACCTGAGAGATTTATGAAATTATATAATATATAATTTACATCAGAATACAAAATACTGGATCAATATAATCTCCCTCAAAGATATGAGTAGCTCACCAAGTGTGCCTCACCCCATAGAGTTGAAATATGGTGAGAAAACTTGAGATGAATGTAAGAACAAGCTGATATTGAGATCTCCATGAAATTTCTGTATCTTTCACCTGAAAATAATACTCCATTAAATCTCCATTAAATACCTAAGTTTCATTTCCAAACACCAAATAGGATGGTAATCTTTCACCCTCGAAATTGGCTTAAGCAAGAAAACTAGTCATCCACTAGCTCTCACAATTCACGAATGACAATTTCACAGTTGAGAAAAATATTATTCTCATGGATGATATATGTATTTTATAAACATTATTGGTCTTCTAATTTTCCAAATCCATCCATAAACCAAATCCAAGTCGAATTGGTGTGGCTGCTCATGCTATGCCATGTGGCCTCTCTCTTCACCTTCCCTCTTCTCCCAAATTTGAGTAGGAGCCTCTTAGCCTTCTCCAACTCCCAAATTCGACTTCTAAGATGCTCTATTCAGTCCTAAAATGTCATTATGTCAGTATTTCATCCTTATTATCTGACTTGTTTCATAACTATCATAGAATCTCCATCATTGGTGTCATAGATGTCATAAATGTAAGGGGAATCTAGCCAAGTGTCCATGAAACTCCCATTTGGCTCTTCCTCTCCCATGTAGGTTACAGTTCATCCAAAATTCAACCTATGAAGTATATGGACAATTATATTAACCTCATAATCCATCCCAAAAACTTAGGTTTCCCATACGTTCGAAATTACAAGAGGACGATGCCATTTAACATAAGAATTCTAGCTTGAGTGGGCCCCATAGTCTCCATGTGTCTCCATTATCCATAGCCATTTAATTTTTCTCTTGTATTTATTTAATAAGATAAATTATTAAATATTTAACCTCTTCTAATGTCTAAACATCATTTATTATCCCCCTTATTCCAAATATCAAAGCTTCCACCCCAACCTAGGAAACTACTGATTTTCCTCCTTGGCAATTATTTGACTTTTAGCATCCCTTTGACACTTTCATGAATATGGAGAATGCAATTTGGCCATTGTGACCCAATGAAGAATTTGGGACATTAAAAATCCTCCCTTCCCAATATTTCTTGTCCTCAAGTAGTTTCAAACATGGTTGTTGAAGAACCTGCTTTCTGTATGATTCTTTGAAGTTGCCACTGAGCTACCCACCTTGAGTCTTTGCGATTCCATGAAGATTTCAGAGAGGAACCACCATGCTTGCTACTACAATAATCTGATTAAAATCACCTTATTAAGTGGTGAATCCATCTCCCATACTGCTTGTTTCCCAAATAATTGGAAATGAATGGGACTAAAAACTATCCCAGGGTCCCACTGCTTGCATTGCACTCCAACAATTAAGAGTGCTCTCCAACCCATACCATTTGGAAAGAGAATTCCTGGATCCCATTTTCTTGTATGCGCTCTTCCAAACAAACATCATGAGTGCATAATATATATCATAAAAGTATATAACAACATAATAATAATGTACAGCAAGGAGGTGCCTCACCAAGAAATCATGAAAGTGCTTATACCTCCCAGTGAGTAGACTACCATTTTCCTGTACATGGTTCAAGTGACCAATCAAATCTGCTCCAATGACATAGGTGATTATCCCATGTCCTATAATGATGCTCCAAAAGGAAGTGATATGCATCAAAATATTCAGCCATGTATTATTTCATCCAAGAAGTGAATTAAGAATCTTCACTCAAATTTGAACCAAATAGTGAGCAATAGAAACAAGGAGACTTCAAATGACTCATAGAAGTCTTACACATACATACATGAATGAGTGAATCATAAAGATATAACAATTTATGTGGCTGGTAACAAAAAATTTCTCCTATCATAAGTCTATTCACCCTAGTGTTGGATGAAGTTCCTCCAACATCAAATGAACCAAGTGTTGAGCAATAAAAACCTTGAGTCTTCAAGCGACTCAAATGCATATCATAGGTGCATCATCAGAAACTAATAAGGAATGCTGCTGCAAATGTGAATAAGAATGTGCTACAAATGATATGTAATGTGCATCAATATAATCATCCATGTGTTCTTTCATATGATAAGTGAATGGAGAACCTCCACCAAAATCTGACCAAAATAAGGAGCAAGGAAAACATAAAGACTTCAAGTGGCTCAAATAAGTCTCATCAATACACTCATGAATATGTATATCATCATGTAACATCATAGGATTTCACTGCCAATAATAATGTTCTTCAATCATATAACTCTTCACCCAAGTGTGGTATGAAGTTACTCCTGTTACCACCTAAGTTGTACTTAGTGTTTTTTTATCAAGTGAGCTTGGTGAACCAGACAAAGATGATTTGTTCGGACTTCAGAAGACCTTCCAAATTGCTTCTGGGAAGAGCTTGTTGTACTATATCACATGTTCATACCCCGTGGGGGATTTGTAATAAAATGTTCTAGCATGATAGTGTCTATAAAAGACTCAGTCTTTTAGACTTTATTTGTCAATTCGATCAGCCCAGGGTGTTTTTTCCCTTGGTTATTATTGGTTGTTGAATAAATGACTTATAATTTCTGATTTTTTCACTCAATACCTCCAAAGTTGGGGTGGTCAGCTTGGCATTTAGGACTATTGAGGTTATTAGAGTCTATGTGTCAATGTATAAACATGATAGGCATCATGGTAGAATCATATGAACATGTATAAGTCCCCCTAGGTTTTTAATTTTTTTAATTTTTCAAGTTTTTTAAATTTTAATTTTTCCACAAAACTTAGAGTATTTTTTAATAGTCTAATTGAAAACATTGGTTTTGTAATAAAAGTGGGCTTGAAAATAAGTTTCAGTCATGGGGGTGCTCATTTTCAAGCTTAGAGCACCATGTAAACCCATAGACCCATTTTTTCTAATTTTTGAGTGATTTGTCCATCACTCAAGTCAAAAATCCCTAGAAATCAAATATTGATTATTTAATTGATGAATTAATTAAATAATGGAGAAAACCCCAAATCCTAAATTATTGGGATTTGCTCTTATGGGATTGAATGGATCTGACAATTCCTTGACTGAAGGAGGTGATCTGGGCTGAACAGAGGGTACATTAATGCATGAAATCTTGGGAATTGCACCCTCCCTCTCTCCTCCACATGTGTGGGCTCACCTGGATGAGTTTTGGTGGATGCTTCAGTCAGCAGGTTGAGGTGTGTTGCCGCCTTTCACACACCTGGGTCACGTGGCAGAAATCTTCAAGCCACTCGGCGTGTCCTTGGGGGAAAGTCTCGAGTCAAGGCTGTCACCTTGTTCTTGACTCCTTCGTTTAGGCTCAACTCCTAACAAAGCCAAGGGGGGTAGATCCTATTAAGTTACTAAGGATAATTACTTAGTGGTGTGATGTTAAACTGAATGAGTTACTTAGGAGTTTGCAATTTAACTATAGATGATCAAAGATGGCAAGATACAAAAGATGAACACACAAAAGCACAATGCTGAGACACAATATATATATAAAACAAGAAAATAACCAGTGCCTTAGAATGGAGTCAAAAAATAGAAACAATGTACTTGCATGTGCTTGGAGTGAGTGTTTTGCGATTGCCTCTTGGTATGTTTTAAGTTAAAATTAAAGTGTGAGTTGATTAAAATTAGGCAAAGGGGAGACTCCAGATATACCCTAGAGTACTTGGAGTATGTCCAAAACTAAACCTTCACGGCTACTCGCAAGGAATATGTGGGATGAAATGGAGTCTTTGGGGCTATTGTTCATAACGCACCCATTAGGGTGTGACAG
>LPNX010551449.1:418912-448984 GCA_001517045.1 Pseudotsuga menziesii | reverse complement strand
TAGGTGTTGGATTTTCACCTGTTGGTTTGTTAATTTGGGAGAGTGAGTCCTAATTATACTAGTCACTCAAGTGCTTTTGATACAGCTTGACTGATCGAACAAATCACAGCCAAGTGCAGAGCATACACACTGGAGTCTTGTCAATTTTAGTAAGTTTTAAACTGGGTGTTCTTGTTTAAAAGAAAACCCTCCAGGAACCTCTTTCGATCCAAGTGGATCTCAATCAGGGAATCGATGAGGGTTTAATTTTATAATATCTGAAAATCAAATGATCAAAATAAAATAGATACACAATTCTAGTTTTCTAATTTGTCCTACCACGAATCTCTTTCCCCTTTCGGGTCAATCGGGAAGTCGTGGGGTAAGTATTAATATTACTTCGAAATATAAAGTATGGAATATGAAATTAATAATAAAATAAATTATACTACCCTGCAGATTAGATCAATACTAGTTTGAAAATAAATGAGTAAAAAGCAACAAAAAGGACACCGACGCAAATCCCCCCAGGGGGGATGGGGAATGGGCTCGAAAGAGCCTATTCAAAAATAATTTTATTAATAGTGGTTAAAATATCAGAGAAATGATATAATTCCTCTTGATCCTTATATGGATTGAAATCAATAGATTACAAGGTGCGAAAATCAAAGGTTTTAGTCAAATGGGAGACCCCTGGGGGGATTTGAACGCTCCTGAAAACACTTCCGAACAGCAGATTCCTTTATTTTCTGTTACACCTGATAAAAAATAGAGAGCATCTTATAATAACATATGCCCAAAATCACTTTAAGAGTACCTTTGGATCAGCCTACCTTAACTCAAAAAATACGGAGTTAAAACTAGCTAAACAAGTGAAAAAGGAACCAAGGAAAGCAAGCTTTCCTTGGGATCTTGGCTTGATTTTTGTGTAGCCAATGAAATATGCACTAATTTATGGATTTATATTTTATAACAGCAAAAATAAATCTAATGCATGCAAGCTACAAGTTTTGTTCAAATTTCCATGCAAAAAGGACGATTTCCCTAAAGCTAGATCTAGAATGCTTATGAAACTTTTTAACTGCAAGATCTAGACTATGGACTTTGATAAGATAAATATATGTTGGAATTACTTTTAAGATGGTATATCTAAGGAAAATCAAAGCTATGAACAAAGTAACCGAGTAAAAATGTTGATTTTGAGGGAGGAAGAGGAGGAGAGAAATGTTGGTTTCCTTGAAGATCCACAGTGGAGCTTTTAGGTGGAATGTCGAGAGACTATGACTTTGGAAGGTTTTGAAGAGAGTGAAGAAGCAAACTAGATCAGCATCCTCTCCAATGTAGGAACCTGCAGCTCAGCTGAAATCAAAGAACTTGCCAAGAAACTTGTGAGATCCGATTAGTACATACACAAAGATTCAAGATAACATGCATATAAGCTTATAGGACATGCTGAATCTAGATCTCTAAACATGCATCAAAGGAAAGAGATGGTCAATAAACTTATTGAAAAGCACCTTTCCTATCAAGATTGTAATAAGCTTATTATCAATCTTAACAACGGATCTACAAGCAATTAGCAAAAATTGAACACATATACAAGTTACCTCAGTAAAATAATGGCAATAATCATCCACACATGCAATGGCACAACACCGTCTTGCCTCCAAAGCTTTTCTTTATTTCAAATGAATAATAACAACAGTACAATAGTAGTAGCACCTCAATACCCTGTTCTAACTCCCTTGGAAGAGGCTGCTGTGCTTGGATATATACAAAAACTAGGAGATCCAGCCCAAGGGGGGTGCAAATCCCAAGGAGACACATCAAATCAGCTGAAGGAGAGTCCATCAATGCCTGATCTATGTCTAGCTGAGCCAGATCTGAGTCTCACTGAGTGCAATTGTCAATCGAGGGGCTGATCTGACTGACACCTCAACCTGTTGACTGAAGCATCCACCAAAACTCATCCAGATGAGCCAAAAACATGTGGAGGAGAGAGGGAGGGTGAAATTCCCCATAAAGGATACTGAAGATCAACTCTAGATCTGATTTGATCACCTCCTTCAGTCAATGATTTGTCAGATCCAGTGAATCTGCTTCAGATCTAACTGATTTCAATCAAATTGGCTGAGAATCCACTGATCTATGATTTTGGATTTGCTCCATTATTCATCAATTTATTAATTAAAATAATCAATAATTGATTTTTGGGGCTTTCTGACCTGAGTGATGGAAAATCACTCAAAACTAGGAAATAGTGGGTCCATGGGTTTACATGGTGCTCTTAGCTTGAAAATGAGCACCTACATGACTGAAACAGATTATTTGGCCCACTTTTATTACAAAATCAAATTTTCCAATTAAACTATTAAAAAATAGCCTAAGTTTTGGAAAAATTAAAGTTTAATAAAAAACACTGAAAAAACTAAAAAATTGAAAAATTGAAAAAACCTAAGGGGACTTAGACATGTTCATATGACTCGACCATGATGTCTAGCATGTTTATACATTGACACATAGACTCTAATAACCTCAATAGGCCTAAATTCCAAGCCGACCACCCCAACTTTGGAGGTATGGAGTGAAAAACTCAAAAATTATCAGTCATTTATTCAACAACCAATAATAACCAAGGGAAAAAACACCCTGGGCTGATCAGATTGACAAATAAAGTCTAAGAGACCGAGTCTTTTACAGACACTATCATGCTAGAACATTTATAACAATTCCCCCATGGGGTGTGAACATGTGATATAGTATAACAAGCACTTCCCAGAAGTACGACTAAAGGTTCTCTGAAGTCCGAACAAGTTATCCTTGTCCAGTTCACCAGGCTCACTTGATAAAAAAACCACTAAGTACAACTTAGGTGGTAACAAGGTGTCAGTCAGATCAGCTCTCTGATTGATAGTTGCACTTAGTGAGAATCAGATCAGGTTCAGTTAGACACAGATCAGGCCCAGATTCACTCCACATGCAACTGCAGTCTCTCTCCTTGGGATTTGCGCCCCCCTGGGCTAGATCTCCTATTTTTGCTATAAACAAAGCACAGATTACCTCTTCCAAGCTAGTTAGAACTGGGATTGAGGTGTTGTTGCTATTGTACTGTTGTTATTGTTCATTTGAAATAAAGAGAAGGTTTGGAGGCAAGACGGTGTCATTTTATTGTGTGTGTGGATGAGCATGCCATGTTTTACTGAGGTAACTTGTATCTATGTTCATAATTTGATGATTGTTTGTGGATTCATTGCAAAATATTGATAATAAGTTTATTATGATCTTCATAGGAAAGGAGTTTGTTAATAATTTTATTGGCCATCTCTTTCCTTTTGATTCATGTTTAGAGATCTAGATTCAACATGTTTTATAAGTTTATATACATGCTATTCTGAAATCTATGTTTATGTATTAACTGGATCTCACAAGCATTTTGGCAAGTCTTTGAATTCAGTTGCAGGTTCCTAGCTTGGAGAGGGTGCTGATATAGTTTGCTTCCTCACTTTCTACAAAACTTTATCAAAGGCATAGTCCCTCGACATTCCACCGGAAAGCTCCACGGTTGATCTTCAAGGCTTCCAGCACTCTTTCTCTCTCTTCCTCCTTATAAAAATCCAAATCTTACCTGGTTACTTTGGTTACAAGATTTGTTATCATTATATCTCTCATATTAAAGTAAAAGTTACATAGATATATTATTTCAAATCTCATAATCTAGATCTCATTTCTAAAAGGTTTCATTAAGAATTCTAGATCTAGTTTAGGGAAATTGTCCGTTTTGCATGGAAATTTAAAGAAAATCCATAGGTTGCATGCATTAGATTTCTGGTTTTTTTTTTAAAGATTAAATCCAAAAATCAGTGCATATCTCATTGGCTTCCCAAACAGCAAGCCAAGATCCCAAGGAAAGCTTGCTTTCCTTGGTTCATTTTTCACTGTTTTAGCTAGTTTTAACTTAGTTTTGTTTGGTTTAAAGTAGGCTGACCCAAAGGTACTTTCAAAGGGATTTTGGGCATATTTCATTCTAACATTCTCATTGTATTTTATCAGTCATAACAGAAGGGAAAGAATCTGTTGTTCAAAAGTGGCTTTGGGATCATTCAAATCCCCCTAGGGGGCTCCCCTTTGACTGTAAATTTTAAATTTCGGGAAAGTTGTAAGATATTGGTTTCATCCTATATAATAAACAAGAGGATTAAAATAATTTTACTGATATTTTAAAAGTATATAATAAATTTTTTCTTCGAATAGGCTCTTTCGAGCCCATTCCACATCCCCCTAGGGGGATTCGCGCCTTTTTTGTTATTTTTCGTATTGTCTTATTTATGTTCACTTTAGATTAGTTTCATTCATGCATAAAAACATGCTTTGATTACTTTATCATATATTCCACATTTTAGTGTGAAAGTAACTTGAATACTTACCCCACGACTTCCCGATTGACCTGCAAGGGGAAAGAGATGTGTGGTAGGAATAATTAGAAAAATTGTGATTTGTTTCTTCTTGATGCTTATCATTAATTTCTGTAAGTAATTGTTATAAAATAAACCCCCTCCTTGATTCCCCGATTGAGGTTCACTTGGACCGAAAGAGGTTCCTGGAGGGTTTTTCTTTCTAAGAAAACACATCCTTTAAAACTCACTAAAATTGACAAGACTCCGGTGTGTATGCTCTGTACTTGGCTATGGCTCATCCAATCAGTCAAGCTACATCAAAAGCAATGTGAGTGACTAATTTAATTAGTCTTCACCTTTTTCAATCAACCACCATTAGGTGAAAATCCAATGCCTCAATCAAACCGTAAGCGGTGGCAAAATACCCAAAGGAAGCGGGAACTCCTGAAAAGTGACCTCGAGGTGCTGATCTCTATTACACCTTCAGGTGCATTATGAACAACAGTCTCAGAGACTCCATTCAGCCCACATATTCCTTGCAGGTAGCCGTGAAGTTTTAGTTTTGGACATACTCCAAGTACTCTCAGGTATATCTCGATTCCCCCCCCCCCTCGCCTAATTTTAATCAACTCATATTTCACATTAACTTAAAACATACAAAGAGGCAATCGCAAAGCTTTCACTCCAAGCACATGCAAGTACATTGATTATTTTATGACTCCATTTTAAGGCACTGGCTATTTTCTTTCTTTCTATATATATATATATATATTGTGTCTCAGCATTGTGCTTTCATGTGCTCATTTTTTTATCTTGTCATCTATGGTTGTTTACGATTAAATTTCAAACTCCTAAGTAACTCATTCAGTTTAACATCACCATACTAAATAATTTTTCCTAGTAACTTAATAGGGTCTACCCCCCTTGGATTTGTTAGGAGTTGAGCCTAAACAGAGGAGTTAAGAACAAGGTGACAGCCTTGACTCGAGACTTGGCCCCAAGGACACACCGAGTGGCTTGAATATTTCTACCACGTTCCCCCTAGGTGTGTGAAAGGTGGCAACAACTCCAACTTCAAATAGACTAGGAAGATCATGAGTCTCCAAGTGACTCATGTGAACATCATAGGTGCACCCATGTAGATGTGTATAATCATAATGTAAACAAGGATGCTACTACAAATGTAAATAAGATGGTGCTTTAACAATTCCATCATCAAAAGGAGAAATAGAATGTCCATGCTCTTCATGTGGCACCATCAAAAATAAACCTTTCACCCATACTTCATTAGGACGACTGTTGCAAAATTTAGAAGTGTAGGATGTAGGAGAAAGAACCAACTCACCCAAATGATCAGTAAGTGCAGAAATGTCATAATGTGAAGGATCCATAGGGGTAGGATAATGCATCTCCTTCAAGAGTGTGAAACTTTTTTCATAGATTCGTTCCAATGTAGAGGAATCATGCTCTTCTTTAAAAATTGCATACCCTTCATCAAGAGACAATTCAAGTTCCTCTTCCACTACATCAAGTGTTTGGATCTCTTCAAGTTCATCTTCAAACACATCAAGTACATTCAAATTTACAAATTTCTCATGATCCACCATGTCATGAGAATCCTCCAAACAATCTACCATTTGACAATTTGAAACATAGGAGGAAAAACAAGTGTCTTGCAACTTTTCAAGAAGTTGATCATTTTGAATTGTGAGCTTATGAATAACTTCATTATTATTCAAGTAGGATTCATGCAACCATTCACTAAGCTCAATGACATTTTTTCTATCAAAAATAAAAGACATGAAATTACCTTTGATGTTGCACATTGCTCTTTGGATCTTCTCCATGTCTTCAAGGAAGGATGGCTCCTCCAAGGAAGTAGCTCTCCAACAAGAATTTGATACCAATGCTTGAGTGCCATGGAGTATGATAAGGGCCTCTTGTATCTTCTTTTATTTCATATTTAAGGACCCTTCAATAAAATGAGGCTCTTGCAAATGAACCTCCTCATCTTCTTCCTTCTTGCTTGGACCAACTTCATGAAGCTCAAGTGGTGATGGGGAAGTTGATCTTGTTTCTTCTTCAACTGCTACAAGGTCTTCATATTCATGTTTAATGGAATTTTGTCTTGCAGCAACATTTTGAAATCTGATCTATATGTCACCAACATAGAGTTATGAGCACCCATCAGTAGGTATCCTTCATAGTTCAAGCATCCATCAATAGATGCTCTTTGGTCCATGTCCATAGTAGAATTTGTTTTAGAATGATATTCAATAGTTTCAAGTTACTCTTCTTCATTCTCATGTGATGTTTCCTCATCTTTTTCAAATTCATTTGGGAGTGAATTTATATCCTCTTCATGTACTACTTCTTCTACTTCACCTATTTCAGAACTAGGTGGTTCATGGGTCTCATCCTTTTGCTCCTTCAAGCAAGCTGATGCATTTTTCCCCATGGTATTCTTAAAATCAATATATTTTTCCCAAATTTGGATAGCCAAAAATTTGAATCCTTTCATACTATTCTTTTTCATGTCTTTAAGGATAGGTTCCATGCTTTTTATTATCTCCTTACCATCATATGAGGTTCCCTTTTCATCCCTAGTCATAGTTTCCAAAAAAATTGCCTTCTTCTCCTACTTTTTTTTTCCTCTTCAACAAAAGAACTTTTGACTTTCAATGTATAATGGTGATCCATGAATTATTGAACTCATAAATATCAGACCAAATCAGGTGCTAATATAATGCTCTGATACCACTGTAATGTCCCCTTTTAGGAATTTTATTAAAATGCCCAATTTTTCAATTTTTTCACAATTTTGGCTCTTGACTAGTTTTAGTGGCTTGGTCTCCAAATCAGCCCAATTGCTCCCAAATATTAAGAGAAGGTGTATGAATGATATAAAAACTTAATTATTATTTTCATGGATGAATTATGGTCCTTCAATCAGTTCTGAAAATCTATATCAAATTCTGAATAAGATAGATGAATTTACTAGCAATTTTGGGGCTCAAATCCCTCCCCGGTAATTGACGGAATGGCTTCCCAAATGTACATAAAATCACTAAAATTATAAAATTGAAGCAGGGAATATGTATAATACATTATCATAGACTCATATTCTGAACCAATGTGACTCCCATGGCTGTTATCACCTCCTTCAATCAGATATAAAAAACTAGTTTTGGACCCTTGGAGAAATGAGATGTAGTTTGCCCCAAATGCTATGAAATTCGACCCAATGGCCACAAATTTTCAGTTAAATACAATGAAACCCATAATATACTTTAATTATATTTCATTCATTCATAAATCATTAATGGTTCACACATATATTCGATTCCATCAAGATTGCAAGAGTTTACAACAAGGTATTGGGGAAATGGCATTGTTTCTTCAATATTGGACAATAATACATGAGATATATTGGATTTTAGACCTGAGATATTTATGAACTTACATAATAGATAATTTACATCAGACTACAAAATAATTTATCAATATAATCTCCCTCAAATATATGAATATCTCACCAAGTGCGCCTCACCCCATAGAGCTGAAATATGGTGAGAAAACTTGAGATGAATGGAAGAACAAGATGATATTGAAATGTCCATGAAATTCCTATAGATTGAACCTGAAAATAATACTCCATTAAATCTCCATGAAATACCTAAGTGGCCTTTCCAAACACCAACTAGGATGGGAATCTTTCACCCTCGAAATTGGCTTAAGCAAGAAAACTGGTCATCCACTAGCTCTCACAATTCACAAATGACAATTTCACAATTGAGAAAAAGCTTATTCTCATGGTTGATCCCTGTATTTTATAAACATTATTGGTATTCTAAGGTTCCAAATCCATCCATAAACCAAATCCAAGTCGAATTGGTTTGGCTGCTCATGCTATGCCATGTGGCCTCTCTCTTCACCTTCCCTCTTCTCCCAAATTTGAGTAGGAGCCTCTTGGCCTTCTCCAACTCTCAAATTCGACCTGAATTTCATAACTGTCATAGAATCTCCATCATCGGTGTCATAGATGTAATAAATGTAAGGGGAATCTAGCCAAGTGTCCATGAAACTCCCATTTGGCTCTTCCTCTCCCATGTAAGTTACAATTCATCCCAAATTCGACCTATGAAGTATATGGACAAGTATATTAACCTCATAATCCATCCCAAAACCTTAGGCTTCCCATAGATTCGAAATTGAAAGAGGAGGATGCCATTTAACATAGGAATTCTAGCTTGAGTGGGCCCCATAGTCTCCATGTGTCTCCATTCTCCATAGCCATTTCATTTTTCTCTTGTATTTATTTAATAAGCTAAATTATTAAATATTTATCCTTTTCTAATGTCTAAACATCATTTATTATCCCCCTTATTCCAAATCTCAAAGCTTCCACCCCCAACCTAGGAAAATAGTGATTTTCCTCCTTGGCAATTATTTGACTTTTAGCATCCCTTTGACACTTTCATGAATATGGAGAATGTGATTTGGCCATTGTGATCCAATGAAAAATTTGGGACATTACAGACACAAGGTTTTTTCCCTAGCTTGAAACACTTAGAACTAGAACAAAGCAGTCACAACATAAAATATATTTCCCTAAGATTACATAAACTACTTGAATGAAATACTATGTTTACCTTCCACAGGCTACAAAGGTTGGTATTTAGAGGTCTAGATCTGCAGATGTCATGCAATATATACAAAAAAAGCACTAACCAGATCAGAGTAACAAGCTAGTCTATGATATCATGTCAATGACCAAGGAGTTCAACAATAAACATCATAATAATCAAATACAAAAATGTTTATGGGATAGAAACCGTCATTTGCATTAAAAATATGAAGAGAGCGAGCTTACCACCTAAGCCTTGGTGTTGGAATTCCTTCTCCAATGAACTGTGCCTCAAACCGCAAGCTTTCCTACTATCCATTCATTAATATTGGATGAATTTGGACAAAGTATAGGTGTAATAACATATTCTTCCTCTCTTTACCCATGAGGGGTAAGCTGGTATATAAAGGCATGGAAGGATAAGAGAGGTTGAGGATCTCATGGGTGAGGTGGAGGGAGGATCCTATAATGAGGGATATCGAGCTCCAGGTGATCCTAAACCATAGGGATGAGGCTCCATGAAAGCTAGCTTCGAGAAGCCTCTCAAAGTTTCTCTTTTTTCCTTAATAACTCTAGTGCCGCTCTTTTTCCATGGGGAAAAAGCGTTACCAAGGTAGCACCGCACATTGTTCATGATTAACAGGCGGTGGAATCACTTACTGCTCACAGAAAGAGAGTGGTACCGATATGGGTACCGCACATTGACCAAAGGAAAAATGTGGTGGTGGACAAAGGTATGAAAATAATGATCTTTTCCCAACTTTAATTTCAAAACTTGAGTATTTAAGACTAATACTGAGATTCATGATCTCACAACATGGTGTTGATGAGATTTATGTATAACAAGATGTTTTCTGGTAATAGTGAGACTGGACTGGAATTTGGATGCCTAAGCAGTGGAAAAATATTTCGGCTGGGAAAGAAAAGGACTACGACAAGTAGTGGAAGTTGCAGTGCTACCAGAGGAGAAGACTAAAAGTTGGAATCACACCTTGACAGAGGATCTTGCGACGAAGAATAGGAGTAATAGCTTATATATTAAGAAGCCAAATAATTAGAAGCATCAGACCCATGTCAATATTACGACATACCTACAACCCCGCATACATCACCCAAAGTAAGATCAAGAAACAAATCACCCAATGGTTTTTTTAATCCAACTAACAGAAATCATGGAAATAGTAGTCAGGGAATTCCCACTAGTGGAATTTTAAAACTCAGCAGCACCAAGAGTAAACAGAATGGTTGGGAATGATATAAAATTACCAATATTTAATGGAAATGGGTTAGAAGACCCTGAGCAAAATTGGTTTCTATGTGAAGTCGTATGGATTGTGTGATAAGTATAAGATGGAACCATTAAGAAAGCTCAAATGATCACAACCAGTAGAGGTCGTGCATTTGACTGGTACATGAAATTATCTTTGGTTCCAGCAGGAATCCCAATGAATACATTAGATCAAATCTGGGCAGGATTAATAGATGAGTTCAAAAATCCCAAGTTTGAGTCGCATTGTATTATGGAAATCAAAGGAATTACACAATTACCTATGAGTATGTTTGGGACTTTGACTAAATATTCAATACTGTGATGACTAAAGTAAGTTTTCAGATGTTGGATGTCCAATACAAAGAATGGTTTATTGTGGTTATGTTACCGCACATCTGTATTCCTTTGATGCAGCAAAAGATCGTATCGTAGAGCGAGGCTCTTGAACTCGCCATGAAGTTGGAAGCATCACCAATAGGAGAAAATGGTGCAGGAATACATATCCAATCACAACAGGCCAACCTTACATTGCAACTTTAGGACATAAATATAGGAAATGGAGTACAAGAATAACTATGGTGTACCAGATGCATAACCAAAGGACGTCATGAAGATAATTGTCTATCATTTATGAATTATTTTTCTTCAAGAGCACTGATCCCGATGAATACACAAGGATGCCTTGGTGTAGAATCTTCCATACTAGAGGACATCGGTCACAAGAATGCTTATACTTACAAAAAATTGTAACTGCGCTAGCCATTCTATACTGTAAATGTTGTCAGTCAATGGGCCGCGATCAGAAAGATTGCAGAGCATATCAGCTGCTACAAGAGAAAAAATTTGACACATACCTAATGACATGATGAAAATATGTAGTCTAAGTGAGCTCAGACTCAATTTCCTCAGAACAAGTGCCCTCAGGCTCAATATCCACAAACACAATACCCTCAACCCATGGGGGTGGACTTTTTAGAGGTCAAGGATGAGTATTTGGCCGTGGAAGAGGCTATGTTATATATTATAATTATATAAATATTTGATACTATGACACGGACTACAAAAATCCTACTATGACATGTTCATATTGTGTTGTCGAAGAATTCCCTCAGTTGATTGCAAAATGGAAGTCTAGGAATGTGGGAAATCAGAACCTGCCTCAAAATCCCAATCCGAACATACAAAAGGTATATCTTGAACATAGAGAGCCAAATATTGTTGTCATAACTAGAGGGGGTGATGCGATGGAAGCAGATCAAGAAGCACCATATGGACAACCAAGAGTGCGACCCGCAACACAAAATAAACCACCATTCGGTGTCCAAAAAGAAAAGGAGATATTCTTAGATGCTCAACATGAATTCGTCGACAGAAATAAAGCATCAACTTCTTCTGATGAACCAAAGGAATGGTCGATATTGGATATGCCTTAATGATTCGACCAGCTATTCCAGAAGAAATATATAGAAACGGTTAGTAAACTGAAGTAATTATTTAAAACTTGTTTAGCACTAATACAAGATAAATATGCTCTTGAATAATTGACAACTTTAATAGAAGAACCTCAAGAAGATGTGTGACCAGAAAGAAGGGTTAATCATATTGGGAAATGGTTGAAGAATGGTCATGAACTAAGAATGACTGCCTAAATAGGATATTATCACATGGACTACATTATTCTATATTTGGGATCCAATGTTAACATTCTTACTAGAAAAACCTAGGAAAGTGTGGGGAAGTCAATACTAGTATGGCCTTCTGCACAACTCATGCTAGAAAATCATTCGAAGGTTTTACATATCGGTTGACTGACTCAAGTTCCCATCGAGATAGAAGGACTTTTCACTTCTGCAGACTTTGAGGTGATCAACATTGTTGATGATACAAATCTTTATCCTATGATTTTTTGGATCAACTGGGGCATTGATAACTAAAATATCATCAATTTAAAGAAAAATATAAGAGCATTTGAAGATGAAGAATTAAGGGTGGTCCCACCGTTTTAGCCTCTTAAAGGCCATAACTATGTCGAGAAGGTGAATAGTGAAGGGAAAGGTGGATATATGGACTAGATTTATAACATTACTTATGTAATGGATGATTATGTGAATCCAATGGCCAACGAAAAACATAGTTGGTGAAGTGTTAGTTCCTGCACATCGAATTCTGGAGAAGCTTTGGAAAACTGACAGAACTGATTGCATGAAGTGTCAATGATAAGATGCACAAGAATTACAAAATCCATGCGGCGTGTAGGTATAGAGGTATGTGATCTGCCTACCTATGAGGGATTTCCTAACCTAGAATATTTTTTAATGAAATTTGAAGAAAAAGTAACAAAACCCCAGCTACTGTCAGCTTTGGACTTTGCAATGAAGGCCACACTTGCTAGATGGTGGGTCACACATAAACAGTGTATCTCATAATTTCCCCAATTCCACATATTGATGGAATTCTAATTTAGAGAGAAGGTGATGTACACTAGCCAAAAATATACAAGAATGACTAGTCCTGTCAGGCAGATTGAGCATTGTCGTGTGATCTAGGAGGCATGCCTGCAACAGGAATTGGTCCATCATTCCGTACACACATTAGATTTGATACCACAGAACTAGTATAAAACGGTTGAGATACGAAGAGGAATATTAGAATGGGAATATTTAGCTTCCAGTTTCACCCACGCATTTGAATTTTCTAATGATCATCCATTGATTGATGATTCTCTACAAGTAATTAAGATTAAGATATTCGAAGATGTTCATGTATCAATGAAAAATTTTAATCATAACATTGCGATAGTCCAACACTTGATGGAGGGTTATAATGTAACATGTGAACTAGATGATGATGATCCCCACGAGAAAAACATTCCCGAGTGTGAAGGAAATCATGTGGTGGGAGGATGGGGTGTGTCGAGCGACAAATTTTTGAATCCATTGAAAGTAAAGAAAGTAAACATTGGTTCTCCAGAGAATCCCAAGTTTTCCAATATTGGAGATTACTCGTAGAATGAAATTGTTGGAAATATTACAAACTTGCTACATGAGTTTCAAGATCTGTTCTCCACTAAGTTTTCTAAAATTAAAGGCATTGTCGAAAATCTTGGAGAAATGAATATTTCATTGAATCCCGACGCAAAACCTGTTAAAAAATGACCGTATCATCTCAATCCATGGTACAAATAAAAGGTTAAGACATAGTTAGATCAAATGTTGGATGCGGGTATCATAGAACTTGTTGAAGAACCTGAGTGGATCAACCAGACTGTAGTACAAGATAAGAAAATTGATGGTGAAGTGTACATTTACGTCAACCTAAGGAAGATGAATGATGTATTCCTGCACAATCCATTTATGACCTTGTTTACAGATGAGGTACTAGAGAGTGCCATGGGTCAATAATTCTATTCATTTACTGATGGATTCTCTGGTTACCGTCAAATCATAATTGCAAAGGATGATTGACACAAAACAACCTTTGCAACAAGTGGGGATGTTTCCAATATACAAGTATGCCCTTTGAATTCAAGAATGCTCCTGCTGTGTTTTCCAAGATAGTTGTGGTTGCTTTCAAATATTTTATTCATAAGTTTCTTGAAGTCTATTTTTATGATTGGACAATATTTGGTCTCATAAAATATCATATTGAGAGCCTCAGAATGATGCCAGAATGATGTTGACAATATCATATTTCTCTGAATCTAAAGAAGTGTAGTTTTTGTGCCCCTTTTGGAGTTTTGTTGGGTCATGTGGTTTTCCATGATGGAATCTTGGTGGATCCTGCTAAAATTGAGATCATCATTGACCTACCACCACCCGCAATAGTAAAGAAGCTAAGAACAACTTTGGGACATACATGGTACTATCGAAAATTTATCACGGGATATGCAGAGGTGAGTGCTCCTATGGAGAAATTATTGAAGAAGTATGTGAAGTTTTAGTGGATAGTCCAATTCCAAGAGAGTCTGGATGTCTTGAATAATAATATGGTCACAACGCCCATACTAGTTTTTCCAAACTGGAAGAAAGAGTTTCATGTACATGTCGATGCATCGACTGTCGCACTCAATGTTGTACTAGAATATCCTGGTGAAGGTTCTATTTATCATCCTATTTCCTTTGCTAGTAGAAAACTATCAACATCATATAAGAACTATACCAAGACTGAAAGAGAAGGCTTAGCTATGGTATATGCACTTCAAAAATTTTGACACTATTTACTGGGTGGACATTTCAAGATCTACACAAATCATTCTGCATCGAAATATTTGGTCAATAGGAAAGCGTTGGGAGGGAATATCTATCAATGGATACTCCTTTTCCAGTAATTTGACTTTGAGATCATTCTTAAACTGGGTCGACTGAATTCATGACCAAACCATCTGTCAAGGCTATAAATTTGAGAAGAACCTGGTAATCTCGATGATAACCTTCCTGATGCACAATTATTTGTGGTCAAAATGTTTGACGATTATTATAGAAGTATTATACAATTCTTGAGTACAATATATTCACCAACCAGATTCAGTATCGCGCAGAAGAAACAATTAGTTGTATGAGCTTGAGATTTCTAGTTGATTGTTGGGTAGTTATACAAAATTCTCTGTCATTGTGTATTGGAACATGAGAGACCAATGATATCTAACGAAGCGCATGCGGGTTTGATAGGAGGTCATTATGCTAGGAAATACAAAGTAAAAAAGATATTACAAGCATAACTGTGGTGGCCTACATTGCATGTAGATGCTCGATATTATTGTCGTAGATGTGATATCTTCCAGAGAATTGTAAATTCATCGCGACAAGATGTAATTCCACTAGTATCATAGATAAATTCATAGGAATTTGACAAATGGTTTGTTGATATTGTTGGACCTATTAATCCACCAGGGAAAATAATTGTTGCATGATACATTATCACTGCGACATATTTCTTGACTATATGGGCTGAAGCAGCGCTAGTAAAAGATTGTATTGATGCAGTCACTACTATATTTTCATTTGATAATGTAGTGACCAAATTTGGATGCCCAAATATTTTGGTAAGTGATCAAGGAAAAAACTTTGTGAATCGGTTGATTGGCATATTAACTGAAGAATTCCAATTTCAACACCGGAATACAATGTCGTATCATCCAAAAGCGAATGGCGTTGTCGACGCCTTCAATAATATTTTGGAGAATGCATTGACAAAGATCTATAATTTTCAAAGAGATTATTGGGCTCAGAAAATATATGCAGTGTTATGGGAATATCACACCACCTGTAAAAGGTTGACAACCCAAACTCCATTTCGATTGGTTTATGGACAAGAGGCTATCATGCTAATGGAATATATTGTACTGAGTAAAAGGATAGTTACGGTTACTAAAATGACTGATGTTGGATCTGTGTAGGAAATATTGTTGCAGGTGGTCCAATTAAAAGAAGAAAGAGTCATTGCAGGTTATCATCAGAATGCCAAGAAGGTGCGAAAGAAAGCTTGGCACGACCGACATATCAAGAATAAGCAATTTCACATTGGAGATAGTGTTCTCCTGTATGATCATAAGTTTTTTAAGCACAGTTCTAAGCTTATAACACATTGGTTGAGGTCATATATTGTCATTCAGATCACTGAAGGAGGCACAATACAATTGCAGAAATTAGATAGAACACCTTTCAAGGGGTTGGTGAATAGAAGTCAGCTAAAACATTACTAGGATAGTTGCATTTTGGTTGAATGATAATTCAAAAGAAAATCACAAAATTATGAGTATTGTTTTTGAGTGTTATTCTGGAAAGAAAAAAAATTATGAGTGTTTTTTGTTTTATGATTATTTGGTATAAAACATTATATCTATCAAAGAAAATGAAAAAGAACCTAAACGTTATGTCTATCATAGGAGATGAAAAAAGAGTCACAGACATTCTCTCTATCACAGAAGATGAAAAAGAGTCGCATACTTTCTATCTGTCAGATGAAAAGAAAATTGTCACAGATTGTTTGTCGGTCACAGAAAAAGAGATGTGTCAAAGGCTCTATGCATGTCGCAAGAAAAACTTTTTTTTTCATGCAATGGATTTTAGTTGCAAGTGATAGTTGGGCAACAGTTAACGTGAGGATGCGGGATATTTTGATGGCATGTTTTTTGGTCACTTCCTCCATTAACGCATAATAACTACCATTGAAATGACATGCGAAGTGATGGTTTGATTAGTGGTTTGAAGTTTCCTTGTAATGATTAGAAAGATCACCCCATGTGACACAAATCTTTTCAACCTTTCCATTTTTTGTTGATCATGCGAGTGAACGATGGATTGAATGGGTACACATATATTTTCTTCGCATTGAATTTTCATTCATTCTAGTGCATCTGAATGACTACATTGAACTATTTTTATGCAACTGTAAGAGTCAAATTCCTATTTCATTTATGAATGCTACGTTTAAAGGAGATGAATTGAATTACTCTAAAATTGATAAGCAGAGGTATATGATTTATAAGTAGGTAAAACATTTTAGACCCTATCTCTTGAAGTCTAGAACTAAGGTTATTCTTCATTATGAAACAATAAGAAATGTCTTGATCCAAAGGGAACTTTGTGAAAAATGTTTCCACTGGATGATTGCACTTCAAGAGTATGACTTGGAGATCAAGTCTGCTAAAATTGTTAAAGGAAAAGATTTGTGTTTATGTTCTCCCCAATCTAATGATCTTGAAAAAGAAAAAATACAATGGAATCAAAAGGAAGGTACATCTTAAGATACTATAAATGTTATTTCTAATCCAACATATGAATGGTATGATGACATTATGTTTTTTCTCACTCGCGAGTTTTCTCCTCAAACTTTATATTTCAAGAAGCATTGGGATTTGAGATTGAAAGTTGCACCTTATCAGTTTATTGATGGTGTGCTTTTTAGAAGAAATTATGATGGAGTTTTCCTTAGGTGTCTTAAAAAAGAAGAAAGTGATAATATCTTGTTGGAATTACATTCAGGACCTGCATGGGGACACTATTTAGGAAAGACAA
Organism: Pseudotsuga menziesii; assembly: GCA_001517045.1. Lineage (NCBI taxonomy): Eukaryota > Viridiplantae > Streptophyta > Pinopsida > Pinales > Pinaceae > Pseudotsuga > Pseudotsuga menziesii. The sequence continues at coordinate 431,698 of LPNX010551449.1, read as the reverse complement.
TTGCCCATAATATTTTAAGAGTTGGCTACTACTGGCCAACCTTGTTCAAAGATGCATATGATTTTTCCAGAAAATGTGAAGCCTTCCAAATATGTGCTCATAAGGTTAAGAAATATACTTTTCCCCTTCACCCAGTCACTATCTAGTTTCGCTTTCAGCAATGGGGCCTGGATTTTGTTGGTCCTATCACCCCTCCTTCTTCCTTACATCATCAATACATCCTTACTGCAACGAATTACTTCACCAAGTGGGTAGAAGCATCTCCCCTTAGTGTTTCCAATACGAACTCAATGATATCCTTTCTTGAAAGTAACATCATCACTAGGTTTGGGGTTCCAGAGTCTTTGGTTTTTTACAATGCATCATATTTTTACTCTATTTAATTAACCCAATATGCCCTTGAAAAAGGGTTTAACTCAAATATTCTGCCAATTATTACCCATAGGGAAATGGATTGGCAGAGTCTTTAAATAAAAATATGATCAATATTCTAAAGAATATTGTGGCCACTCATGATAAGAATTGGCACACTCAACTTTTCAATGCTCTTTGGGAAGACTGAGTAACCCTAAAGGCTATTGTTTGGAATTCCCCTTACTATCTAGTCTATGGAAAGGAGGCCATTTTATCCTCAAACCTATTACTCCCATCATTGCAGATGGTTCTATCTTTATTACAAGATTACTCTTCTCCTCTTCAACACATGATTAATTCATTACTTAAATTAGAAGAGGATATGGAGAATACCAAAAATAAAATGTGCCAACATCAACAGTTAGTCAAAAGATGGTTTGATGAAAAATATTCAACTAACAAGGATTTCCAAGTAGGGGATTTGGTTTTGAAATGGGACAAACAACACAAGGATAAAAATGAATACACCAAGTTCCAACATTTGTGTCTAAGGCCATTCATTGTTACATAAAATATTGGCCCTAGTACTGTCTGATTACAAACACTGGAGGGTTTCTCTGAAACCTATCCAATAAATGTTCAACTTCTGAAGAAGTATTTTATTTGAGGTAAGCATTGGATTATCTGTACATAGGTTTGGTTTGTTTTTTATTTATTTTTTTGGATTTTTTTTCTGAATTTTGCTTCCTTTCAACACATGATATTTACAAATCATTTGGTCAGGGTTGTTGATTAGTGTATTTCAGATCATTTTATATTGAAATTTGGGGGTGGAAATGTCAGATCTATTTTACTCAGTATATATATAAGGGTTTACTCTAATGGGAATACAACAACTAATCTATGCAACCCTTTAATTGATACTTTCCCACCTGAATCACCATGTTTACAGATGTCTCATTTTGATAATTGAAGCTATAGGAGTGATCTGGTATTCTTGTCATATGTTACATTAGTGATTGGCAGTAAATATTTATATCCTGTTCAACCTTTATATATTCTTTATCTCACCTTAATCATCTTGAAATCCAATGAAATTCACCTAAATAACTGTAAATTTCAATATGGGGGGTCTTATCACAAGCCATCCTATCATGTTCATAGATATTCAGTGAATGACGCTACCAAAATGTGGTTACCAAACCAAGGTAATGCCTTGCAATTTATTGTTCAATTAATATTGTTTTTTGTTTTTTCGTTAATACAACTTGTTGCACTCAAGGACAGGGGGTCTTATCATAAGCCAACCTAACCATGATCATGATTTCTACTCTCGACTGAAATTAGTGTCAGGTGGTTACCAAGCCATGGTAATTGATTTTAGTAACAAAGATAGAAGACAAGGAGTCTCCTTACAAATATGGCTTGTTCAGTTTCCAAGTAGGGTTTGTGAATGGCATTGCACCAAGCCAGGGAAATGGTCTTGTTTCAATAAATTCGTACTTCTATTTTTCTTTCTCTTGAAAAAAAAAGGAGAAAATAAATGGATAAACAAATTGAGAAATAAAGTTACTAAATATGTAAATAAATGGTTAATGACTCAAGTTGATTGATGGTATGATGATTTGGAAATAGATGGAAGGTTTTCCTCAGGCTCATCACAAACTTCCATCTCATGCTTGTATATTGGTCCCATGGATTCGTCTTTGCTTCTGGGTTACCTTTTTCAAGTGAGTATCATTACAAGTGGTTCGGGTTGGGGAAATATAAATCATATGAAATCAACTCTGTGGGTTCGATTGTAATATGATGAAGTCACTCTCAGATTATAGACTAAAACACTTTCTGATTCTAACATGTTCCTCCCTGAAATTTTGAATATTATTCTTACAGAGATAACTGCTTCACCCAACCAGTCACCATTTGTTGTAGGCACAACAGATCCCATTTTAATTGACAAAATGGGAACCCCACTTACTTATTATTAAGGGAATCTCTAATTTTATTATCTTGGTTGTGGGGTGTCATGATTTTTATCTTTATCCCTATGTCTTTTCATGCTTTGGATTTAATAAAATTTGCTAAAAGGTCTTTCTGTTATACATTTTCTAAATTGCAGAAAACATGATTTTCTTTGAAACATGTTGTTTCTGCAATCCACAATCTGCAATGCGGATTGCAGATGTCCAAAAAAATTTAATTTACAATTTTTTCCTTTCTGCAACCCACAATGTGGATTGCACACGTCAGAAAGCATTTATTCAATAAAAATCAAATTTTCAGTTCCACATTTTCGCAACGCGCAATGCAGATTTTGTAAATTGGAAACCAAAATAAATAAATCAAAATTCACACTTCCGCAATTCTGCAACCTACATTGTGGACTGCAGAAACAATAAACTGTTGTAAGTTGAAATTTTCACTTCCACAATTCCGCAACCCACAATGTGGATTGCGGATCGCAAGAACCAAAGTCAAGATTTTCAAAAAATACTTCCCCAATTTTCTTTTCCGCTTTTCCTCGTTTTAATCTCAGTCGTTGATTTCTTTAAATATACGGTCCGGATCAATTTCGTCATTAATATTTTTGTTAAATATTCCAAATTTTTACTATCTTTTCATTGTTTTCAAACTTTGAATTTAACCCTCGACGAACAGTTTACTGTGATTTTTGACCCTCTCAACGGATTTAATTTTCTCCATCAATTTATTAGTAGGTTTTTCAATCCTTTTACCAATCATTTGTGCAAATTCAGAAGATAAATTTACTTTAATTAATTGTCTTTTTTGTCATTTTATCATAATTTTTCGTACTCCAGCTTCGAGGAAGCCGACATTTTACCTCTCTGCTTATATTATGGATGTCTTCTGCTCAGCTTTTCCTTTCCTTGCAATCGGGTGGGATTGGACAAGGGTTGGACCTCCAGTCCACATATATTGTTCTGCATTGTGGGAGGACAACTTCATACCTCTTATTTATGACATATGTGATCACTTCATGGGTTCCATATATCAAAATATTTTCAAGGAAGATGCTACTAGCTTTTCAACCCAAGCCAAGGCACTAATTTCTACAATGGGAAAAGGTGAAGAAAAGAGAGATAGAGTATCTTACTTGCAAGGCCCAGTTACAACTCAAGCATGCACAATATTAATACATTGAATATTTGTTGGATGTATTTACCAAGTGGCAATCTGCCCTTATCCAATCTTAAAACAATATTTTGTAATTCCTACTATATGGGAGATTTGCCCCTTTGTATTTTTTTTGTAATTATTATTTAAATGGATTTGGATCTCAATGGAGAGTGGGGACAACAGGGGAAGAAAAACACAAAATGGGAGAACTGGAGATGATTTGTGTTTTGAGGAGTTGTAATTTTTTGCAATCTTAACAAAATTCTTTTGTGATAAGTGCCAAATTTCTTTGATGATTTTTGGTTTCTCATTTAAACATTGGATAACTCTGTTTCATGTATGTTTCTTAAATACATTGATCTGTGTGTTGATTTATCATCACTTAGTTTATGTGTAATTTATGTTTTGAACAAATTTCTTTATTTAATTCATATCATATTTCTACAATTGTTAAACGACCATCTTCATTTTAATGCTAATTTTTTAATTGGTATACTATTGACAAAATAGTCTTATGTTTCAATTCTTAAAATAAAATAACTCAGTTTGCATTGTCTTGTTTTATTTGAAGCTGGTATGTTATATCTAATTCATTTGTTTATCAATTGGTATACCATTTATCAAACACCTTAGATCTTATTGTTATGCTATTTCCAATCATATTTCCTATGTCTAGCATAACTCAAATAGTTTAATTTTAAAATTAACATCATTAGCAATTTCACTACATATCTTCTAGATATTCCCAACAGGAAGAGAGATCCATTTGGATCTACTCGTACAGTTCTGGCGGAGGCCTGATATCCATAGGAGTTAGTCACACCAAACAATTTGAGGATAGAACCATCCTTCTGTAGGGTTCTTTGAATCCTTTCTGATTGGGCTTTCTCCTTCATGTTGTTTCCTTTTAAATTTATAACATTACACCCCAGGAATCAACAGTGACCAAACGCCATACTCGACTGTGTCGCTGGACCAAGCTGGTCCATATAAGGAGCGACTCGTCGAGGAATCATTGACACCAAATCAACCAATAAAAATTCAAGTATTGGGTCGATCAATTTACTTAGGCACACCAGCACACTAGAGATGAATACCATGGTCAAGGACTTTGGTTATGTCACTATGGAATTTTTTGTGCTACCTCTATATGAAGTGCATGCCATTTAGAATATCACAGTAGCAGAAATGAAGAATAGGGAGTGTGTGTTGGTTAATCAGGTCAAATCCTCACACAAAACTGTTAATAAGTTGAGGAAATCAGTCCAATATAATAAGAATAAAGAAAAAACATCGCAAGAGTAAAAGCATCGATTGGTTGCAGTTGTTACATTGGCTTGTAGTTTCTTTACAGATGAAGGCATTACAACATATATGTTTTCAGAATCCAAGGACTTTCGACTTGGCGAAGTAGCAGATATCCTCCGTAAGCGAGTCATGTAGCTGGAATTGGACATAAAGCCTAGTACACCCCAGTAGGTACTAGAAGAACGAATAAAAGCAGCAACTAAGGCTGCGATAAAGATTGGAAAGGAAAAGGAACTTTATACCAAGGCATTTGAGAAAGTTTCTCAGTCATGGGAAGCTTTGATCGACGATGAAGAATTGGAACAAATAACGAAGCAGTTGCATACTACTGAGGTAGACTTCAACAAATTGAAGAATGATCTAAATAATCTTTCTATAGTAGAGAAAATGGAGAAGGTGTCCGACATGAATAAGATACTACACCAAGTAGAACCACTGCAAACATAGCAGCAAAAGAGAACCAACCAAGTCATAGAACTTCAAGCAGAAGTATAGAAAGTCACAAGTCTCATTCAACCTGTATATGAAAAGGTGTGACAATCCTTGTGGTCAACAAGACTAACAAATTTGGAACACATTAGTTTCGAACTTGTGGAAAACTTGAAGACAATAGAAGCAGAAGTCTGACAGGAAACTGAACAGATAGTGAAAATCTTTCAATATTTTCAAAGCAAGGTCACACTAATGGAGATCTCAGACTAATGTGGCTCAAAACAAGCCACGGGTGAGTGTTGGGGTAATGTTGGCCCTAGGAAAATTTAGATAGAATTCTGCTAAGAACTATGAATATTTCGGTTGCACAACATAAGAAGTTGTAACGGAAACAACCACAATAGAAGGAACCACAGCAAAAGAGGAATAAAGCAAGTCGAAAAGAAGAGTTCAACTGATTTTGTGAGAAGAGTTAGTTAGACTCAAATACTATTGTTAGTAATAAGGAATCATTGTATTTTGGGTCGATAGTGCCTATTTTTGAAGATAACTAAATGTATTAAAATAGAAATACAACTATGGACTAATTGTTGAGATTCAGTCGACGGTTGAATCAAGAATTGTAAAAGCAAAAACACTTATAAAAGAACCAACCCAATATGTGTGTGGGTTGGTAGTTAGAGTGGGTTGAAGATCAATCATAGAGAGATTTTCTTAGTGAGAGAATTTATCTAGGTTGTGTGTCGATCGACCATTCAAAGAGAGATAGACCAAAACTAGAGAGGATGAGACGAGATATGAATGTATGAATTATAAAGAACATCAAAAGAAGAGTCTACAAGCTAAGTGTGTAGACCAAAGGTTCTAAACCAATTCTCATTCCAGATGAAGAGAACATTTGTGGTTTTTCCCATAAGTTTTTCCATGTTATATCTTGTCTTCGTGTGTTTTAATGTTTATGTTGTGTTGAATGCATGTTTAATATAAATAATCCTATCTGAATGTGTCACACAGAATTAATGGTGAATGAACTTATATATGTGTCGCACCTATACTGATTTAACATATGTTAATCATTTATGATTAAGTTGTCATATATGTCGAAGGAATGGTAGATGGTTATCTTAAATGAATGTATGACAATAGAAGTATAATTCTTGGTTTCAGTCGAGTGACCTGATAGACTTATAGAGTGAAATACCCAACATAACTACAAAAACTTGGTTCTAGTAGTCTCCATGAGATATCTCAGGTGAGACTTCATCTGTGTCACAGGTGTTTCTGATGGATTTCTCCTCTATCGGGACGATATATTGGGTCTTGTTGACGAACAAAGGATTTGAACCAGGGTCGAACAAAAGTTAGGCCAACAATCCTATTGTTCTAAATAAGGTTTTACGCCACTGTCAATTATACCTAGACTTCAATGAATGTTTTGTTGCAAGTTACTTGCACAATTAATAAAATGGCATGCAAAGAACATGAGTAAAGATGGATTCTTGTGAATTATGGCATATTGCAAAGCAATGAAAAACATAGAGGAAAAAGGGTCAAGAAAATTCAAAGATGAACCATGTAGTATTAGGTTTAGGATTGCAATAGATGGAGTGCTCCCATTTTCTTTCATGAGTGAAAATCATATTGTTTGGCTAGTCGGGTTGATAGTATACAATATTCCTGCATGGATGAGTGTTAGAAAGGATCACCTTGTGTTGACTCTCATTGTTGTAGGAAAACATCAAGTAAAACACATGGATGTTTATATTGCACCTTTTATTGATGAGATGCAATTGTTATGGAAAGGCATAAGAACGTTTGACATATAACATCATCAATCAAATAGGTCCTTCATGTTGTATGGTGTCCTATGTTGAACTATTCATGATTTCTCAGGACTTGGTGTTTGTTCAAGTAATAAAAACATATTTACATATTTTGACTTGGTGTTTGCTCATATATTATATTGAATTTTACTTTTGACTAAATTTTTATGCTAAAATAGTTTTATTATATTAGGTGGGTGACATACAAGGATATCCACGAATGTGAACTATCGATGTAACGTCCCCTTCCATTAGTTTGACTAAGAGGGGGGGGCATTTACCAAATTCGAGCTTCCATATTTCACCCCATAGATAATTACGATTTGATAAAATTTAAAAGAAGTGTGCAGATGAAAAATAAACATACACGTCTGAAATAAAATTAATCCACACACATATATTATGCAATTTCCAACATAAACATTACATGCATCAATTAAAAACATTGTATAATCAAATACAATAAATATTTATCTTTAAACAACATAGATCCAAGCAATTGGCCATGTAAGAGAGATTTTCTACCCAGCTATAGGCACTCTATCCATCATATACTCTTTATATTGATAAGCCACCCCTAAGATGGGCTATGAGGCTTCCAAGGAGAAGGAAACAACTACAGGATTCTCTCTCTCATCCCATAACCCATCCTCCTCTCTATGCCTATCCAAATTCTCATACAGAGCTCTACAAGGATCTCACTCATTCCTCACATCTTTGGCTTCCACAATACCTTCCCCACACAACACCCTTATTGGATCAAGAATCCCCTTCACCAATCCACAGTTCTCTTGGGTGATCCATCTTGTCGAGTGCTTCTTGTGTGTGAATAGAAGAGGTCCAACTTGTTAAATGTTATTGGAGAACCACATGCAGACTCAATTTGTGGTTGCTCAAGCATGTAACAACAACAAAATTAAAGGGAAAAGGGTTCCTAGCTTTCCCATCCTCTCTGCTCACCTACAACCATCAATTTTCACTTCCAAATATGTTGTCCTAGCTCCAAATTTGAATTTATCGGTTATACATAGTTTCTAAAGGTTATGAACAATAATAGAGAGCTCTACATACGGTAAATTTGCATGTAAGAATGAGAGAATGAGGTTTTACTCCAAGGGAAATGAGAAAATGGTGAAAAGAAAATAGGCATTACTTCTAACATTAAAATAAAGGAATCCCGACTACTGTAGACTAGATTCTGACTTATGATAGACCTGTCCAAAAGTGCAGTCAGCCCCATGCTTTAAGGACTACATGAATTGACTTTTCCCACCAACTTCACACATGTATTCAATGATTGGAAAATAGTAAAAAAATGAGATAATTGGCTTATTCAAGGCACATGACAAAATTTTGGATGAGTACTAAGGTTTACACTTGAAAGTAAAGGATTATTTTCCCACGTGTATCCCTCACTTTCCTCTTTCAATCTGGTGGAATCGTAGCCCCTTTGGTGCTCTTTACACAACCATTCATGGACCATTTTATTATTTGTGCACATAATATTTACATACATTTCGAATTGGCATGATAATCCAAACACACAATCCAAATAAAAATATTTACTTCATACATGCCTACCCATTCTCTAGTTAGGCCTTGGCTTGACATTCACACTAGGAATCCATACTATCATATTTGCATCATTTACATGAGTGGGTCTAATGGTTAAGAGCATGTGTTTCCTCTTACGAGGTCACAGGTTCAAATCCAGAGGGGGGTAGTGTATGTACACCTTTGTAGACGTTAGTAGTTAAATCACTGCGTAGAGGTGGGTCCCGTGTCCCACAAACAAGGGGGTCTCATACACCAAATTGGTGTCTCACTTAGTGGTGATCTTGATAATAGATTATTATTATTATTATTATATTAGTTAAATACACTCCAAGTGAAAATTGGGGGTATTATAGTCCCCCCACCTTGGAATAACACCGTCCCCGTTGTTTTCTTAGAATAAAAATAAAAATATATATGTCTCTTTCATGGCATCCTCCAACTCCCATGTATCCCTTGAGACCAAAGTGCTTCCATTGGACATTTACTTGTCTGATGGCTCGGTTCGGGAGCAATGTTACCTTCCTATCTAGGATGCATAATGGCTCGGTTTGGAACTCCCCCTTGGGTTTGACCTGGATCACATCCCAATAAATCACATGGTTAGGATCATGTACATATTTCTTAAGAAAAGAAACATGAAAAACATTATGATCTCTAGTGTTATCAAGAAATGCAATTCTATATGCAACTGGCCCTATTCTCTCAAGCACTTCAAATGGCCCACAATATCTTGGTGATTGCTTGGCACAACTTCCAAGATTCAAGGAACTCTTCCATGGAATAACTCTGAGGTAAACATGATCCCCCAACATGAAACTATTAGAGGAAATTTGGATGAAAAATGGGCCTCCTAAGAAAAATGATAAAAAAAATGCCATGTAGGCAATTTTGTATACTATTTCACTTTTATCGAAGCTTCCAGGGTTGTTTCACTTTTATCAAAGCTATCTTAAATATACATTTTTATTAAAATAAATTTATGAGGATGAAGTTTGATGTGGTGTTTTCACCCAAAATAAGGAAATAAAATTAAATACACAATTCCATCTTAAAATTTATTTGACCCAACTTTTCATGGTGTATACTATTATTATTATAATATATTAATTATAATGTAATAGTATTATATATTAATATTAGTTAAAAATTATTGGACTCACTTTTAATGTTATTATAAAATATTAATTATAATATAATATTATTATATATTAGTTATAATATTAATTAGTATTAGTGTGACATATTGGTTATGTATTATCTAAAGGATGGATGGGTATATTAGTTATGATATTAGTTAAAAGTGTTTAAACCCAACTTTTGACGGTTATTATGAAATATTAGATAATATTAATTACTATTACTATTATATATTATTTATTGGTCACATATTACCTAAAACATAGATGGGTATATTAGTTATGATATTAGTTAAAATTTATTAGAAATGGTTATTATAAAAATATTAATTATAATATTAGTCATAATATTAATTACTATTATTATATATTTTATATTGGTCATGTATTACCTAAAACATGGCTGAGAATTTGAGTTAGTAATATTATTATATATTAGTTATGATATTAATTATTTTTACTATTATATATTATATATGGGAGAAGTATTACCTAAAATGGGTTAGCATATTAATTTCATTTCAATATCCAATATAATTTTGGGGTAGACAAATTATATTATTAAAAAAATTCACTTATCCCCAAATTTATATTAAGAAATTGTTTAAGTCTTATACTGTATTTAAAATTTAAAGCAATTTCATTGGCTAACACATGATGACATGGAATTTGAATTAGGGTTGAAAGGCCCATTTTGAGTTGAAATTTCAATTAATTATGCACTATATTCTTATCTTCATAGGTTTTTTGTTTATCTTGGGATGCCTTTAAATTTTTCTTAATATTTGAAACTTCTTCCTCCATTTCCTTAAGCAACTCTAACCCAAGTACAATTATGTTCAATGGATTATCACAAGTAAGTGTTGTTCTACAGTTTCTTCCATACAAGTCCTCAAATAGACTCATGCCTAATGATGTTTGTTTCCCATTGTTATATGCAAACTCTACCAAGTGTAGGTAATATTCCCATTTGGATGATTTGTCCATCACATACATGTGAAGCATGTATTCAAGCACCTGATTTAACCTTTCCATTTTTCCATCCATTTGTGGATGCTAGGAAGTACTAAATTTCAATTGTGTACCCAAATCTACAAAAAGGATTTTCCAAGTATTTGAAGTGAACTTAGTGTTCCTGTCCGAAATTATTGCCTTACACAATCCATGCAATCTAAAAATTTCCTTCATGAAAATTATTGCAATAGAATCCATTTTATATGTGGATTTAACCAGCATAAGTGTGTTGCATTTGATCATGTATCCACCACAATCATGATGGAATCGTGTTTCCTACCAGTCATTGGTAAACCTATATTGAGATCCATGGAAACCACTTCCCATTTCCATTTTGAAATAGTAAAAGGCTACAATAAACCTATTGGATGTTGATGTTCAACCTTCTCTTGCTAACATTTCATACACTTAGAAATGTACTCAGCAATGTCCTTTTTTATTCCCTGCTAAAAATATTGCTTCCTCGTTGTAGCGATTGTTTTCTAGTATCTTAGGTGACAGGAATATGTCATTTTATTGATTTCATCCATAACAATTCTTCTCAAATATGCCACATTTGGAATATAAATTATGTCTTTATAAATAATAATTTTCTCGCCTTCCAAATCGTAGCCTTCATACCTCTTTTATAAATTTGGTTGCTACAATTTGTCTTTTATTTGCACATACATTTCCCCTTCAGCAGTACTGTTACTAATCAAATGCCTTAAATTCGATTGGAAGGTACTAATGGATGCCACATACAATGAATGTAATTTTATTCTTAGTGCATCAACCACTTTGTTTTCCTCACCTTTTATGTGTTTGATATCAAAATCAAATTCACACAAAAATTCCATCCATATAGCTTTCCTAGCATTTAATGTTGGTTGCTAAAACAAATATTTCAGACCACAGTGGTCTATCCTTAGCTCAAATATTCTTTCCATTAAATAGTGCCTCCACATTTTCAAAGTCTGCACTATGGATGCAAGCTCTAAATCATCGGTAGCATAATTTTTCTCATTCTCTTTAACCTTCATTGACTCATAGCATACCACATGGTTATCTTGCATAAGAACTCCTCCAAGTCCTTCACCGCATGCATCTATGCACACAACAAACTTTTCTTCGGGGTTTGCAATCTTCAAAACTGGAGCACTTTTGAGAAGCCTCTTTAGCAGCTGAAAATTTTATTCACATTTCAATGTCTATTCAAACTCTATCCCCTTCTTTTGCAAATAAGTGATTGGGCGAGCAACATTGGATAAACCTTTAATGAACCTCTTGTAATAATCAGAAAGACCCATAAAAGACCTCACATCTGTCACATTTCTTGGAGTTGGCCAATTTATGATGGATTCAATATTTTCTGGATCAACTGATATTCCTTCCTTGGAAATAATGTATAACCCAAATAATGAATTTTCTTTTAGTAAAAGTCACATTTTTTTAGTTTTGCATACAACCTATGCTCCCTTAGCAATTGCAAATCCATTCTCAAATGTTATTCATGCTCCTCTTCATTCCAATAAATGACTGCACCTCTTTATTACTCTTGGGCTCTTCAACCTTCAGAATAGCATTGACGCTTGCTCGTTCAATTCTAATTTCTTATTTAGAAATAATGTGTCCTGGAAGCTTTCCCTCTTTCAATGCGAAATTCGACTTCCTGGGATTGAGTGAGATACCATACTTTCTGCACTTCAGAAAAAACCTTCTCCAAATTCTTAAGATGATCCTTGTTAGACTTAGAATAAACATTTATATCATCCATATAAACTACTACAAACTTATCCTTTTCTTCGGCAAAATCAATATCCATGGCTCTTTGGAATGTGGCTCATGTATTCATAAACCCCATGGTGTAGGGAAAGAATATTTTTCTTGGTCTTCTAGAAGGAATTTTACTTGATTATATCCAGAGAAACCATCCATGGTAGAAATTATCTCTGCCCCTACCACTTTCTGCATAACATGGTACATTTTGGGTAAAGGATAGTTGTCTTTTAATGATACTCTATTCATATTCCGAAAATCTACAT
>LPNX010551449.1:373210-405060 GCA_001517045.1 Pseudotsuga menziesii | reverse complement strand
TATATATATATAAAGTAAAAACTTTAAAAATAAAACAAAACATGAAATAAATAAAAATAAAATATTTTATGGCCAACGCCGAAAGTGCAAACAAATAATAAACAACATAAAACATATAAAATGAGATTAGGTATGGCAGACTCCTTAGGCAAATGGTTGAGATCAAGAGGAGATCCCCAATTTTTCACGATAGAAAAAAGTTACGCCGAGCATATTGACAATTCCTGAATGCAAATGACATGTTGTTCAACCAGTGATCTTGTAGCAGAGAAGACAACAAAGATCCATCGCCAACCTTTCCTTACATCAATGATAAACATATTGAACGAAGGTGCAGAAAATACTGATATAGACTGCTTTTTGGTAGAGGGGGCATGCATGCATGATGCACCCACCTTCATATAACTCAAAAAAATGTCTGTGCATCCATCTTTCCGCCCATTCCATTCTATCATGCCATTCCAAATCTCTAGGTAGATGCACAAATCTCTGGCCAGTTCCCTTTCCTATCTCTCTATCCTATCCTGCCTGCCTGTTTTTTTTTTCTTTTTTCAACCGGCTTATTTGAGTTCTCCAATCCATCTCATCGCATAGGTATCATATAGTGTTTGATATTAGGCAGGCCAACAGACTGATGATGATGTTGTTTAATGGGCTGATTACACCTTTCATAACGGATTTACACCTATCCTATTGCATGGGGAAGTTATAATACCTCCTCGCATTGACATCGGAGGTCGGGATTTTTCTGATTTCCACATGTTCTGACAGGTCTAGATCCCCATATTCCAGCATATCGAAGCTTCCTATGCGCACTGATGCTAACCAACGTAAACAGAAAAAATAAATACTCAGTTAAATTAGGCCATTTGAGAATGATTATCTCCGAGATCTTCTCCTGAGATTAGTGCGTTCACCTGACACTAAAAATTTTAGGAGTGAATCTCGTCTTCCAATTGATGCTTATCTACTCCAAGCATCGTTTTTTATAAATGAAAACTAATCTAATTTGTTTATGGGAGTTTTCTCATTACGGATGTTTATGGGAAGTTTGTCATAATGGGCATAACCGGCCATGGTTTACTCATGTAACTAAATTCATGAAGTATATAGTGTATGGTTGGGATGCACAATGTAGAGAGTTGTCGGTGAGGTTGAGACCATCTTGTAATCTCTCTTTCTCTATTAATGAGCTTCAATACTTTGCCCGTGGATGTTTCCCCATGTTGGGGTTTTACCACATGAAATACTGGTGTTCTAATGCTGTTATTAATTGTTTGATTATCTGAATGTGTCTCTTGAATTTAACAAGTCATATCAGAGCTATTCGATAAGAGAAAAAAAATTTAGTTGTTTGCTATAAGAGACCACATCCTGGAGGACCGGAGGTTTAGATTTGAGAACAATCCTGGAGGTTGAAGAGCCAGCGTATGAGAATAAGACCGGCATTACAAATATAGTGGAAGAATATTGCAATGCAATCGTGAGCCTGCATCCTGCCTGGCTATTGAGCGTGGAGGTGACAGCGTGGAGCTTACTTGCTGCCTGACTGTTGATCATGGAGGTGACAGCATGGAGCTGACCTGCACGAAACCTACTTCCTGGACGTGATAAATAGTCTAGAGACCGCGAAGGTGATGCTGCATTAAAGACTGATGCCTGACTGTTGAGCATGGAGGTGACAGCGTGGAGCTGACCTGCACGAAACCTACTTCCTAGATGTGATAAATAGTCTGGAGACCGTCAAGGTGAAGCTACGTTAAAGAGCCTGTGTTAAAGAGTCTCAGGCTAGATTGTGGAAAAATCTACGTTGGATCGTGGAAGGGTACGGGCAGCTCGAAGAAATTAAGCCTGACATGTTTGTCTAGTTGCTAGTTGCTCCGTGCGGTTGGACAAGTGGTAATTTTATTTTTTTTTAATTTGTGCTTGGTTATCCAAAAGTTTGGATATATATATTTATTTTCAATATATGAAAATAAAAGGGGGAATAACTAGCAATGATATATATATATATATATATATAAGACATTCAAGCCAGTAATTACAGTTTGGAGAATATATTATTGGAGTGTTGTTTGGGCTGAAAATAATTTAAAAGGTTGAAAAGTTTAAATTATATATATAAGAGACATTCAAGCCAGTAATTACAGTTTTGGAGAATATAGTACTGGAGTGTTGTTTGGGATGAAAATAATTTAAAAGGTTGAAAAGTTTTTTTTAAAGATGTCTAGCACGAAGTCTGAGATTGAAAAATTTAATGGTAAAAACAATTTTGAACTTTGGAAGTTAAAGATGCGAGATTTATTAGTTCAACAGGGGTTATAGAGAGCTTTAGACGGGAAAAGGAAAAAACCTCTCACCATAGCAGATGATGAATGGGAGGATCTAGATGCCAAAGTGCTAAGCACAATCTATTTATGTCTTGCGGATGATGTGTTATTTAACATTATTGGAGAAACATCAGCAACAAGCTTGTGGAACAAACTAGAAAGTCTGTATATGACCAAATCAGTAACAAACAGAATTTACTTGAAGCGACAGTTGTATGGTATGAGAATGAAAGAAGGTACAAAAATTGCAGATCATTTAAATGTTTTTAACACTCTTATTTGCGAGTTGAGTAGTATGGATGTTAAAATTGATGATGAAGATAAAGCAGTGAATATTTTATGCACTTTACCTGAATCCTGGGGTCAAGTAGTTTCTTCCATTAGCCTTAGTACAACTGATACTTTAGAATTTGACAATGTTGTTGGAGCATTATTGTCTAAGGAATTAAGGAAGAAAATCGGTCTTGAAACCTCTTCGCCAGAAGCTTTGGTTGTTAGAGGTCGTTCCAGGGAGAAAGGAGAAAAGTCAAGAGGTACTTCCAGGTCTAAGTCGATGGGCAGAAAGAGTAAATTAAAATGTTGGTATTGCAACAAAACTGGTCATCTTAAGAAAGACTATTGGAAGAGACAAGAATCCAAAAAGGATGACTCCAAGTTAGAGGCAAACTCAGTTAAGTCTTTTGATTCAGATATGATTGATGAGGTCTTGTCTGTTTGCAATATTTATGAATGTAATGAGGAATGGTTATTAGATTCTGGTGCTTCGCACCATATCTTTCCTCATAAAGATTGGCTTGCTTCTCATAAAGAAGTATGTTGAGAAAATACTTAAAAGATTTGAAATGAATAAGGCAAAGCCTGTGAATGTTCCTTTGGCTTCCCATTTTAAACTTTCTTCAAGTTTATGTCCTAGTAGTGCTGAAGAAAAGGATTATATGTCTCGTGTACCATATGCAAATTCAGTAGGATGTTTGATGTATGCAATGGAGTGTACTAGACCTAATATTTCACATGCAGTAGGTGTTGTTAGTAAGTATATGGAAAATCTAGGAAAAGAACATTGGAATGCAGTGAAATGGGTGCTTCGGTACTTAAGAGGCACAAGTGACTATTGTATCACCTTTAATAGTAACAGTGATTCTGTGTGTGGTTTTGTTGATTCAGATTTCGTAGGTGATTTGGACAAGAGAAGGTCTACTTCAGGTTATGTCTTTAGTCTTGCAGGTGGAGCTATAAGTTGGATGTCAAAGCTTCAAGACACAGTTTCTTTATCCACGACAGAGGTTGAATACATTGTTGCCTCACATGCTTGCAAAGAGGAAATTTGGCTGAGAGGTTTGCTTAGAGAAATTGGAAGGTTGCAGAACAGTATGCCTGTCCTCTGTGACAGTCAAAGTGCTATTCATTTGGCTACAAATCCTGTTTATCATAGTAAGACTAAACATATTGATGTAAAATATCATTTTGTAAGACAAACCATTAGTGAAGGTGGAGTAGATCTGAAAAATGTCCATACTAAAAAAAATAGTGCAGATATGTTCACAAAACCTGTATTGTTAGAGAAGTTACATTGGTGTGTAGATTCTCTTGGTTTGAAGAAAAGGTGATAAATAGTCTTGGGCAAAGTACTTGTAAGTTTTGTTGTCAAGGTGGAGATTGTTAAATAACAACTAATCTAATTTGTTTATGGGAGTTTTCTCATTACGGATGTTTACGGGAAGTTTCTCATAACGGGCATAACCGGCAATGGTTTACTCATGTAACTAAATTCATGAAGTATATAGTGTATGGTTGGGATGCACAATGTAGAGAGTTGTCTGTGACGTTGAGACCGTCTTGTAATCTCTCTTTCTCTATTAATGAGCTTCAATACTTTGCCTGTGGATGTTTCCCCATGTTGAGGTTTTACCACATAAAATACTGGTGTTATAATGCTGTTATTAATTGTCTGATTATCTAAATGTGTATCTGA
The DNA here is from genome assembly GCA_001517045.1 of Pseudotsuga menziesii. Lineage (NCBI taxonomy): Eukaryota > Viridiplantae > Streptophyta > Pinopsida > Pinales > Pinaceae > Pseudotsuga > Pseudotsuga menziesii. The sequence continues at coordinate 400,758 of LPNX010551449.1, read as the reverse complement.
ATGTGTATCTTGAATTTAACAGTTTTCGCAACCTGTGTCAACCGCTTACTTTGGGAAATATGAGCACTTCAAAACAGAAAACACAAAAAGAGGTTCGGGAGAAAGGTGTTCTATAAAAAGAAACATGTTGCCAACCTTTTAACGGTGGGTGCACACGCATTTATCACTGCAGCTCTTCCTAGTGTGAATGAAACCATGTGTACTATCGATGGCCTTCATGGGTCGTTGTAAGTAATGCAAGTAACTTTAGTTGCGTAGGGCTCCAGAACATCCAGGTCGGTTGTGCCTATTTCAATTCCTTTTACTTCTCCAATGTTTCAACCTTTGAAGGCGTGCAACAATTTTTTTTTTCTTTCTATTGTTTTCTTCCATTTTTTGTAGCCTTCTCTTCTGGTTTTCCACTATTTACTTCCTTGCTTTTAAATATGTATCTATGATGACTAAAGAGAATGAAAACAAGATTAATTATGAAAGGGGGTACTACACGTCGATACATGTGTGAAAGTGGAACAATATGATCACTTAATCTTGCTCAGACATTACGTGTGCACTACTCGTCGCCACTGGCTTGTGAACTACCTCTGCCTCACGTATGCGTCCTCACCATTACAGTAATGTATTTTGAAGGTATCTATAACTTGTTGTCAAAGAGTGCCTTTCCTGTACATTTTTCCTTTTTTCAGCCATGCTATGAATAACTGCTATCAGCCCCTCCAATACTTAGAAACCATAGGCAGGATTCTAATGTATTCCAAATCAATATTCCAAGTTCGGTTTCTCTATCGATTTTTAATTGTTGGTCGTGAGTGTTTCTTTCTGAGAAGTTGTTCGTGATATTTTTATGATTACCTCTCATTGTTTTATAGTTTATGCTGCAACAACAGTGCTATGGCCAGACACTGGAAAATTGACTATGAAAGATAGATTTGCTTATTCGTTGTTAGGCTCTGGTTTATGTTGAATTAATAGACTGATTGGTTGGTTGTTCAATTCACGTCGAGACGGATGCTTGGGTTGGCATCATGCAAAGTGATTGCAGAACACCGAGAGTAATAGTGTGTGCTCATTAGCACTATATTCTACAACCTTTAATCAAAATTGAATCAACGTATCACCATGTGTATCTGTGGTTTAATGGATCTGAGGCGTATCGTTTCTATCCGTTGAAAGATGTCATCAACTAAAACCAAGCGATTGATTACAATCATGATGCAAAGTATGAAAGGATAGCTTTAAATAACCTGAGGGAAAAGTAAATCCATGAAAATCATGTACGTTCCCTTTTGTTCACATTTTATTAATAATACATCCTCTTGACTTTATTAATAATACATTTAAAACTCATTAGGGCAGAGGGTCTGGAATTCGTTATTGATAAAGGTAGCAAACTAGCTTCATACCTAATTAATGGGCACTACAGGTTAATCTGAGAAATAGTCTGCTTGTTATATCTTCTCCTACTATAAGGTGGCATTGCAATGAATCCAAGAGACATTTGAAGTATGTGACAAAGAAATATTGAGAAGCATAATGTGTGAGATTGGTTGGGAATCATATTAGACGGTGTGGTGTGTAATTTTGTGAAAAAATACATATATTCTTTGTATTTGTATTTTATTAGTGTGGAATATAAAATTTTAAATAAAATAATAAAAAAAATAAAAGCAATAAAAACTAAATATATATATATATAAACAAACCACAAACATTCAAAAAAATATTCAGGACATAAAATATATATATAAACTAATCAAACTTTAAAATAAAATAAAAACATATTGTTCGTTGTTTTTTTAAATATATATATTAAGTTAATAAACAAAAAATTAAAAAAAATAAACAATAAATAATAAATAAATAAATACTAAACAAACATAAAACCAAAGCAATAATACTCTGTTTTATTTTATTTTATTTGTTTCATTTAAAATATAAAACAATTAAAAAGTTTAAAAAATAAATAAATAAATTTAACATAATAACAGTTTATATATATAGATATAGATATATATAAACTTATAAAAATTAAAAAATAAAAATAAATAAATGTTAATACATCGCTATCCCACTTTTGCATGAAATTAGATTAGCATAATTTAATATTATTTATGTAGGTAGTTAATATGTATATATAGTTAATATTTATAGATTAATATAATTTGTTTTAATTTCTCTTAGATAGTTAGTATGTATATATATAATTAATATGTATATATAACAATAAATAATTAAAATATACAAACAAAAAACATTTAAAAACAAAAATTTTAGGTCAAACATAAAATTAGATCGTTTGTTGTTTTTAAATAAATCAAATTCAAAATATATAAAAACAATTCAAAAATAATAACAAAAGGGTTATGAATAAAACTTAGAAAACTTAGTTTGTTTTTATTATGATAACAACACAAAAATTAGGTAAACAAATAAAAATGAACATCTCAAATTCCTAAAGCATTTGAATCATGTTTCCATGCTAACATGCTTTTTGAAGGCACAACTCTAAACGAAAACAATTGTCTAAAGGTGCACGATTGACAGGTAAAAACACATTTTACTTTATTATGCATTTGATTTGCTAAACACATGCTTTTTGCAATTTATCTTTTTCGATGCTCTCACAATTTTGCTGTAGGATTTGTGCTAACCTTTTTTTACATGTTCGAAGATGATCCAATTTCATGCATAAGTGATCTTCAAAAATCACAATAAAACATGCATCATTGAAGGAGATAAACTTTTCATCGTACATATCATGTTATATTCTGCCACAAAGCCATCTTTCAGAAACCAATTACGCTATGACATGATCAGTTATCCTTCTCCTTCGAAGCTTATCTGTTATCCATGTTAGAGTCTACTTTTTCACTGCCTTATACATCATGACTTCTCGCATGTCTAATTTTATGAGTCATGCACATTTTCCTCATTTTAAGTTCATTTTTTCCTTATGAATAAAACCATTCAGCTTCCTTTCCATGACTACATTGCTTTGTTGTCCCTGCCATAAAAATTGTTTGACCATCATATCTTTCATCTATAGTCCTACCACTCATTATGTACAACTCGTGTTGACTGATGTGGGATTCCTTAAGGCCCACCTTTCAACAAGTCTTGCCCCATCGACCTCAGCACCTTATCTGGGAAAGACACTAGAGCTCATTTTTAGTACCTTGAGGCTTGCATGCCTTAATGGCAAGTTCTCTCACTGACAATCATGGGAATACATCAATGTCTCTTGATCGTTAGATATTGCAAGTGGCTCGACATCAGCTCATTTATTCACACTTTACATGATGTACTTAGGTGCCTTGGCACTCACAATGGTGAGATTGTCTCACATTGGTTAACGGCATTCTTCAATGGTCGGCAATCCAATGACTTCTTTCCATGCTCAACAGCGACACATTTATTCGCATGGTAAGAATTGTACCATTGAATTTTGTAGCAGGTGAAGATTATATACTTTTCATGACACCATCAGAATTTTTATAGCATACTTCCAGCCATATGAGAGTACCATAGTTCCACTTTCAGCTCTCATATTTTACTTCAACCAACCAAGCAGCAATTTAGATCCTTCACTTCACATTCTATGATCCAGCAGCAGCAACCACATTCCTATTACTTAGTTCATCAACTTTTTGGGTAAGTGAAGGTATGTTCTTTTCTAATCTTTAATCATGTAATTCCTTGAATGCTAGAAATAAATAAATTTGGAAAATTCCCTCACTGCATTCCCTTTACTACAACAAATCCTAGAATTAGCGTCCCTTTTTAGTGTAATTTGTTTTTACATTGAGTCGCCAAACTAGACGCTAAATGGGATGTGTCATGAACAAAACTTAAAGCGTCTCAAAAAAACTCTTTTTTTGCTTCCTAGATAGCATCCTTTATGACGTCTGTTAGCACTCCAGGATTCCTTCTAGGTTGTAGCTCGAAGAAGTCTGGTAACTTAACTATAATCTCAATATTTCATTCAATGGATCAAGTCAGATGACTAATTAGACCTCACTCACTCAGGACATGCATAAACTCAACCAAATAAACAAGGCTTCTAACTATTATTGTTCATAGGGTTTGTAATAAAGGTGAATAAATAGAGAATTCTCACTATGGTGGCAGATTCATACATAAAGCACTTACATATGAATGGCTAATCATAACAAGGAAATGATACTTGCAATTCAACTCATCAACACAAAGATAGGATGACAGCTATCTGGTATTAGACAAAAAGAATAATCATAAATAAAATATCCAAGTACAAGTATAGAACAGAAAGAAGATGTAATCTGAACATATAATGACAAAAGAGCTTGTATTATTTGACAAGAACATGAGAAGCTTGAGTGAAAAAAGTGTCTAAGAGCCTCCAAAGTTGAACCCCTATACAATGATTATTCAATGAGCTTAAATAAGTTTTACAAATCAGTTTCAATATCCTCAAAAGATGGATCTGATAACCTCTTTTCCTATCTCAAATCTGAATTTGTGAGGTGGCTGAAAAATGCAGAAATTTCTGGAAATATGTTGCTCATAGATTGGCCTATATCTCTCAAATAATAATATATTTTGGAAACTTGAGAGAGGTTATTGTTATTTGGTTTTCTATGAGAAAAAAACTCTCTCAGTTATTTGATATTCATTTTCATTTTCTCTACATCTGTATTTAAAAAACATGTGTCAAACAGGGGAATTCTAAGAACTGAAATTTAGGGCTCAGATATGGATTCGATCCTACCAATATGTGACACCTGTAGGAAAAATGAAAGAGGTTATTGTTATTTGGTTTGTTATGATAAAAACCCTCTCTTAGTTACTTGAGATTCATTTTCATTTTCCAGACATATGTATTGCAAAAACATGTGTCAAACAGGGGAATTCTAAGATCTGAAATTTAGGGCTCAGAAATGGATTTGATTCTCCCAATATGTGACACATGTAGGAAAAATTAGAGAGGTTATTGTTCTTTGTTTTGTTATGAGAAAACACCTCTCTTAGTTATTTTAGATTCATTTTTATTTTCCCAACATCTATATTTCAAAAACATTTGTCAAACAGAGGAATTCTGAGATCTGAAATTTAGGGCTCAGAGATGGATTTGATTCTCCCAATATGTGACACTTGTAGGAAAAATGAGATATTTTATTGTTATTTTACATGTCAGACACAAACTATTCTGACCGTTTCTCAAAATAATCTTCCAGTCGCCCAGGATCATCATTTCAAAATGATGACTCAGCACAGTAAAAAATCCACATTCTTGAAAACGATGCCTCGTCTTTCAGGAGACTTTTGACTACCTTTATGAGCTCTAAATGAATATATGAAAGTACCATTGGAAATATGAGGATTTCTAGTTGTCAATCGACTATTTGAGCGTGTAAAATGGCCTCTCCGTGGCTGAGAAAATTTAGTTTTCCCAAGGTAGTTTATCGTTTGAAAAACCTACGATTTCGGTGGCTAAGATAGCCCCGAATTTTACATTTAAGCTGTCGAAAGCTAGGATTTCGGTGGCTAATGAACAGTTGAAATGTCCACCTAATCCACTGAAACCTGATTTTTAACCTTTTTGAAGAAAAAACAAAATCCAATGTTTTTCAAACTTTATTACATGCCTAAAGCTCTAAAAAATGAGCCAAAATAAATTTAGAAATTTATTTTTCAATGACTTCCTATCACCTAAAATAAACAAACTTGACTATTTTATTTGAGTAGGTAACATCTATCTCCTACTCGGGGATGGAATCCTCCCTGTGAGGTTCCAAGAACCACAGATCTGATTCCTTTCCTAGACAACAAAATACAAAACCTAGTCTATTGTTCCATTGGGCATGGAGTCAGCAGTACAATCGTCTTCTGAACACCTTTTAAGAGATTCCTTTACAACTGATCCCCTGCAAACCTGTAGCATGCCTGTAGCTTGTCCTGCTTATTCAACAACCAATAACAGGAAAATTCTACTTGCTCATATAAAGAGCTTATTCTCTTTCCTGCTCCTAATTCTAATCAGTAGAGGCTTCTTATCAAGTGACATCATGCTTCCAATGAAGCCATGTCAGAAACTGATCTGCTGAACTTATCCTTGATCTTGACCCCAAAAATACAGGAATGTATATCCAAGAGAAAAGTGGTTTGAACAGATGATAAACCCAGATTTCATCTGACAAAAATATTTTATCATATATGTTGTTCATGGATTCCAAATAGTTTGCAATAGGATCATAAAAGCCAACAAGAAATACCTCTTTATGCTACTGATCTTTTCCTTCATTGATGTTAATGTTGAATATGGACTGCTCAACCTCTGTCAGCAGAAAATGCAAACTCAATTGCTGAATTGAACCTTTCTGCTCCTTATCTTTCAGGTTTCCAAAGGGGACCATTTCATCTTCATGACAACCTAAGTCCGTGGATGCATTTGATACAATGTCAAAAGAATCTATAATATAGTTATCATCCTGAAATTCATTAATATCTTGGTCACAATAAGAGGTGTCCTCTAATGCAGCATACTCGTCATGAATGTTTAGTTCTTTATTCAATAAATTGAATTCATGATAGCATTCGGGATATAAAAGATCAGTTGAAAATATTCCTTTGCAAAACAAATGAAAGGCAGCATGAAAATCTGCCAAAGAGCTTATACTGGCAATAGGAACAGACCGATACCAATCACGAGCAATCCCCTCTAATGAATAGCAAAACAGTTTAATCTGAACATCTTCATGCACAATTTGCAACTAATGAATGCAATCATGAAAATCCAGCAAATGTTCAGCTGATACTTCCCAATCTTCTCCTCGAAATCTGAGAATACCATGTTCCCATTCATATCTACTAGGCATTGGATTAGGAAAACCAACAATCTTTGAAAAATCAGAGAAAGCATACTTCTTCGCTAAGATCTGGTTCATTTCATACCAATGGAGTCACCAATAGATTTATGAACAATGGAATCGCCACTAAATCTGTCCTTCATGGAGTCGCCAGATAGATGATTACAACTGAAATAATATCCAGGCTTTGTCTATCATAAAATATGGAACTATGTCGCCTCCCAGGGAAGCTGAGCTTCAATCTCCTCTCCTCGACGATGCCAATTTGCTAGCACTCCAGGAGTCCTTCTAGGTTGTAGCTCAAAGAAGCCTAGTAACTTAACTATAATCTCAATATTTCATTCAATGGATCAAGTCAGATGACTAATTAGACCTCACTCACTCAAGACATGCATAAACTCAACCAAATAAACAAGGCTTCTAACTATCATTGTTCAGAGGGTTTGTAATAAAGGTGAATAAATGAAGAATTCTCACTATGTTGGCAAGCACTTACATATGAATGGCTAATCATAACAAGGAAATGATACTTGCAATTCAAGTCATCAACATAGAGATAGGATGACAGCTATCTGGTATTAGACAAAAAGAATAATCATGAATAAAATATCCAAGTACATGTATAGAACAGAAAGAAGATGTAATCTGAACATATAATGGCAAAAGAGCTTGTATTATTTGACAAGAACATGAGAAGCTTGAGTACAAAAAGTGTCTAAGAGCCTCCAAAGTTGAACACCTATACAATGATTCTTCAATGAGCTTAAATAAGCTTTACAAATCAGTTTCAAGATCCTCAAAAGATGGATCTGATAACCTCTTTTCCTATCTCAAATCTGAATTTGTGAGGTGGCTGGAAAATGCAAAAATTTATGGAAATATGCTCCTCATAGATTGACCTATATCTCTCAAATAAAAACAGAGTTTGGAAAATTGAGAGAGGTTATTGTTCTTTGGTTTGTTATGAGAAAAAATATCTCTCATTTATTTCGGATTCCTTTTCATTTCCCAACATCTATATTTCAAAAGCATGTGTCAAACAAGGGAATTCTAAGATCTGAAATTTAGGGCTCAAAGATGGATTCGATTCTCTCAATCTGTTTCACCTATAGGAAAAATGAGAGAGGTTATTGTTATTTGGTTTGTTGTGAGAAAAAATATCTCTTATTTATTTGAGATTCATTTTCATTTTCCCGACATCTGTATTTCAAAAAAATGTGTCAAACAGGGGAATTCTGAGATCTAAAATTTAGGGCTCAGAGATGGATTCGATTCTCCCAATATGTGACACCTGTAGGAAAAATGAGAGAGAATATTTTTTTTTGGTTTTTTATGAGAAAAATCCTCTCTCATTTATTTGAGATTCATTTTATTTTCCTAACATCTGTATTTCAAAAACATGTGTCAAACAGGGGAATTATGACATCTGAAATTTAGGGCTCAGTGATGGATTCGATTCTCCAAATATGTGACACCTGTAGGAAAATTGAGAGAGGTTATTGTTATTTGACATGTAAGGAAAAAAACCCTCCAACCGTTTCTCAAAATGATCTTCCAGTCGCCCAGTATCATCATTTGAAAATTATGACTCAGCATAGTAAAAACGCCACATTCCTGAAAACGCTGCCTCATCTTGCGGGGGACTTTTGACCGCCTTCCTGAGCTCTAAATGAAGATATTAAAGTACCATTGTAAATATTAGGATTTATAGTTTCCAATCGACTATTTGAGCATGTAAAACGGCCTCTCTATGGCTGAGAAAATTTAGTTTTCCCAAGGCAATTTATCGTTTGAAAAACCTGCGATTTCGGTGGCTAAGATATCCCTGAATTTTACATTTAAACTGCCAAAAGCTAGGCTTTCAGAGGCTAATGAACAGTTGAAATTTCCTTTTGTTTTGAATAAAAAACAATATCCAATGTTTTTAAAACTTTATTACATACCTAAAGCTCTAAAAAATGAGCCAAAATAAATTTAGAAATTTATTTTTCAGTGACTTCCTATCACCTAAAATAAACAAACTTGACTATTTTATTTGAGGAGATAACAACGTCCAAAATAGTGTCTATTTTTTTGCTTTCGGAATAGCATCCAAAACGACGTCAATGTTTGCTTCCTAAATAACATCATATTTTGCTTCCTAGCGAGTGTCCGCTTTTGCTTCTTAAATGGCATCCCCTTCAGCACCATATTTGCATCCTTAATAGCACCATGTTAGCATCCAAATTAGCATCCAATATTGCATCCATTTTTGCTACCACTTTAACATCCCATTTTGCACCATGTTTTACTTCCAAGTATGTGATAATTTTCACTTCCAAATTTGCACCAATTTTTGCTTCCTTTTTTGCATCATGTTTTGCTACCAAAATGACGCCAAATATTTCTTCTATTGTTGCAACATATTTTGCTTCCTATGTAGTGTCATTTTTTGCATCTAAAGTAATGTCTTATTTTGCTACCATATCAATGTCATGTTTGGCTTCATCATTAGCGCCACATGTTGCATCCGTTTTAATGTCAAGTTTTGCATGATATTTTGTTACCATATCAACGCCATGTTTGTCTTCATCACTAGCGGCATGTGTTGCATCCTTTTTCATGTCAAGTTTCGCATATCTAATTTTTGTGTCACTAATTTAGTCATTTTTAGTAATTTTATATACGACTTTTGGTCATTTTGTTTGGTCACTTATTTCTCATTATTTGGTCACTTATCTCTTATTTGTTTCTTACTAATTTAGTTGTTTTAACCGATATTACAATATCATTAGGGCATGGAGGAATCGAACCACCAACCTCTTGTTTGTAAGGCAGGATCTCTTCCATTGAGCTAGCACCCTTTAATAATTTGGGAACCTAACTTACAGAGTCCTCTATAATAGCAAAAATGATCAATACACAACTTTGAGTATCTAATGGTCGGAAAAGGATGATAGATTGTATAAGTTCACAATATATGATCAATCAAGTTATGAAATCCATAAACTATTTCTAAGAATTTTGAGCAAAGCTCAAGAAATTGGCTTAATGGGATTGCAAAAATCACTATTCCCTAGCAACCGTAAGTGTACCACTAGATGAGACCTATCAACAACAATTATCTTAGTGTTGATGCCAACGATATAGTAAATAAGCATGATCATCCTAGAGCCATGTATAAGTGGAGCAATAAAGAGAATCAAAAGAGGATGATCAACCCAATAGTTGGTGCTTCACATGGATCCTATCCACCATGGGATGAGCAAAGTTCCTTTTTCTATCATGCTAATGAGTATCCACTGTTGATGTATTTGTAACTTCAGAATGTATTCACTTATGTAGTTCATATATTTTATTTAATTAGTCCCCGATGTTCCTATCGGGAGAATCAGTAATGTAAACAAGTCATGTAAAGTCATAGAGGATAACCCTCCTTGTTGATCAGGGGTTAAAGTCTCCGCAGTTGTGGGGCACTAGGGTTATTAGACTCTCCTAGAGAAGTCAGCCCTGGTAAGTTGTTGTCAAGTCGAAACTAGTATAAATAGAGAGTGAACCTCTCTATTTATTACATAGTCACACACACTCAGTTGTAGCGCATGAGTGAGAGAGAAGGAGTTGGGATAAGAGAGAGAACAAGTGTTGGAGATCATCTTATTGTCTTTGGGTTTTACTGCTGCGATTGGTGCTCATTCTATCTCTGAGGAAGTTGCGGGGTTTTCTCCTTTATGGTTTCCCCGAGGAAAATATTTGTGTCTATTGTCTCTTGTGATTGTCTCTTATGATTGATTGTTATGCATGTTATTCTCTCAAATAAGATCCTAAGATCATACTGTCTAATAGATAAAAATCTAACATGGTATCAGAGCTAACCTGAGAAGAAGACACTATGCAGCTACGAAAGCTAGGGCTTCTTAATTTTTGGGTCTATCTCCACAATCCATCAGCAAAAGGAGGCTACGCTGAATCTCCTTTGAAGGGCGCATCTTTCTGTCGAAGTAGAATTTGATTTTGAGCACTTTTAGTTTTTGACCTACCACTACATCGGGAAATTAGGGCTTTTCACTGAAGAGGATTTTTTTAGTGAGCCCAGGATAGGATTGATCTCCTCCTCAAAATTGAAGTTTAGAGACAAAAATCGATATTTTTGGTTGAGTAGAACTCCGGGAAAGTCAAACCCTAATTTTCCCTGGAACCAGAAAACCACCACTGCAGAAGATCAGCTCCAGATCCAGTTTTCAGCTTCTCAAATTGGTAAGATATAAATCTTTTGTATTTCCATTTGAGGTTCTCAATTAAGATGTCTCATCACACCAAGCTTGATGAAAAGCTTGAGGGAGCTGATAACTTCCGAGCCTGGAAGTATAGGATCTCCCTAGTCCTGGAAGAAAATGAGTTGGACTCTTACATTAGTGAAGAGGTTCCAGTTTCAGAGGGAGATGAGGCTAAGGCCTTACACAAAAGGAAATTGGTTGTGGATAATAGGATTATTGCTGATTCAATCAAGGATCACCTCATACCACAGGTTGCATCCCTAAAGACACCTAAAGCAATGTTTGATGCCCTGACCAAGCTATTTGAAGGAAAGAACATAAACCAGAAGATGACTTTGAGGAACCAGTTGAAGAGTGTGAAGATCCAGAATGCGAAGACCATATAGTCATACTTTATAAGGGTCTCACAAATCAAAGAACAACTTGAAGCAGTGGATAAAGAAGTGGAGAATGCAGAAATTTTGATGGCCACCTTGAATGATCTTCCTAGGTCATGGTACTCCTTCGTTCAAGGGATTTGTGCTAGAAGAAAGCTAGTTACCTTTAGTAGATTGTGCGAGGAATGCTCACAAGAAGAAGCTTGGATAGTATCCCAAGAAGAAAATATGGGAAGTGAAGATCAAGCTCTCACAGTACACTCCAAGAAAATCAGGAGGGACTATCATCATCCCAAAGGTAAGCATTCTCATCATAAAGATAACTCTAGAAAATCTAACAAAGACATATCTAAATACAGATGCTTTACATGTGATGAAAGAGGACACTTTTGTAAGAGATTGTCCCAAGAATAAGAATAGCTCTCACAAGAAGAAGGACAACAAAAGAAGACATCATGCTGACACTACAGAGGATGATGAACCTTCTAGAAAGAGAATCAAACAAGAAAGTGATGAAGAGTATGTTTTGATTTCTGCCCTCACAGGAACTATCACACATGGGAGCAATGATTGGCTTATCGATAGTGGGGCTTCCAAGCATATGACAGGATTCAAAGAATCATTTGTGAAATTATCAGAACATGAGTCACCCCATAAGGTGAAACTTAGGGATGACTACCAGTATCCAATAAAAGGTAGTGGTGAATCCTCCTACAAGTTAGACTCTGGAAAGTATATGAAAATGAAGGATGTCTTGTTTGTACCAGGACTAAAGAAGAACCTCCTCTCCATCTCTACATTGGATGCAAAAGGCATGAGGGTTGCATTTGTAGATGGTCAAGTTCTTATGTGGCCAAAGGGAAAGGCTATAGATGATGCAGTCGTGATTGGAGAGAAAGAGGGAGAATTATACAAGCTAAAGGGCCAACCAGAACAAGCCTTGGTCCATGACTCAGTAGATCCAAATGAACTTTGGCACAGAAGGCTTGCACATGTGCACTATAGAAGACTACCACTTGCAATCAAAGTTGTTGAAGGTCTTCCAGAAATACAGGCAAAGCATGAAGGAGTTTGCAAAGGATGTGCGAAAGGAAATAACACAAAGAAGACATTTCCAAGTAGCAAGAGCAAGGAAAAAGGAATCTTGGAAATCATCCACTCCAATATATGCAGTCCAATGTCATCCAGTTCATTAAGTGGGTATGTATACTATGTTTCTTTCATTGATTATTTTTCTAGGAAGACATGGATATACTTCTTGAAGAACAAAGATGAAGTATTCAGTAAGTTCAAGGAATTCAAAGCCTTGATCGAGAACCACACAGAAAAGAAAATTAAGACCTTTCAGTCAGATAATGGCGGAGAATTCACATCAAATGAATTCAAAGAATTATGCAAAGAATTGGAGATTAAGAGGGAGTTGACCACTCCATATAATCCACAACAGAATGGGGTTGTAGAAAGGAAGAATAGAATGATCATGGAAGCTACAAGGGAAATGCTTCATGATCAAGATCTTCCCATGCATCTATGGGCAGAAGGTGCTAGGACAACTGTGTATGTACAAAACCGTACTTCGCATAGAGTACTTGAGAACAAGACACCTGAAGAAGTCTTCTCTGGCAAGAAACTAGAAGTCAGTTATCTCAGAATATTTGGTTGTCTAGTGTAATACTTATTCCAAAAGAAAAGAGGACAAAGTTAGATCCTTCAAGAAAGAAGGGTATATTTGTGGGATATAGTGAAAGCTCGAAGGCTTACAGAATATATTTCTGAGGATTCAAGAAGATCGACATCAGCAGGGATGTAACATTTGACGAAGACTCGGCTTACATCAAATCTAGGAAGAGACCTGTTGAATACCCTAAAGAAACAAAAGTACCTAGAATTCAAGATACAACTATGAACAATGCAACTCAAGAAGAAGATCGAGAAATAGAAGAATCCCAATAACCTGTAGATCCACCCCAGGAGAAGAATCCTCACAAGAGGAAACCTGCATGTGTACGAGAGGCTGTCCAAGGGGTGGAAATATATGGGGCTCTAGAAGAGATGCACAAAGAGAGGAAGAGAACTAGGTCCTACTCTAGATATGTAGCCCTATTATGTGACATCATTGATAAATAACCTTCCAACTATGAAGAAGTGGCAGAGAAGAAAGAATGGAAGGATGCTATGATCGAGGAGTATCAGTTGATCATGAAGAATGATGTATGGGATGTTGTTCCAAGACCAGAAGGGAAGTCTGTTGTGACTTCTGAGTGGATCTTCAAGATCAAGCATGCTGCAGATGGAAGCATAGAGAAATATAAAGCAAGATTTGTGGCTCATGGCTTCTCCTAGAAAAAAGGAATAGATTATGAGGAAACTTTTGCACCTATAGCCAGATACACTTCCATCATATCAGTACATGCTCTGGCTACAGTAATGAAATGGAAGATACACTAGATGGATGTCAAGACTACTTTCATGAATGGTGTAGTGGAAGAGGAAGTATATGTAGAGCAGCCACTCGGTTTTGAGACACATGACAAAGAAACTCATGTGTGTAAATTGAAGAAAGCCCTGTATGGTTTGAAATAGGCACCCAAGACATGGTACGGTAGAATTGATAGCCTACTGACTAGTTTGGGCTTTACCAAGAGTAAAGCGGATTCCAACCTTTACTACAACGTTGAGGAAGGGAACCCAGTGATACTCCTACTGTATGTAGATGACCTGTTTGTAATAGGTGAGGATGGGTTGATTATTGATACAAAGAGGAAGCTTGATGTCGAGTTCAAGATGAAGGAATTTGGATGATGCATTACTTTCTAGGCATGGAGGTGTGGCAGAATGCAGATGGAATCTCCCTGGGACAAGGGAAGTATGCAGTAGAGATCCTGAAGAGGTTCAGGATGATGGAATGTAAGGCCATGACCACACCTATGGAATCGAACCTGAAGCTATTGAGTGATGCTTCATTAGAGTCGGTTGATGCTACAATGTATAGTCAGATGATTGGGTCCTTGATGTACCTAACAAATACGAGACTAGATATTTTCTTTGATGTGAACACATTGAGCCAGTTCCTGATGGATCCTAGACATGTTCACCTGATTGCTGCAAAGCATATTCTGAGGTACCTGAAGGGTACAGTTGATTATGGGCTCAAGTATGAGGCAAATCAAAAGATTAACCTAGAAGGTTATGTTGATTCAGATTGGGCAGGAAATTCCATTGATAGGAAGAGCACTTCGGGGTGTTTCTTTAGTATGGGATTAGGTGTGATCTCTTGGTTTAGCAGGAAGAAATCCTATGTGGCACTGAGTACAGCCGAAGCAGAGTATGTCGCAGCTTGTTCAGGTAGTTGTGAGGCAGTGTGGCTGAGGAAGCTACTATCTAATTTTTTTGATCTCCAGTTGGATGCTACTTGTATATATTGTGACAACCAGGGTTGTGTGAAGTTGTCGGAGAACCCGATGTTCCATGATAAGTCAAAGAATATCAAGATCAAATATCACTATATCAAGGATATGGTCCCGAGAGGAGTAGTGAAGCTCCAATATGTTGCGACAAAAGAATAGATAGCTGATGTGTTGACCAAGCCATTTGCCAGAGTGAAGTTTGAGTACTTCAAGGAGAAGCTTGGTGTTCTCCAAATCGAGGTTCCTTCCAAGGGGAAGTGATGAGAGTCTGTGACCCATTCTAACATGGTGGTAGGCTAGGCCTCCCATGGTCAGATGTAAGTGTAGAGCCATTCTGACATGGTGGTAGACTGGGCCTCCCATGGTCAGATGTAGGTGCAGAGGCATTTTGACACGGTGGTAGGCTAGGCCTCCCATTGTCAGATGTAAGTGCAGAGCCTTTCTGACATGGTGGCAGGTTGGGCCTCCCCATCTTCAGATATAAGTGATGAGCCTTTTCAACATGGTGGCTGGTTGGGACTCCCATGATTGGATGTGAGTGCTAGGCCTTTCTGACATGGTGGCAGGATGGTCCTCCCATGGTTAGATATAAGTGATGGACGAGCCTTTCTGACATGGTGGCAGGATGGGCCTCCCATGGTCATATGTGAGTGCTGGGCCTTTTTGACATGGTGGTGGATGTGTTCCTCCCATGGTCAGTTGTGAGTGTTGGGCTTGCCTTTATAACATGGTGGTGGATGTGTTCCTCCCATGGTCAGATGTAAGTGCTGGGTGGGCCTTTCTGACATGGTTCTTGGATGTGTTCCTCCCATGGTCAAATATAAGTGCTGAAGAAGATGAACACCTACCTGGAGGCTAGGCCTACAACTAGCATGAAAAAGGGTTGGCTCTGTAGAACTTCCTGTGACGAGTAGAATTGAGAGATAGCATCAATTGATCGAGATAGAAGAGAAGTGATGATGATGATCCAGTGATGATGATCTAGACTTGATCCAGAGAAGAAGACTTGTGCTAATGAATTGTGTCAAGAGAATACCTTCCTAGTTAAGAGGGAGTGTTGATGTATTTGTAACTTCAGAATGTATTCACTTATGTATTTCATATATTGTATTTGATTAGTCCCTAATGTTCCTATTGGGAGAATCAGTAATGTAAACAAGTCATGTAAAGTCATAGAGGATAACCCTCCTTGTTGATGAGGGGTTAAAGTCCCCGCAATTGTGGGGCACTAGGGTTATTAGACTCTCCTAGAGAATTCGGCCTTGGTAAGTTGTTGTCAAGTTGGACACTAGTATAAAGAGAGAGTGAGCCTCTCTATTTATTACATAATCACACACACTCAGTTGTAGCGCATGAGTGAGAGAAAAGGAGCTGGGATAAGAGAGAGAACAACTGTTGGAGATCATCTTATTGTCTTTGGGTTTTACTGCTGCCATTGGTGCTCATTCTATCTCTGAGGAAGTTGTGGGGTTTTCTCCTTTATGGTTTCCCCGAGGAAAATCTTTGTGTCTATTGTCTCTTGTGATTGTCTCTTGTGATTGATTTTTGTGCATGTTATTCTCTCAAATAAGATCTTAAGATCACACTGTCTAATAGATAAAAATCTAACATCCACAAGGGCAAATGATTAGGATATATTATGATGCCAATTAGTAATGTTTATTTGCTTCCTAGGGTTATGTTGCAATGCTTGCACTAGGAGATCTACATGATCCCCAACAGCATTGGATATAAGCATATTCATGGGGCCATATAGTATAGGATGAGGCTATATTTTTATCTTTTTCTTTGGAAAACCAGGCAGGATTTGAAACACTGGGAGAAGGAATAGAATCAGATATACTTAACAAACTACAATCATGGCAGGGCATAGGACTATACTCTATAGTCATTGTGCAGATGTTGGAAATGGGTATAACTTCCTAAGGACTATGAACAACATCCATTTAAATATGAATGCAAAATTTTTCATGTCAAAGGAATACTTGATGGAAGTGAGCTTGCTGTTTCTAACACAAAGAAACAAAGAATCCAGAAATGGAAGCTCCAGAGGGATACACATAACATTAGAATGCAAAATCAACACCCTAAAGAAGTTCCATCTAGATTTCACATTGTAAACAAGAAATCATTCATAATATAGACAAAATTGTCTGTGATCATAAAATAGGTCATATTTCACTTACATATATCACAATGTGATTACTCTATTGGTCGGGTTTCCATTTTGGTCACAACAGAAAGATCTTGTCATGAAAAAATCCATAATATTTAGAATCCCATTACTATCAATTCAGATAATATCATATTTAAATCATAAAATGCCATGTTCAAACACTTGTTTCAATAATCATATCTCACAATGAAAGACAGAGAACAAAAAATATTGATAAAATCAAGAAATTACCTTTGATGTCCTAATGCAAAACTTGGTTGATATGACATTGCACACATTTCTTTACTAGTGACAACCTGCATCATACAACCGAATGTAGTCCTTAGATATTAATAACCAGAGAAGTGTTGCATTATTGAATACTAAACAAGAATTCCCTTGAACTTTTGTGATTATTCTTAGTTATTGAGTAAGTTTCTATGGATTTTATATTGAGGGGAGTTAAAAAAAATTGTATTCTGTGTTAAGAAGAGGTGCTAGAATAAGTGATGCTCAATAATATATTATGATCCTTGATATATTATGTATTAATGTGTAATAAATATCATCAGTGTTAGTGACCAATCAAGTTAATGAATAACAGTTAGTATTGGTAGTTAGGGATGGTCATGTAGAGTAAGTAATTAAACCACAATGAAAAGATGCTGGCAAATTGTATCAATTAACTCAATTAATATGTATTTCTACATCTCTTCTCTTTCGCGAGTGTTCGCTGTTAAATTCCAACTTTCACTACACTAAATAGCCTCAAGGAGACAACAATGACGACTGAAGATACCCTCCTTTTGAATATTAGTTTGTATTCTAGAATGTTAGTGGACCTTCTAACCCTTGCTAAAACATAGATTATGTTTGCATACTTCCATCCATACACTAACTTCCAAAGTTGTTTGTTTTGTATCTCAAATGGGATTGATCAAAAAATTAGGACATAATATAAATAGATTATCATCCTAACAACATAATAAAGGAGAATAAACTAAAAACAAAATTGAAAGAATGGTTCATGAAGAAATGCTACAGGAATACCATAATCAACCTAAATCATCATCTCAGGAACCTCTCATTAAGGAATTTAGAGAAATTTCAGGTCTTGGTCTCATCTAAATCAACGAGAAATGGAAAGAGATAAAATTGTGTCTTCTATATCAAAAGGTTGTGCTAGGAGAAATACAAACAAAAAAACATTAAGAATAATGGTCAAGTAATCTCTAAATCCTAAAATTAATTCAATATGGAATGCTTACATGGGAAGGGACCCCCTCTCCCCATTAAAAACTTGTGAGCTGGTAAAAAATTAATTTATTTAGAAATGCACTTACTTTACCATTACATCATGTATAGGAACATCAGTGACAAGTAAGTAATGCTTATCATTATTACATACATCTTTGTATGTAAGGATATAAGTTGTAGTTATTATAGAAAGGAGAACACCAATCATTACAGTACCATAAAGCTTTGTATTACATATGTTTCATTAACCAATTAAATTAGTAGTACTAATACAAGAATTTTTATCCTGAAATCTATTTTTTTTCAAAAAAAACTTATCACAGCGGAAAGAACACGTTAAATTCAAATGAAGGGGCTCGCATGGATATTAAACAGAGAGATACATGGCAAATGTGCACTCGAGTGAATTAAGAAAATCTTACAATTATTCATTTCATTTCGTTTTTCATCAGATTCTCTTAACTACTGGATGAACCCAAGTTGACTGACAGTTGGCTTGAGTCTTCAGTTTAGGGTTGTGAGATCTTGATTCTTAAAAACAAGTATACATTCCTGCCTATCCATTAGTAACTAACTACCCAGATTAAGTATACAAATATCCCGAGAAAAATATATACATTATTATATCCCTCTTGTATACCAATAACCAATTAGCCCAATCCCCTGACTAAATAAACTGAAAAAGAGGTATACATTTGCATAATCCCCATCAAAAAAGCATCAACCAGATGCACATATATAAAAAGTGTCATTTTTACATAAAGATTTGACGAACCTAGTACTAACTCGAATAAAACCGCATAGAATGACATGAGCAATGGAAGAACCCAGACTAGTATGGTAGAAGAACTAAACCCATGGAAAAGGGATAACTTCTAGGTGTTGGTATGGAACTAAAATATCACCTACAACCATCCAAAACAATGGTTTTGAAGTCTAGTATACTTTGATATCTTAGGGACAGTGTTTCAGGTAGAATTTGATGAGTAAAGTCCAGGGTCTTGTTAGTAATAAGAAACAATTTGAATGAAGTTTGTGAGCAAGAGTAGACAATTCAAGACACTTTCCTATGACAAAAATTTAATACTATTGACTAGAGTCCAGAATTATCATTTACAATTCAAACATATAAATCGTGTTTAAATCAAATGCAACAAACTGATGGATATAACATGTAAGGATAACTTTAATCATTGTCTTTTTCCAAATATAAAACCATTGTTGGACATTTACTCGTCCTATTTTAGCTGCTAATGGGTAAACAACGGAATATGCTACTACCAAATAGCCTATGGAGAATCTAAAACCAGATCTGGGACTGAGCATGGAATGGATCCAGCTAAACATGAATATAAATATGCTTCTATGGGATGATCTATAGGTCCTAGATATGTTGTAACCTTTGCTTATGTTGCCTTAGCTCCTGCCCCTGCTATGGATCTTGAACTCCATCAATGGATCTATTAGCCAAACCAGCTCCCAAGGTTGAAAGCACGTGTTCCCCCATCGTAATATGATCCTTTATACTGATCCCATCAATAGTTCTTACATTGTCTGACAAGGATCGAACCAAAATGACAACTGGGTATCGAAAAGGACCTTCATTCGATGACTAGCAACTAGCAGTGGCACTGACCAAAAGGAAAAGAAATACCAGACGATGCTTTGGGGCCTCCTATAGCTTATGGCAGACACTTTTTACGGATTTGTGAATCCCATGAATACTGGTCATTCTTTATATATGTAATTATATATAGGAAAATAAGAAATAAAAACTATATCTACTATGAAATTTATCAAGCAATCAAAATGTAGAGTAGAAATACCCTAGTGCCCTCAGTAGCGATGAAACAAGGTGTCAAGGGGTAGGTAGAACCTAGGCTTATTTGTATATTGTAATTGGATCATGACCTTGTGTTGGGCCTCCGCCAATGTAATATTTTTTTTTCTTCAATAATAAAGGCTTGATGGAATTTGGATTAGGTTCCAAACACTTGTGTTGTGGTTGTGGCCTATTTCCATTGTGTTAATTGTATAATGGCTAAGTATTACGAGGCTTGAGTAAGACAACACATTGTCTATAAATTCATGGGCAGATCGTTTGGTGCCACTGGTCTCAACAAAGTGTAGCTTAGAATGGAGGTATGGGCAATCTCTAGGTGAAGAGATGTAGTCTGCTGACGTGTAGCTTAGAGTGAAGGTATGGGAAATATCTAGGTGAAGAGATGTATTATGCTGACAAGTAATCTTGTGTGTTCAAGCCTCTGTATCCAAAGTTGGGCAGTGTTGCATGTTATCAACATGAATCTTTGGGTTTCTGACAAAACACATCTAAACACTGCCAAGTTTTAGCCAAAGGTGTCAATTGGCATTGATTCATTGGTGAAGTTGATGGATTGCTAAGCCATGCACCAGGGTACCATTCTTGATGTGGTTTTCCCCACCTGCATGGCATGAGTTTTGAAGAGAGAAGGCTTGGTGCAAAATTTTGGTAGTATAGATATCTCTGAGAGAGTGATGAACTACATTTATATTTGTTATTGTTGGGGAGTGTTCACAAGGACATTATCCCTATTTGTCACTCCAAAAGATACCATTGACCAATGAAGCACTCATTTCCCTAGTCAACACCAATATCCTCAAGAGTTCAAGTTGCATAAGCATTATACTATTCAAGGAAACACCAATGTAGACATATAGGAGCAACTTCCATCAATCAATGGATTGATGGAGCATTAATTAGATTCCCATTTCTAGTACAAATAAGAGCATAAAATGATAGTTAAATGTTATTGAACTTAACTTTTATGTTATCATTTATCTTAGATCTCTTTGAATTAGAAATGTAGAAGATGCTTTGGAAGATTCAAACTCTAACTACCCCCTCACCTTGTACCTAACCTTAATGTCCGATCCAGGATTGACTAACATGATAACCCATAAACCAATTCCAAGTAGAGTACTAAAGTGGGGAGACAACATAATGAAAGAAATGACAGAAACATAGATGATGGAGATATTGCCTAGAAAGCTCTAAACTTGCACATAAGTACACATCTCACCAATGAACATAAATCATGCACATAAGTAATATACCTAAATTACATAAGTGATGCACATAAAAGACACAACCAACTTGTACACCTAAGGAACAAACATAAGCCATGCATCTAATTCATGTAGACAATTGATACATTTAATTCAAATAAAATACATACATAAGCAATCTACATATGCGGTGCACCTACATGCAAGGATGCCACCTCCATACTTAATTATACTGCAACCAACAAGGGTATAACCTATGGTCAGTTAATTTACACTCACTTCACACTAGCTCACCTGAGATTACAAATCAGACCTCTAGGGGGTTATATATTGATTAAGGTTGTAGTGTGGCTTATTTAATTTCATAGAGGTGATATTGATATGAAATTTCTCCAAAAGAGAAAACTAGATGTGACTGATGTGGCAATAGCGAGAAGACACCATACAAACAACACTAATTGTAAAGAATAACTAGATCCTACACGTTATTTCCAAATAAAAGGTCGTTGCTACTAGATAGGGCCAAGTGAAAGCTCCATATCCCAATCCTATAGTTTGAGATCAAGACCCATAGTAACCTCCTCCTTTTTCTGAACCAACACTATTAGGTCTCCTGTAGGGTGAGGAGTTTGGTTAGATGTGGCCCTTTTGTATTTCCTATTTAATTAAGCATTTTATCTATTCATTCTAAAGGAGAGATAATTGGCATACATGTCCATTGGGTAAAGAGGAAATATGTTGTAAATAAATTGTATTATTTTCCTGATAGTGTAAAGGTACCTCTATAGGTGGGGTGAAGATCTCAATGTATTCTTCTACAAATTGATCTTCATGTCCCTGTTACATAGAGGGACTCCCTGTAAAGGCCTTGATGGTCATAGTGATTTATTTACTCCTTCTGAGCAAGCCATGAAGATAAAAAATATTCCAATCTAATAGATTATTTAATGCAATACTTAGAAGTCACAATTTAGACCATGGTAGAATGATAACTTCGTCAGAGCAAAGTTAGAGTAAACAAAATAGTGACCAACCAAACAAAGGGAGGGAAAACCTTAATGAGACAAGCTTAGGAAATCCCTAAGGAGACAAGCTTACCATACTTACCTAAGGGAATTGAAGATGAAATGCTCACCTAGTAAGATTACAAATTCAATCATGATCAATCTTTCATCTTATTCCTTTTAATCTTTGGTTATCCCCATGAATATACCTCTATGGCATACAAGGTATTGGCTTGTAACCGATCCGGCCTTTTCCCTATTTCCCTTTTCTCCACAATGAGAGTCTACCTTATCAAAATGCAAGGAAAATGAATGTTTAATATGCAAGAGTCAGAGATAAACAAGACATGGCTATTGTATTACAATACACAATGACTCAGCAGCCTCTCTTTGAACCCTTCCTAACTCAGATTCTATCATATAAAAACCAAAATGGAAAGAATAGTAAGGAGCTTTCATAAAAGGCCAAAATATTTCATAAAACATTTCTTTGGCCTATGAGTTAATGGTGGATCTGGATAGAAAGGTGTTGGCAACAATGTTATCATCAAATTAGAAATGTTGAAGGTCTACAACAAGTTGTAATGGGACTTTATAACATATGTTTTGGAAAGGTTTGGATTTTACGATCTAGTTATATATATTATCAGGAGATGTATAACTAGCTCTTAGTTTTCAGTTATGGTGAATGGGGAAATATGTGGGAAATTCATTTTGTCTAGAGGTATCAGTTTGAGATAGAGACCCAGATACATACCATATACCATAGCAGGGGCTTGAATATTAGTTCCAGGTCCAGATTCAGTCCCGACTATCGTAATCTGGGTATGAGAATGAAATGAAACTAACACGCAGATGTAGCAATGCACACGCTTAATGTACAATTCCAGTGCATGACCCTGCAATGTAATCTACAACTCCAGTATCTTTGGATCGTGTATTGAGGTCCCCACTGCATTCCCTACAAATTTTCATAGGAACCATTGTTGGTGATTCATTCAGCAACCAAGTTCGCAAGGGTTGATAATTGACGCGGTAATGCTGGTAGGTGCTCTGATGGGCATCATAAAGTGCATTACGCTGGTGCTGATAGGAGAGGCCAATAAGTAGGAATAGAGTCTTCGATGTCACAGAGAACCATATCAAATCAACAAAGAGAAACCATATCATTGACGTGTTGTCAAATAATAGATTTTTTTGTTTGAGAAGAAGAAATATATGTAAATAACATCAAAATATCAGATATGAAAAGGCTTTTTTTTGTCAGACATAGAAGAGGTTGTCATCCTACATGAATGCATAGTAGAAGACACATGTGCATACAGAGGAAAACACAGAGGACAAAGGAAAACATGTCTATGAAATGCAAAAGAGCCTGAAGAAATCATATGCGACATAGAACTTATCATATAGAGTTGCGATCATCTGTATACGTAGAAGAATACCAGCTCCAATGAAGCTAAAAAAAAAATTCCAAGCAATGAGTAAATCTAGACATGATTCAGTCAAATAGAGTTAGAACACTTTTTATTTTGTATTGTCACTGAAAAGTGATCCCATTTTTTAGCTCTAGAGACAGTGAATCAACACCCACATGTTGCACGATCTATTCACATTGAAATCAATTTATACATTTAACTCGAATAAAATTGGACTAAAAAAAAATCAATATTAATTATCTTTTTATCTTCAGACTGCAAGAATATCCACACATTAAAACGCAATGAAGAAAAGCAGGAACTCTAGTTAAAGTGCTCCAGTTTTTCTAAAGTTTCAGTCATTTGGATGGAACCCTATCGAGTAATCTTTGCAATCTCTTGGGGTTTGTTTATTGACCAGCACAATCATGCATGAGCAACCAGTCCGAGCAGGAATGTTATCAGATTTATGGAGAAAGAGGATACCGTTTTAGTTACAAATAAAAACAACGTCATATTCGTGGAGAAAGAGGATGTCCTGTTGCTAATTAATAAAAATGAGCATACCATCAGTTAAAAAAATATACCTATAATGTAATGGATATGGGTGCCTTTGCTTTTCTTGATCAAATTCAAATCCAAAGACACAAAGCTGCATTCCTCCTTGACCAATTTTGCTGGGCTTATCCTAATTTCATCCAGACCATATTTCTCCGTACTCTGTGGATTATTAGGGAAATACTTTAATTATTTCCATATGTTAACACCCACATGTTGCATGATCTATTGAAATTTGAAATCAATTTGGATGACATTTAACTAGAATAAAATTGGACTAACAATTATACTAACAACAAATCAGTATTCATTATTTTTTTCAGTAACAGTACAAGAAGAGCCAGATATTAATACGCAACGAAGGACAGGAAAGCGCCCCACCCCCGATGGTTTTACTAGAGTAATTAAGTCTATTTTGAACCGACCCAAAGATATTTCGTGTCTTAAGTCTATTTTGAACTAACCTAAAAGTATTATGTTCATAAAGAAAACTAGAAAAACCTTCTAACAAAATATACATAGACATAAACCTTCTAAATTAAAACAAACAAATAGCCAATCATGAAAAATATACATAAAGACATACCGACTTGAGCTATTGTAATTCTTGTCTTGGGGTTTGTCTATTGATCAACCTAATCATACATGAGCAACCTTCCCGAAGAGGAACGATATCAGATTTGTACCCAGTTGCCAATTCATAAAAACGATATCAGATTCATCGAGAAAGAGGATACCCTGTTGCTAATTAATAAAAATGAGCATAGCATCAGTTTAAAATATATACCTGTAATGTAATGCCTGTGGGTGTCTTCGAAACAGCGTACAACATCTCATCTCTGGTTTTCTTGAATCAAATCCAAATTTAAAGACACAAAGCCACAATCCTCCCTTATCATAATCTTCAAGCCACAACACACAATGCAAAGAGACAGAAAACGAATTTACAGATACATAAAGACATACATAGATAAAAATTGGACTTTTTATAGAACTCCCTGCCTCGCTCCCTGATTGTAAACTCAGGGGTGCCACCGGGGGAACTAGTTGCCTAGTCCATAGATACTTCACTTCCTCTTGCCAAATCCCTTCATCTCCTCATACTAAGCATGGGCACCTTGTATTTTCAAACTTTATATTGGGATGTCTGTCCTTTGGATCCTTGTTATTGAACTAGTCTAGTCTTGGTTCTGAGATCCCTATTATCTAGTCTGAAGTCTGTTCCCAGCCATCCCAAGAAGATTTTTGATGGCTGCTCATAATCTCAAGTGATTCGGCATTGCATTGTTAAATGATCTAAGCTAAAGGTAAAGCCAGCCTCTCTTCTCAAGAGAAATATAATCCATCTCTTCCCTGTAGGAGAATGTTGGGCAATAGGGCAGACCCGAGTTAACGCTTATACGTCGCACCAACAAAAGACCCAATGTGTTGGCCCTTTCGGCAACAACCTGCGCGCAGGTTGCAGTCTCACCCGAAACAGCAATGGGGTGCCGCAGAATCAGGTTTCTGCATGCAGAGAGGGGTATTACTGTACCTTATCCTTTCAAAACAACTATTAATCAACTTCTTGTTAACTTATCGTTCATTCACATATAACTTGCAGCATAATAAACAAACTAAACTTGCATAACCCACTACGGGGAGTTCACAGCGAAGCTTATTACTAGCAGAGATCTTATATTATCAGATGTATTCAGTTTAATGCATGAAAATAACAGAAGCAGAAACAACACAATAAAACCACAACACCAGATATAACGTGGTTCACCCCCAGTGTAGGGGCTACGTCCACAAACTGTGTTTTATTCCTCTTTCCTCAAAACCACAGTTTATCTGCGCACTCAGCTGCAGATTCCTTCAGTTCTTAACAGCCGCGCACACAGCAGCAGGCTTCTATGCACACAGCTGCAGATCTTTCTTCCTTCCTTACAAAAACCCTCTGCACACACAGTTGCAGAGGTCGTCCACGCACACAGCTGGGACTTGTCCTTTCCTTACAAAAACCAACCTTACTTCGCCTTGTCTTTCTTTACATCAAAAAGCCTAACCTATCCATTTTACATAAGCGCTTATTTATACTGCGCAGTTTTACAAAACCCTGGTCTTAAACCATGGGCACCCACAAAACCCTAAACCCTATATTTAAACCACGGGTTTATTACCAAGAAGAGGGTTTTGACTTACCCTGACACCCCTAAGACTATTTTGGCCCATGGCTCCGCTTACAAATTTTCTAATTAACCGCGGAGTTACCCCATATGGAGTATGCGCCCCAACAGGCCCCTAAGACTCACTAGTGGCCCGTCCCGGGACACTCGTCAGCTTCTCTGGTGGCCTAATTTCGCTGAGGAGACATATTATACTGCTTGATGAAGCTCTCCATGCTGCTGCCGGCTGCATACTTCTGTCCTTTGCAACAAGTTTACTGATGAAAGCCGTCGCGACCACCTGCATCATCATCCGGCTCTCTGATGGCCGATACTTGACCATCCACGACTTTGGGGTCCCCTGGAATTGCGTGTCCCACCACGGGAGGAGCATACTTGGCGTGGTTCTGTGACACCAACAGTCGGCGCGGGGGGATTTCCCAGAGTCTTTCTACGAGGCCTCACGCCCTTGGTTGCTCTATGTTAGAGCAGACTCCTGGCCGTCTGTGCAAATTTAGAGCAAACTCCTGCCTGTCAATGTACTTATCCAAGCAGAACTGTGTAAATGGCGTAGTTAGAAGGTGCTACAGACCTCTGTCCCTTACGTCCCGTACTAACGTCTGAACATTACAGTCATTCGACATAGTTCAGGCTGAAATGTCACGGATGTGCTTCAGGTAGAAATTACAAGTCGAAATAGCTCCTTATAAAATCTTAATGCTGAGTTTGGCATCATGGTTTAGACATGATACTAAATCTGACGACGTTCCGGGAATCTGCTCCTCAGAGCGCCGGATTTTTCCCAAAATCTCATGATGATCAGTAATGAGAGCAACGCTCGTGCTAGCGCCGCCGAATTGCGGTATGTCCCATCCGTCACAGTTGCGACACACCTTGACTTCAACACAACCTGACCCTGCGACCTACGACCAGCTTGTTACTTCGCATTCTGTGGACAAAACAGACTACATAGTGCAACAAGCATGTTACTTATTTAATTGGAGCTATCCCCTGTTTTGAACACCTGGCCTGTCTATGTACTTTTTTAAACGGCTCCCGTTTATCATAGAGGGGAAAAGCTT
>LPNX010551449.1:349625-372988 GCA_001517045.1 Pseudotsuga menziesii | reverse complement strand
AATGATATATCGAGCACCTGACTTTTTCGTAGGTGGGTTAATGGGACCAACAAAGTCAATGGCCCATTTGTCGAAGGCCTGTAATGTTATTTGTGGAGCTAGGGGAATTTCATCCCTCCTAGATGGTTTACCTGTCCTCTGACAGATGTCGCAGTTGTGGCAGTATTCTCTTGCATCTTTGTGAAGTGTGGGCCACCATAAGCCAGCTGTCAAGATCTTCTGCGCTGTTTCTTTTCCTGCGTAGTGACCGCCTGCTGCGCCAGAGTGTGCTTCTGCCAATATTAGAGGTTTTTCGTGTTCCAAGACACACCTGCGTAATATCTCATCTGGTCCCATCTTATACAGATGTCCTGCTATTAAAGTGAAGTCCGCGGCTCGAACCACCAGCTGCTTCTTCTGTTGTGTGGTCATTTCTGCGGGGGGAATACCTGTAGACAAATACTGAGCAATATCCTGGAAATAGTCATCAACTATCTGTATAGAAAATAATTGTGCATCGGGGAGGCCTTCGTCTATATTGGTAGGTTCCTCGCCTGACTCGAGCCTCGACAAGTGGTCAGGTCCTAGGTTAAGTCGTCCAGGCTTAGAAATGATCTCAAAATCATATTCTTGAAATAGAATTAACCATCTGCATATTCTTCCTCCTAGCACAGGTTTGTTGACTAAGTACTTCAGAGCAGAATGGTCAGTAAACATCTTAAAATGAGAACCTAGAAGATAATGCCGAAATTTTTGTAATGCATATACCATAGCAAGACCTTCACGTTCTGTCGTAGTATAATTTTTCTCCGCTGTAGACAACTTCCTGCTGGAAAAAGAGATAGGGTGATCCATATTACCTGCACCTGGCTGAGCGAGCACAGTACCCAAAGCAATAGAGGAGGCATCCACATGCACATGAAATTCCTTGTTCCAATCAGGGAATACAAGGATAGGAGCGGTGACCATTTTTTCTTTCAGAATGTCGAGGCTTGCTTGGCATTCTGGAGTCCATTCGAACTTGACATCTTTCTTTAGTTGCCTTTCCATTGGGGCGGTAATCTTGGCATATCCTTAGATAAATTTCCTATAGTAACCAGTGTGACCAAGCGTTGTTCGAAGTTGTTTGACGGATTTTGGTGGTGGCAGGTTTACAATAATAGCGATCTTCGCAGGGTCCATCATCAATCCCTACTTGCATACCACATGACCAAGTAGAATGCCAAAAGGCGCACAGAAAATGCATTTTTTTAAATTCAAGGAGATTTGGTGCTGTCTGCATTTATCCAACATAAGTCTCAAACTAGTTATATGGTCTTTTACGAGCCCAAAAATAGTCCAGTCATCAAAATAAACTTCTAAAAATTTATGTATGTATTCCTTAAAAGCGGAATTGACTACTCGGGAAAATATGGCAGGTGCATTCTTCAACCCGAAGGGCATGATGGTATACTGGAAGGAACCCATTTCGGTAGCGAAGGTTGTCTTGTGTCGGTCTTCTGGAGCAATTTGGATCTGATGGTAGCCCGAAAAACCATCGGTAAAAGAGTATATTTCTTGGCCTCCGACATTGTCGAGCACTTCATCTGTAAAGGGAGTGGGGAAAGGGTCATGCAGACAGGCATCATTGAGTTTCCTTAGATCGACACAGATTCAGATTTCACCCTTAGTCTTCTTCTCCTGGACGACCATAGGGCTGACCCACTCAGATTCTTCAACAGGTTCAATTATTCCTGCAGCAAGCATCTTTTCCAATTCTAACTTAACCTTTTCCTTGTATTTTGGATTCAATCTATAGGGGCGCTGCTTCACCGGCTTGGCATCAGGCTTCAGGGGGATCTTCATTACTCTGATATCTCCCAAGATACCTTTCATTTCAGAGAACTTTGTCGGAAACAGATCTTGGTATTCCTGGAGTAGTTGAGTTACCTTGCTTACCATCTCGTCGTCCCAATAGTCGCCAATGGTAGCGAGCTTAGGCTGAGCATCGGATCCAATGTTAACTGTGCGCGTCTTCAAGGGTTGTGTCACTTCGGGAACTTCGACTGTCGGTCCATGCACATCACAATATCCTTCTGACTCTGGGATAGCAAGACGGCGTGGATCCCCTTCTTCATCGACTGTGAAATTATAACATTCTACTGCGAAGGCTTATTGTGTGGCCCAATCAGGATGATTTTCAGTCACTTCTTGATCATTAAATACCTTAGTATTGATGACCCTGATAGCTGCATCTAGGGCTGGACAGACATCATTAGTAGAAAAAGTATTGACAAAGCTATGAACAAGACAATCCCAACTTACAGTATCTTGGCGAAGTTCAGCCTCCTCGTACCAGTTCTTCGCCAATGGTCCCAGCGTGTGGACAAATCTATGTACCCACTCATCCCGAGGGACATACTTCCATGCCTCGTAGCAGTTGCTGAGATGGTCCTGGGGGCAAGTTTTTCCATCAAACTTACTTCGTACTGTGGCCAACTGATCCGAGAACCGTAGGCGGAGGAGCTTCTGACATACTTCCCAGGTAGGGATCTACTTCTTATGGCTCATCCACCATCTGACTGCGGTAGCTCTGAATGCTGACTCTAGGGCTTCCATGATTTGTAGGTCAAGTATCTGAGCCGAGATTTGTGCGATAAACGATTCCGGATCTATCGAACCATCATACACAGGTATATATCGGGTCTGTGAGTCGACCCATCTGAGAGACTTGGTAAAGCAGGCATTGCTTCCCCGATGGAGCTCAGACAATCGGTGTTGCCAATTTTCTAGTTCCTCTTCAAGGTCTTTCATACAGGAGCTACCAAACCCCCATTCTGCGGCTGGGGAATCCGTGTTACCTTCGTCCTGCGCCGTGATAGGAGATACAGGTTCCACATCAGCCTGATCGTTATGGTGGATTGGCTCAGTATACCGTTCCCCTTGTGAAGGATCCAGGGGCAGGATGACCCTGAAGTCTTTCCCTTCGAATACCATCTGTCTCTTTTTGAGGTTGATTACTACGGCATTTGCCATTGCCCATTCAATTCCTAACAGGGCCGGGTAAGGGTTGCTGTCATCAATGATCTCAATTACTTCGAAGTCCGCGAAGGTACTGACTCCATCAATATCTATTTGGAGATCCAGGAATCTTCCTAAGGGTACAATCTTTTGCTGGTTGGCCAGCCTCAACTGTATAGGAGACCAGGCAAGGGTAGGTTTCCCCATTTGTTCCCAGGTTTGTTTGGGTAGAACATTGACATCGGATCCCAAGTCCAGAATAACATCGGTCATATCATATGCCCCGATCTGAGCATTCAATCGCATTTCCTGCCGGTCCTGCTGACTCGATGAACAGTTTTGTCCTGAGCACCAGTTTGCAAAGATTCACAGGCAGCGATGATGTTCTGCAGCTCATTCAGAGCAGATTGATTTCTTAAAAGTTTGAGGCAGCTGTGCAGAAAGGTAGATAGTATACTTACTTTATCCATCGATGCGTCGTAGGGCGGTGAATGAGGCTGCACAAGGACACTGGGTAGGCTAGGGCCAGCAAAATATTTCTTGGCCGCCATGAATGTCTCTTTTTCTCTGAGGATATCAAATGCAGGACTTTTTTCAGGGGCCTTACGAATTAGAGCTTCGACAGGGCGGTTTGGCTTTTCCTGGATATGTGTTGTGAGTCCACTTCGTGTAACGACATTAATGGTCGCCACAGGGCGGGGCTCCACAGAAATCATCTGAAAGCCCTGAGTAGGGATAGTCTGTCGTGCCTGAATTTTAGCGATCAGCTGAGGGCATTGTTCAATCACATGATCTATGGCGCGGCAATACCGACACGTCGTAGTTGGGTTCCGACAGTCGCGAGCCAAATGCCCGGCTTGGTTACAATTATAACACACAATTTGGTTTCGGCCTCGCCCGGCCATGCCTCCACGACCTCCAAAGGTACCTCGGCCAGAGGCACCCCCCTGGTAGCCATAACTGTCGTTATGTGGGCCTTCCGTGTGCACCCTGTAGGCATCATAGGTGCGGCACTCCTCTTCATTATGACCGACAGATTTGTAAAATTTACAGTAGGGGTTCTTAGGTCCCTGCGCATACCTTTGCAGCAGATAACAG
The DNA here is from genome assembly GCA_001517045.1 of Pseudotsuga menziesii. Taxonomy (NCBI): domain Eukaryota; kingdom Viridiplantae; phylum Streptophyta; class Pinopsida; order Pinales; family Pinaceae; genus Pseudotsuga; species Pseudotsuga menziesii. Next base: position 368,911 of record LPNX010551449.1, on the reverse strand, counting down.
TTCTCAGGTCGATGTTGGCCTGTCATTCTGCAAAGCTCACAATAGAGAACCTGTGGTGGAAAGGGGTTCGGCGCGCTGGTCTGCAGGTACTTGGCTATCAGAGGGCACCGTTCCTTGTCATGTCCTTCAGTCCGACATTGCGTACACCAACCCGCTTCGCAGTCAAATTTTCCCTTTTTCATCTCGCGGAGTTCCAGGGCCATCGTAGCTAACTGCGCTTGGATTTGAGCAATCCCAGAGTCATCTCTGACAGGGGCAGTCTCTAGTTTCATTGCGATTTCCAGAGCCTCTTGCTGGTCAGCAACTTTCTGTTGCATGAGTGGAGTTCGGATATGTGGTAACAATGCGGCAATAAACCATTCCTTGTGCTGCGCAGGACTAATGGTAAAACTGACTTGGTCCAGTAGAACTTTGAATCTCTGATCAAAGTCCCAGACTGATTCGCCGCGCCGCTGTTGAATCTCTTTGAGTTCAGTGATGCTCTGCGACTCCGATTTAGGTTTCTTAAATTCTTTGATTATGGCCGCCTTGATTTCACCTAAAGTAGGGTTCTGGGTGCTGGAAAATTTCATGAACCAAGTCAGATAGCCCTGTCCCGAAAAGATGTAATGAGCTGCACGGCGCGCACATCCGGATCGATAATTTTTTTCGCGGTCCATACCGCTTCGCAGAGAAACCAGAACTGTTCTGGGTCTTCGGAGCCCGTGCCTTTAAAGATGGGGAGTTTAATATCATCAACGAGGTGGGCCATGGAATTTCGGGCAGTTTTGGGAAGGGGACTGGCGGTGGAAGGGGGGGGATTTGCAGGGGCAGACTGGCCTGTGGCCGGAATACTCGAACCTAGTTGACTCTCAGACTGCGGCGAAACGTCAGGGGTAGCGGAGCGGCGTTGCGGGGTAGCCGGCGGGTTTTCAACCGCAGGGTTGTGTTCAGATTCCGACTCTTCAGGGTTTACAGGGGTGGACGTGGTAACCTGGCTTAAGGAAGAGGGGCTAAAATTCCGCTTATACCTTTTCCCGTTTCGCAGCAACCCGCGTTGCTCGTCTGAGAGAGTGGCACTTGCAAACATATGTTAGTACGACTAAACTAATAATCGGATTCAAACAGCAATATACCCATTTCGGCCAATAGTATTTTAATTCTTAAGCCTAATAAATTCAAAAACTTACCACGGGGATCTTTGAAAAACTGCTGTTCAGCGTCGCTGGAAGAAGTGCTTGTCTCAATGGCAAACTCGTTGTAAAAAAAATCACTTGCGCTTCGACACGGGTTCGTATTTTCTTGCTGCACGAATTGCAAACAGATCTTAGCGAACCAATCACTGATGTCCTTCACCGAGGGCCTCCAGAACATAGCCCTTGTGGTACAAGGTAAACCCCTCGTGAGCAGGTACTGAGTTCAACCGGAAACGGAACCAATTTGTTGGGCAATAGGGCAGACCTGAGTTAACGCTTATACGTCGCACCAACAAAAGACCCACCGTGTTGGCCCTTTCGGCAACAACCTGCGCGCAGGTTGCAGTCTCACCCGAAACAGCAATGGGGTGCCGCAAAATCAGGTTTCTGCATGCAGAGAGGGGTATTACTGTACCTTATCCTTTCAAAACAACTATTAATCAACTTCTTGTTAACTTATCGTTCATTCACATATAACTTGCAGCATAATAAACAAACTAAATTTGCATAACCCACTACGGGGAGTTCACAGCGAAGCTTATTACTAGCAGAGATCTTATATTATCAGATGTATTCAGTTTAATGCATGAAAATAACAGAAGCAGAAACAACACAATAAAACCACAACACCAGATATAACGTGGTTCACCCCCAGTGTAGGGGCTACGTCCACAAACTGTGTTTTATTCCTCTTTCCTCAAAACCACAGTTTATCTGCGCACTCAGCTGCAAATTCCTTCAGTTCTTAACAGCCGCGCACATAGCAGCAGGCTTCTGCGCACACAGTTGCAGATCTTTCTTCCTTCCTTACAAAAACCCTCTGCGCACACAGCTGCAGAGGTCGTCCACGCACACAGCTGGGACTTGTCCTTTCCTTACAAAAACCAACCTTACTTCGCCTTATCTTTCTTTACATCAAAAATCCTAACCTATCCATTTTACATAAGCGCTTATTTATACTGCGCAGTTTTACAAAACCCTGGTCTTAAACCATGGGCACCCACAAAACCCTAAACCCTAGATTTAAACCACGGGTTTATTACCAAGAAGAGGGTTTTGACTTACCCTGACACCCCTAAGACTATTTTGGCCCATGGCTCCGCTTACAAATTTTCTAATTAACCGCGGAGTTACCCCATATGGAGTATGCGCCCCAACAGAGAATCTAAAAGAAGTCTTCCATGGGCTACTCAACTAACCCCACCCATAATCCAGCCAGCTCTCTCCATCCCGATCTCACCTGCAATGTTCTAAATAACCGGGGTATCCAAGTAAGGCGGATTGATTACTAGATCTTACACACCCGTCCTCCCACACACAAACAACCCTCGGAGTTCACATCAAAAAAGTGACCATCTCAAACATTGCAAGGAAGGAGATGATTGATTTCTTTTATTTGTTCTTTTTTATTGGATGCAACTTGATTAGGAGTTGGAGCTGGATGAGTTAATATACCAGAGCCATGAACAAATTGAAAAAACAAAACAGAGAAATACACTCAAACCGATTCCAAAAAAACCAGACGGACTTTACAAATGACAAGGTAGGAACTTGTGATCCTATTTTTCAACTTTATAGACAGCTTTTAGCTCTAAGACAATTTTTTAGAAACTTTTTAATTATTAGTCAGTTCCAGAAATATGTCACAGGGACAGAGAAAATATTTTTACCCTTAGATAGAGACAGAGAAAGTAGGGGATTACATAAATCCAAATTTTCCTTTAAAGAAAGATCTTAACCATTGACATTATTTCTGTGAAATTTTCCAAGCCAAGCATGCATTTCATATTTAATCAAACCATATAGATTCTCTGTCCATTTTGAAAACAGTTGGAAAAAAAACACAATGCCTATCATTTATTCATGCAAAAACATGAGGAGTTGGAGTGCTGTGTGAAAATTAGAGGAAGAAGGGGATTCTGAACCTATAAATGAAGAGCCAACATGGTCACAAATTTATAAATCTCCAAGGAAATGTGCCATAATGGACAATTGAATGTCCTACTAAAAAAGATCTAGGTCAGGTGGCCAAATCTGGGCAGTGCAGTACTGTCGTAACCCTTCAGATATTTGAACAGCTATTGAATGATGATAAAAGTATGATATTCCGTTCCAAATCCCTAAGTGGTGCACACCCATTCATCGTTACACATGATTTCTCATGATTGAGTCTGGTGCAAACATGTGACTGATACAAAAGGGCGGTTGTCAAGATAAAAATGCATGGTCTGTGAGCCAAAGCATATAACTAGACCCTCTTCAAGTGATCTCATCCTTTTCATTTTTGACCCCTTCGCAAGCAAAACTCAGCCCAGCGCCCAACAATAAATCAAATTGATCCTCCTAGAAATCTTGGACATGAATTTTACGGTCCCCTACAAGGAAGCCGCTTAAGAACCTACAAGATGTTCAAATTTTAGAAGCCACTTAAAAAGCCTTAGCTCGATCAAAACTTTAACTTGTGGCTTAGTACCAGGAAGAAAGAAACCTTTCAAACCCTCAGCTGATCAAAACTTTGACTTGTGGCTTGGTAGCAGGAAGGAAGAAAAAAAAATCTTTCAGATTTGCTAGCTTTGTTCATCAATTTTGACAGGTGGGAGAAATTTGGGAAATTTTGAACTCAACCTAAGGGCTAAGAGTGTGATTGGTTTGGGAGTTTTTTAAATATAAATAAATATAAAATACCAAAAAAAATATAAAAAATAATATGTATTTATTTTTAAATTAAAATTAAAATTATTATATTTAAATATAGATTTTATTTAAACACTTAAGTTTAAATATAAAATAATCATTAAATATCTCAATGATATTTATATTTTTTAAACGTTTTAGTTTGAAAAGATCATTTATGATGCATTTAAGATACACATAATGCTATGAGATTTATATATTAAAAAACAAGTTGTTACAAAGTTTTTAAATGAGATAAAATGTAAAAACAAATTGATACAAGCATAAGGTACAAAAAGACAAGCGTAGACATTAGGTTATCTCAAAAAACAACATATAGTCGATATTGGATAATGCCTTCTAGTGAGTGGCATGCATTCAAGGGCCCTAGGGGTTAATATTGTGTAGCATCAACCTACTTCTAGTAATGGCCAAGGTTCTAGAATTTGGGTTCTAAGCCAAAGATGTAGCAGGTTATGGAGATCCCATTGGGAAATTTTTTTGTAAACTTATTGTTGTTTCCCTCTAGAATCTTCATTAAAAGTTATTAAATGGGTCGAATTATTGATTGGACCAAGTCCCTTTTTCTTAGGGAAAAGTATTTCCCATTCTCTTTCCCAATTATTTCCCCATACTTCATGATACATCTTATGTGTTACCTTACATTCCCTACATCCTCTATCCTTCTACATTGATTCTTTCTCCACTCCACCCTAGTGTTTACATCCCTTACATCTTCCACACATTTCATATGCCTTTTCTTCACCCCCTGCACTCCACTTTCCCATGGGGAAAAGTACAAGAGTCACCCTTCACTCCCAACCTCACTTGATATCTCCACCCTTTTCTTTCACCCTTTCTCGTACCAAAGACTTAAGATATAGACCCTCAAAGTTGGACAAATAAGTGGTATGGACATGGCATCCACGAGAGGACTTTGCAAAGGCATGGGAGTTGATGACATGTTGGTGGAGAAATAACAAGTGTAGTCAATAAAGATGCAACATGGAAGTTGACAATATGGACCTAAAATTGTCAAGGATATAATAGAAAAGGACAACATGAGTTGGGCTTTATTACACAATGTAATGTATATTTGTTTGTGCTTATAACTCATGAGAATTTCACTCACTCAATCAATGTGGTATAAAGGTTTATCAAGGACCTATCAAATTCATTTGTAGACAAAAAATAATCCCTATTATCATGGATGCATGCACACACCAATGAAAATATTAGTCTTGTCAATGGGGTTGTGGTTCAATGGTGAAGCCTTATCAGGACACTCACCAAGGTTCAATTCCCATGGAGGCATGACTGGTAGCTATGCCCAAGTGCAAGCTCTTGGTTATTTTGATAGAAAAATACCCCCTTGATGTGGCAGTTTAGCCAAACAAAAACTATATTACTAGCACAAATACATCTTAACTTAGATCTAATAAGCACCAGGAGGACCAAGGTGCAAACCTCAATGTAGTAAAATTATCTTTAAGGATTCAAAAACATTTATATTTACTCCTCAATATTTTGGTATCCCTCATGGCACTTAAATAGATACGGGGATAACATGGATCTGTGCTAGTTAAAAAAAATGTGTTAGTGTCAAGGAACATCATATGTTATTCAAGTTTTCTTGTGGGTGCTAATAATATCAAGGAATGTCATTAGAGTTATAGTGGTGGTATAATAATGGTTGCGAGTGCCTTTTCAATGCGGAAGATAGACAATTGTTATTGGGTCTCTATAATGAACCATTTGACACACTTTTCCTTGAAAAACCTTGCTATTATGACATAATTTGTCATTTTCTTATGAATAATTTACCTAGATTATTTAATGCATGTGATGTACTTTTTTCTTAGGTTATTTTGAGTAGGTATGCAAACATTTCACTTATGAAGCTAATATGATTCTAGGTCTAAGAGAGCATGGACCAACGCACTAATTTCCTCATTCATGATTCTAAACAACTAGAAGCATGGGGAGTGTTCACAAGGACCTTATCCTTATTTGTCACTCCAAAAGATACCAATGATCAAGGAAGCATTCATTTCCCTAGTCAACACCAATTTCCTCAAGAGTTCAAGTTGCACTAGCATTATACAATTCAAGGAGACACCAATGTAGATATAGGAGCAACTTCCTCCTAGGTGTCAGCATATAGTCAGCAAAAGAGAATATGTCAGACATTTTTTATTGATGTCTTGTTCCTTACTATATTGGAACAAATGGTAAGTTCATAGATCAAGAGGGAACCAACTATGCTCCTCAAACCCCAGCAGAGTGGGATTACAAATTAAATATGTGATATCCCTTGAGAAAGTTATTCAGAGAGCCTCTCGCTGATATAAAAGTGAGCCAAGTCCATGAGTCATCCATTTCAGATGAGCAAAGGGAGGAGGCCAAGGAGTATTCACTTGATCTCTATAAGAATCCTATTGTGAGGCTTCAATGTTTCTCTAGTTTGATATCTCAAATAAGCCATGTCATTGACTTAGAATCCTTCACTTATGAGGAGGAAGCCAAACAACAAGTTTCAAAATATGTTATGAACTCCAGTTAATAATGACATGTGGAAAGTGGTTCTCAACTAACCTTAGATTTGGCATTGGCAATAGGTTGATTCCATGAGTTCAAAAGCCTACTAAAATAAGAGCAACAACACCATACATGAGGAATCACATCTTCGAGGCTCTGTTGGGAGTTCATATCCCCTGTCTTCGAACATGTTTTTGAATGCATGTGCCTAAGTAATGGGTCTATTCCTATCCTCAATCAAAGGTGGTGTACCTAATTGGAAGTGCACAGGAGAATAATCTCCTGAAATTTTGTTTTCCTCAAAAAGCCTAGAAATAACCCCATTGCTTGTGATTGAGAAGATATGGAGACCAGTTTTAGAGTGGGCGCACCTTTCCTTCTTATCTCAGACCGCAACATATTTGAGCATCAATCTCAACCTTTCATATACTTGTGTAGGTTTCAGATCTAGTAGGTTGTATTCCTCGGTCCCAACACACTTCATACTTCTGGACTTCTGCCCCAGTTTGGAGAATGAGTTGATGCGTCTTTTCCTCAGACTCAATAGATGTGAAGACGGTGCTAGCTTTGGCGATATTTTCCCTTAGTTTTGAATATTTGAAATGTAAACAAGTAACATATATCTCATCCTTTAGATCACTTAGCCTATGGTTCCCTTCAGGGTTTTATTCCTTCCTAGAAGTGTAAAGTTAAAATTGTCATTCAAAAAAAATTTAAAATCTAAATTTATCCTTCCAATTAAGGACATAATTTATATCAACATTTCAAAAGAAGAGCAACATTGGAAATTACCATCCATGTAAATTTCTCAAGATGTTGAAATCCCTATGCTATAAAGTTTGACTTGTAATTCAAAATATTGGAAATATCATAAATTATAATCACTCATTCACTCAAGTCATGCAGTCTGTGCTTAGCTATGTAAGATTACAAGTGATGAATGACCACTACAAGGCACTGGCCATCGAGATGTGACTCTAATTCGAAGTCACTTGGGGCTACAATCTAAGGTGCGACAATGTGTCAACAACTGTGTCATCATCATGTTGTTAGGGCCAATCATATGCCATTATGGTCTATCAAATGTTGTTGAGGACACTCAAATGCCATTAGAACAATTTAGGTGACATTAAGGTAATTTACCCCTCGTTAGGATTAATCAAGATCCAAAAGTTCCATCATTATGATCATTTAGGTGCCACTATGATAAATCAAGATCCAAAAGTACTATCACATGAATCATGATCATTGACATGGACATTGATATATCTGACATTAAGTCAAATGTTTTCCAAACACAATTCTTAGCTCTAAGCCTAGTGCAATTCCTAGCGCGGTTCCTTTCAAAAAATTTGTCATTATTCCATGCACTATACCTATATCTATACGTAGCGCTATGCTGGATTTTTTCTAGGTGCAATTCTTGGCTCTATACTTGGTGCTATGTTGAATGTTTGTCATGCCAAAATTCATGGCGCAATTCCTGTCGCTAACCCTGGATTAATATATGGTGCTATGCTATTCAGGACATTTTTTTGGAGGCTATTCTTGGCGTTATATGGGATGATTTTGTGGACGATAATTGGGACATTAATTGGGATGCTAATTGGGACGTTAATTGGGATGCAAATTATCATCCAAAATAACACCAACTTTTAAAAAGGGACGATAATTGGGATGCTAATTGGGATTCTAATTGGGATGCTAATTGTGATGCTAATTGGGACGTTAATTAGGATGCTAATTAACATCCAAAATAATGTCAACTTTTAAAAAGGGATGCTAATTGGGATGCTAATTGGAAATCTAATTGGGATTCTAATGGGGATGGTAATTGGGACGTTAATTGGGATGTTAATTAGCGTCCAAAATAACACCAACTTTTAAAAATGGATGCTAATTGGGATGCTGATTGGGACGTTAATTGGGACGCTAATAAGGACGCTAATTGGGATTCTAATTAACATCCAAAATAGCGCCAATTTTTAAAAATAGACGTAAATAATGCCATTAAAAGTGCCATCCTGTGGAAAAGCGTCCACTTTGTCCAAACAATGATGAAAAATACACTAAAAGTGATAGTGGACGCTAAAAATGAATCTAAAAGAGACGCTAATCACAGGGTTTTGTTGTAGTGCTTTCTCCCATAATACATCTTCAGTTTGGGGGGGGGGGGTCTATTCATTACCATTTTACATATCCATCATCTCATTTACCATTAACCAACATGTCTTTCCCAAACTATGCTTTGTAAACATTGCTATATATATTGGCATGATTCATAACATGAAGAAAAAACTTTCTAATGTAAATTGATGGTTCATCATTTCTAATGCATGTATACTTTTAAAATCTTATGCATTGCAACAAAAATACAAGTAAATGAACGAATGTTGTTAGCACAAGAATTAACATTTGTTTTATTTCTAGTTGTCACACAAGAACCAACCATAAGGAAAATCATTGCCACTCATGCATTTCAAATCATAGAATGATTTACTGCTACATACCATCATCATGTAAATCCCCAACTACAAAGTCAAAAGTTTTAAAGAGAATCAATGCATAGTTGCATGAGGACATGCAACAAGTTAAGTTGGGGGGAATGTTTGGTCGCAAAATTACTACATTTTATTCATCTTTTATATACCATTTGTCACCTTATTCCTAATTTATCCTTCCATAAAAACATTAATCTCCATCACTTTCATAATACATATGGATTTATATTACCATTTTCCAAATTATTTGTTTTGAGTATTTTTAAGAAAATTCTTGATTAAATATTAGAAATTAATATATTTTTCATATATATCTCAAAGATTTGTGCGAGCTTTGTAATGTAGGGATATTTGAAGCTTTCAACCAAGGAGTATTCAAAATCTTCCCGAATGTTTTCTCCATATTTTCAAGATTTAAAAGGAGATAATACAAGCTAATTTCAAGGAGAGGATTATGGAAATATGGAGAGAATATCTCATCCAATATTTGTTGGAGAATTTGAAGGGATAAGTTGAGAGAAAAGTGGATATGTTGGAGAATTTGAAGGGATAAGTTGAGAGAAAAGTGGATTGTAATTATGAATTGTTTATCTTGTTATTCCAATAATTCATGTATAAATAGGAGGGTTCTCTCCTCATTTTGGTAGAGGCCTCTCTAGTGGTGTGAAAATAGAGAAATAGTTATGTCTTTTGAGAGTTAGTCATGGAGTGGATTTTTTATTGTTATTTTTCCATGGAAAAAAACGTATTTTATATACTATACAAAATACATTATATGGATGATCCACTATCAAAAAATATTGATAAGTGACCATATGATCCAAATACACAGCTCAAAATAAGCTAGTTCAAAAGCAAAAAGCAGTGGTGTAAAAACCAGCACAAATATAAGTCTTAAAAGCATAAATCTGCCAAATATTGCATAGTATCCAGTGGAGTAATACCATCACTAAAATAAAGGTCTTAATAATAAGCATTCCAAATAAAGTTTTTAAAAGCATAAACCTTCCAAAGCAATCTTCAATAAAAGTCTTCATAAACATAAGTCTTCCAAAACAGCAACAAGTCTTTGTTGTCCCATATATATCATCATAAAAAATGCTCCAATGAACTTCACAAGTCCATAAACTTCAGCAAGATTCAAAACTGCACATACAAGCTTCCAAAGTTATAGACAGCAAAAATATTTTAATGCAATGTAATGGATTTTTTATTGTTATGTAATGGAGATGATGTTTTAATGCAAATCGCTTTCTTTACCAAGTTACAATCTCTTGTTTTCATAAACTAGATTTAATTTCAACATTTCATCACTAGGTTAGTGACACTTGCTTGAGTTTCTAACTTTACGATCTCTCTGGGCTGACAATTAAATAGTTGGATATGTTATAAATTGTTTAATATTTTCCACCAACAATAATTTAAAAGCTTACATTTATAATTTTTACTATCTTTTCATTTTTTAATAAAAATAATTTTAAAACATGAGAAGGAAACTAGTTATACGATCATGTCCAAAATACTTCAAAACAAAATACTTCAAAACAAAATACTTGGTAAGTTACAATTAGCAACTTTGGCGATGAGACAACCTTAAAAAAATTCCAACTTAACTATTCGAAAAAAATTTCCAAGTTAACTATTCAAATGAGTTTTTCATATGGTCCACAAATACCGCAAAAGTGCTATTCATTCATTCAAGAGTCAAAATGTTGAGTTTGTCCACTTATTATGTCCCCGACAAGGGGATATATATGAATCGGCCAGGGCCATTATTTAGAGCAATTTGTAGTAAATTTAACAAAATTATGTAATTTAGATTAAGGTTGTGTATTATATTTTTATTTTTTATTTTTTAAAACTATTTTTGTACTTATTCATTGGTTAGTGCAGGTGACGTTTCTCTAAGGTCTTGTGCCCCAAGACCCAGCGGCAAGCTTTGGTCAGCAAAAATTAAATGCAAAATTCCTACTGCAGCAACCGTTCATCGCAATTTATAGTAAATCCCATTGTAATTGATGATTGACATTGCAGTCTATGCTGACAAACTCACATGCTATGACATCTATCCCTGGCATCAAATGGCTCATCCTCCATCTGTCTTCTTTCTTGTCTACACATCTACCATACATGCAGAGCTTAACACGTTTCATTATAAACATGCAACTGCCCAAATGTTCTTCTTTCTTGTCTACACATCTACCATACATGCAAAGTTTAACGTGTTGCATTATAAACATGCAACTGCCCAAATGTTCCTCGAAGGTTCTTTGCCAATCATGCATCTGGTATGAATCTTGGCCATCTTAGCTATTTCTAGCCTATTTTCAAAAAAAAATTCAATAGTTTTTGCAAATGTGTTGTGCCAATAATTGCCTGATCTCAAGTCTCTTTTTGCATTGCCCTTTGTGAGTGTTTCTATCCCCCTATCGTGCAGGCCTCTGATCAAAATGGATTCAACTTTCGTAGTTTTCGAGCGAGACGATACACCAATACAGTTTAGTGTTCTACAAGCTCCAGGTGTAGCCATTTCTGATTCATAACAAGTATTTCTCATTACCTTATCGCATTCCCTTTAATTCTAGGTTATTAGCTTCTCTGGGCAATGAAGTAGCATTAACAAATCCTAATGCTCCCATGGTTTGGTACAGTCACGATCCAATAGATAGGTTATATAACTGCTTGAACGAGGGGAAATCCAATACTGCCAATTTTGAAGGTTTTACACCCAACTTCATCCCCACCGGCATAACTCCAATTCGTGATCCTCGTGCTTTGCAAGAGTATCTCACCTTACTTGATGTGGACAAGATGTTATGCTCCTTCTTCTTATCATTTTCTCCTCTACCATCATTATTATGCTTGTTTAAGCTAGCTTTTCTCTGTATGCGTTTTTCTTTTCTGTGAATGCTTTTTTCTTGAGCTTTTGTGTGAACTTTTTTTATCTATATCCGCTACACCTTTTAAACGGCTTGAAAGCTCCATTTATCAACTTCCATGTATCAAGTCATTGAGAGTCTTTCTATATATATAGGCATTCGAACAGGGGGGCACAATTTTGATAAATGGTGTTCGCACGGTGTGCTCTGTTAGGGAGAGGTTGTGCATTGCAATTTTTTTGTGAGCTTTGTTGTCATGGTGAGGTTGCGAATCACAATTTTTAGCGAGTTTTACTCTGCTTTCACTATGCCCTTGTTTACTGGTTCTGCGTGTGATGCGTGTGATTCATTCTAGTTTCTTTTTCCTTTTGGTCTTCTTTGTGTTTCTATGGTGCATTGCTGTATTTTATTAGAATATCGGTTTCTGTGATTTCAGACTTGTTTCTTTGGTTTCCTTTACTGCTGTATATTTCATTATTGTTGTGTATATATTTTGGTTTTGCAATGTTTGAGAGTAAAACTTGTATATCCATGAATTTTGAGAGTAAAACTTGTATATCCATGAATTTCATCAGTAGAAGCGTTTCTACCGTGGCCAATTAATGATTCACAACTGGGGATGGAGGGGATGGAGTTTGAGCGATTCTTGAGGAGACTAGGTAAAAAAACTGTTCCCAAACAACTTTCTCATGCTAAAGCTTCCGTTCAGTTGATGGCAGTGTTTTTAATAGAAATCGAGGTTAGGGTTTCTAAAATCGAAAGGATCAAATTTGTTTTGAAACATTATCTTTAAATGACAATATATTTTAAATTTATGTTGTTATTATATCTATGTAACTATAATTCTATGAAATATAGATGTTTAGCTTCTGGATGCTGCAGAGGATTTGTTATAATTGAAGCTGAGTTATAATACAGTTGTCTTTTAAAAGACCGATTGTTTAATATTTGTTTTATGTTTGCAGTTTTATGTGGACGAGGATGCGACTGAGGTGGAGCTAGTGCTCTCTGTAATAAATATGCACCCACGTCATCGTTACAATTAAATCTGGCCTGAATTTCCGGTGCATCTTCGATGAACGGATAAATTTGAAAAAATAAACTTTCCAAGGAAACAACCCGCTGAACGGCTAGAGCCTGGAAGGATCAGAATTCTGGAAGGGTAAAACTAAATTTCTTGCCATGGAAGCTTTCAAGCTCATTAATTGTTGTATGGAGAGTACCTAGGGTTTTTTTTATAGTTTAGTACAGGGAAAATCTCTTACGGTCATGATTACCTACTAAATCTCTTATGGTCATGCTGATGTTCATCCTTTTTCATGATGTCAATTCTTTCAATTAATACCTTAACTAATTACCGATTTGTGTCATATGACAGAGGAATAGACCATGAGTGGGACTACCCCATCCAAGAAATTCGTCTCCTTATCAAGGATGATTTTAAGGGCGAATTTTAAGGGTTACCCAAAAAAAGGTGGGCGAATTTTTATATTAAAATGTTTTTATTTTATTTAATAAAGTAGCCCATTATTTATTTTATATATAGCTGGCCCAAGCTAAATAGCCTTCATCCCGAAAGAGGGAATAAGTCGAAAATGAATTTTAGCCCATGAAAATACTGATATGGCCTTCATCCCTAAAGAGGGAATAACTAGAAAATGAATTTTAGCCCACGAAAATACTGATATTTGACCACATTCGCCCCCTATTTCTTTCCATGGAAGTCACCGATAGAAATTTCGCCCAATTTTTTTATTGTTAATCTAAAATCTAGTGTAAATCGCCCCTGGTTTTTCCTTATGGAGATTTTTTTAGAGAAATTCGTCCAAAAATCCTGACAGCGGGGTAGAATGGGACCAATTTTGTCCACATAATCAAGTTTCAAAGCTTAATAGGGTTTCAATCTCGTAGAATTTGGTTTCAAAGGTTATTATGGGGTTGCAAGGCTCTTGCTAAGGTTTTTTGCAGGTTGCCAAGCTCTAGAATTTCGGCTCTTGCAAACTCCAATTTGCAGGTATGTTTATACTTCATTATTTTGTTGGGTTTGGTTTCGTGCCATTAAGGTAGGTCAAACTTACCAGATAAACATTCACAAATGCCGGATCTACACTTCTTGGAACAAAAGCTAATAGCCGAACATCACCAGTAGGGCTCGATGCACATTTCTTCTGGAAATGAATGATAATTGCAGGAACATAAACTGATAGTAACAGGGATGCCGGAGGGGTTTCTTTCCCATACCATCAATTGATCCCCCTTCTTCCTGCCACAATTACTAGAAAGCAAAGAAAAAATATGGGGTAGGATCGAGTGATCCTGAGAGTATGAGGTACGCTACGGTATAGAGTGATTAACATATCAGTGATCTACAGGCTATGCTAGCAAATAGGAACTAAAATATCACCATACTTACAACGCAGGTAGCCGTATTATAGGAAAATTTAGAGAATGTACTAAGGATAACCTCACGAGGTTGTGACCCATGTAGTAGAGTCCAGACCTATGGAATCACAAAGAGGAACTAGATCTGTCATTATACTAAGTGGCAAATACCTAGGGTCAATGGTAAATACTTCATTTATCCATGTCATAATTCTTGACTTATATAAACCTATTTTCTTTCTCTCACCAATATCCTATAACCATCTTGATTGAGGATATTCAGTAAACATCAGTGCTTTAGGTCAACCATTTTTTATTTTGCTCAACTATAAATACATAGAAAACAGTTTGGTTCTAGGCAGAATTGCGCATGTTGTAGATTAAGATGAATTGACAGGAAATAGATTTGATGATATTTTGATAATGCCATGTCTAATTTCACATTATTTTTAAATTTCCAATTAATAAAAGTGACAAGACTAAGCTAATTATAATTTCAATTGCATAGCAAGCAGATCATTTTCCATCTCATGGATAGTGTTGAATTGGATGATTTTTTCATATATATGAAATATTCAAGAGGGCACATGCTTGTCTTCTTTTCCTTGTGCTGATGAATTTCCTTTTATTTGTAGGACTCATATTTTCCGTGCGCTATATCTGCAGATATTTTTTTATTTGTCTTAATGGCTGTAGAATCTAGATTTCAACTTAACAATTGTTGTCATCTTTCATTTACTTTCTCCTGCTATCCTGGAACCTGTCCTCACCTTTTAATATTCCTTCCTGGGAAGGGATTCTATGGAATCTAAACGCTCCTCCTCCCTTTGGTCGGGTAGTTTAGAAATCAACAGCATACCCAAAAAGACCAATCCACACTTGAGAATGCCACATTGAATTGCAAGCCTGTAATGCCCCTACACCAATCATTAAATTATATATCATTGCATTAGCATCATGGAAAATAATTTGTCGTCATGGAATCATACCATATTGTCCTTAACCTTTTCACCTTTGGTCACTCTCAGGCTTCCAAACCTTTGGTTCAGTGCAATAGAAATTGTTCTAATACCCCAAAAGGCCATCCTACTCTTGATAATGTTACATTAAGTTGCAAAAGGAGACCCTAATGCCTAATACCAATCTTTAAATTAGTTATCATGGCATAAGCACTGTGAGAAAACATTATTCGTTATGTAGTCATACTAATCGGTCCTTGTTCTGTTTAGCTTTGGCTGCTTTTAGGCTAACCAACCTGTTACTCAATTGGTACCCTCGCTTTGACATTGAATATGGCTCAATCCTTTTGGTCAGAGCTTTTACCTGTTCACAGGATCCATTTATCAAACTTCAGTCTGTCTTGCATCAATTCAGTGATCATGTTGAAGTCACCTTTGATTATTAAACCCTTGAGCCCTACTTTGAGGATTACCATCTTACCCAACATCAGTGCTTGGTGAATCTCTGCTTCAAATACATTGTTTACCCGAGGTCAAACCAATAAGTTATAAGATCCATTTACTCTTCTCTTACAACTTCTTATTATGCTTCCCGTGGATTGCGCTTAAGCACCATAGAAATTTGGATTTGAGAAATTAGAGGGGTGATGGTGAGGTGGTGACACAATCTGTATCTTCTATCAGCTTGTAGTTATCATCCCGTCTTGATGGAAACTGAACTTCAAGTGATGTATACTGTGACAATATTTAGTTTGTAGATGGCTATCTCTTGTACTGTTGCAATGCCTTTAGATCCACTATTTCTGTAAACCTAACTTCTTTATATGGAGTTTGTAGTTGTATTTTCTATTTATTGCATTGCATCCCATTGCTCATGGCATGTGGTGATTATATAGGGACTGAATGCTAGTAGCCATATCCTAGTTCTAGAATCCAAGGCTTATGGAAGCTTTCAACCAACATGGGTGACACAATTGGATCATTGATTAAGCATGATGTGAACGATGCTACATATAATCATGAAGGTTTACATGAGGCAAGATGATTATCTATGAGTGAACATTGAATACCCTTTTTGATTTAGAGTTTTTGTGCTGCTGAGAAGTTGTCTACAGTGTGCAATATGTTAGAGGTCAAAGTAATTTGTGTGATATTAAGTAGTCTTTTGTGCTAAAATCTTAATTGTGTAGGGCATAGTGATTTTAGAGTGTAAATATAAATGGGTTTGGTGGCTTTCTTTAATTGCTCAACTGAACTGTTGCCTTCTTTCTTGTCGTGCAGACATATGCTTCTGTCCCTGCTTCTTTTTCTGTGGATCACACTCTTTGACTATCGTGAAGTCTCTACCTGCTTAATTCAGTCATCTTTTCTTCTTAACCTCCAGATTTGTGGCTGAGTTCCCAGACTACTTGCATTCTCTCCCCTTCAAACTTTGAAAACTTGAGCTTCATGGTGATGGAGAAAGCTCAAACAGACTAGTCTTCTATTCCACCTCCTCCCATCCAATCTTTGAACCTTGGACACATGAAGTCTGTATGTCCATGGTAGAACTATGTGTATCAATTGAAAACCAAACGGCCTGCAATTATAATGTACAAAACATGTATCAAACTAGGGTGTTTTATATTTTAATATTACCAAGAAGACATGCTAGATTGATGTCCTGTTGTATTTTCCCTAGTAACAAGGTTGTACATTATTTCTTGTTGCCCATACACATGCTTCATGTTATATGATTATTTTATACTTTTCCCCTACCTAATTCATTCTTCTTGTCTTCACAGCCTCTAGATTTGCTACTTAGTTCCCATACTTCTTGCAGCCTCTCCCTTCAAACTTTGAATACTTGAGCCTCATGGTGGTGGGGAATACTTGAATAGACACAAACCTCTATTCCACCATCCCACCCTCCATTCTTAGATCCATTGACACATGGAATATCAAACAACTTGCAATCATTATCTACAAAACATGTATCATACTAGGATGTCTTATCTTTTAACATTACCCTGTCATACATGCCTGGTTGATATGTTTTATCCACCCCTCTAGCTATTGGGTTGCATATTTTTGTCATTATCTCTGGTCTCTGTGATAGGTTGTGCCGAGACCTCTGGTTGTGGTGATGTAATCAGAGACTTCAGCCAGGCCTGCCTAGCATGTCTTTACTCTAATGTTGGAAACAACAGAGGAGCAACACTTTAATTATTATTCGACCTCTTGCTGCCCTGAAGATTGATTCTCTCACTTGAAACACATAGGTGGAAATATTGGCTACACTGTAAATGAGAAAACATTAAGGACAACTTGTCAAACTGCGAAAGCCTCCATTCTATTATTCTACTAAACATGGGGGACACTTGATACAGTGACTTGGGATAGCTCAAGTGGATTCACTGTTGTTTCTAACATTGGAGTCAAATGCCCACCAGTGAACTGGTTTTTGAATCACCATTTATCACCACAATCAGATGTCTTATCACATGGAATGTTAATAATGACAAATAAATACATCCTAGTAGTAAGGGGAATTCAGTAAAAAAATTTAGAAGTTATAAGATAGGATAATTTTATTAATGTTCAACAAATGACCACAAATGTAGGTCAATGGGACCAAAAGGTATAATCCAGTGTAAATACAATGTAGTAGTTTAAAATCGATTCATGCGTGTAGATAATGATAACTGGTGGTTTGGTTTTTGATTGATAAATAATTCTTGTTTGGAGTATGCTGATTCCACATTTCCAGGGTTCAAAGATGGGGTTAATTTACAAGACTTGATGTTCAAATATCAAATCAATCATAACAAGAAGAGTCTGAACAAGAGTCAGAGGTGTTAAAACTTAAAACCAATGAAATATGAGCCACTTGCTTGAAGCAATGATCAAGAAAAATATGATAAAAGATTGCCAATAGGAACTTCTGTTAAGACTTTATGAGTAACACTCTTAGGAGATGTTCCAAGGTCTCATGTAATATGTTATATCAGATATACCAATTATTTTTACTTCAAACTCCTTAAAGCAGCTAAGAAAAAAAAGAAAACATGAGTGTTAGTCATTTGAAATTCACTTAACCGACTAGAATTGCTTGAAGTTTTTTCATTGCAAAAAAGTAAGAGTGGCTTTGTAAAGACATTTTATTTTGCAAGAGAAAATTGCTTAAATTTTGTCATGGTATCTTAAATAAGTCTGGGGCTGCTTAAAATTTAAGCATGTTTGTTTATCTGAAAGTTGTAACGACAATTTCAAGAGAAATTTGCTATATTAAGTTAATTTCATTTCCCTGTACACAGTAGCCCCAGATGAAATAGAATATTTTTAGGCCAGCAAGTAGCGGGACATAGGTCAAAGCTGTACAGATTTAATGCTAACACCTGGGATGGTTTATAAAATATTTTAGTATTCTTGAGATTAGCTCCCAAAGAGTTTACTGAGTTTAACTCTATAAAGTTATACCTCATTTTGTTTGTTTACATTGAGTAGTCTGAAAGATTAACCTCTACAGACTGGTTGCTTTTCTCCTGTCAAACTAGGCTGTAGAAGATTTCCTATATTTTGCCTTAATTTTGAATGTCAATCCAAGTTGAAATTTTTATGGCTTGTCAAAGTAGGCCATAGAAGATTTCCTATATTTTGTCTATATTGTCAATCCAATTTTAAAATTTCTCCACATGATATGTTGGTGTTGAGTAATGTTGAATAACTTGATGTTTTGTTAAGTTGTGTAGTTTTGGCTGTTCTAGATTGGTCATCTATATCGACTTCAACTTAGCTACCTTGAAATTGAATCTTGGATGAAGTAACAGTATTTGAAAATGTGTTATGTAGTGAGTTGGATGATGGTTTATATGATAAAGTAAACCGTTGTGTTTGAATTGAGTATTTTTATGTTTTTTCATCTCTAGTGTTGGTTTTTTTGCATGTACATTTAAGTTGACTCTTCAGTTTACGGAGGACTAGCCAAATAAGCCACCAACAGTATGTTTTGTTTCTAGGATGTTTTATCCAAACAGTAAGATATCTTCATCCTTTTTGGAGTTCTGAATTTCAATTGTATAGCTTGGCTCCCAGCTCTCTGTTTTATCAATGGCTATATGCTATTCTGTTTGATATTCTATGTGGAAGTCCAAAAGGGAAAGTTAAATAGGTGTACTGTTCAATTTAAACTTGCATTTC
>LPNX010551449.1:321643-341318 GCA_001517045.1 Pseudotsuga menziesii | reverse complement strand
GATCCTAAAGATGAAAACAAAATAATGAGTACAATCTATAATATTAAATTTAATTAATATACAAGTATAGATGCAAGATAGGTAAGAATAGTGAGTAAATAAGTATTAATTTTCATGTTTAACCTTGCATATTTCACAATGTTGGAGGGTTTGCATGATGATGTACAATGTATGACTATGAGATGATTTTGTTGAGTAAATGAATAGGCTACCTTTAAAAATAAAAAATAATATATATATAAAGAAAACTAAAGATATAAAAATATAAAAACACATAAGAAATAAATAAAGTGAAGACTTAGAGTATAAAAGTATATGAAATTTAGTGAACCATAAGTGAAAAGTGCATCGTTGTGAAAAATAGTTGGAAAAGTGAAAATAGATGAAAACTTCAAGTTTGAAAAGCTTATGAAATGAGATTAATTAGTTAACCTTAAGTGAAAAGTGAAGCATTGCGAAAATTAGTTGGAAAAGTGAAAATATGTAAAGACTTAAAGTTTTAAAAGCATGTGAAATGAGAATAAATTAGTGAATTATAAGATAGGTGGTATATGAATATTAAGTAGTCATTTTAAATCTTAATTATAATTGAATTAATGAATAGAAACTTGTAAATAAAAATAAATAAATAAATGGTGAAAACTTATTAGATATTGTTTTTTTTTTTGACAATAACTGATGGGTAGATTAAAAAAGAGCCGGAAAAACAGCTTCCGGGGACTGAATTACATTGCTAGAAGCCTTGAGCATAGCCAACTGCTCTGAAATGAAGGACCGAGACCAGAAAATATAAAAAGAGCAAACAATTTTCCAACCGGCCTGAGAGGAGCAACGGCCTGCAGGCAATTTCATTGAGAAGCAGAGAGGACTATAACGCCAAAGGATAGCAAGGAGGACAGAGCAAGGATCCACATAAAGATAGAGAAGTAGCAAGGAATGCCCAGCAACCACTTTGACAGATGGAGGGTCTTGATAGGCAGACCGAAGTCATTTGAAATCCAGCTTTGGGGGGGAAATTATTGACAGCGAATTCCACAGCATTAAATCAACGTAGAGCTCTCCAAAGTAGACTGCTGCATCTTTGAGTTGAAGTCGTCGTTTCCCTCTGAGGAGGAGTCAAAATATTTCTTGAGATTATCCAGATCGATGAAGAAGGAGTACAGACAATCCCCTTCAGAGCCAGAGGAGAGAGGAAGCATGCAGACCTTCGCCTTGAGTTGAACTTGGAGCTTTCCAAAAGCTTGTTCCAGATCGGTCGACCTTTCATTAAATCCTGACCAGACCCATAGAATCCATGATGTGGATGGAGGAGCAGGGGATCAAGTTCAGAGGCGAGAGGATAGTTCACAAGAGGGAAGGAAGTGCAGGTTTTATTAAAAAGCTTATTTGAGGACGAGCTATGGTCACCGGTTTCACAATACCAAGGAAAAAAGGAGAGGTCACGAGATTCAATGGGCTGAGAGGTGCAGGAGAATAAGTGGAGAGCCACATTATAGTGATTCAGAAGATCGCAGAGGAGAAGAACAGGCCTGTCGATGTCAAGGGATGGTGCAGAAAGACTCAGTCCCATTTTCTGTAATAGTACCCTTGCTCAGGAGCGTGGCCTGATTGGCTTTGAGGTCAGCAATACTGTTGAGATGACGTAAAATGTGAAAAAAGCTTATAGACTGGAACTTACCAGCTAGGATCAGAATTTTCTAGAATATACGGTTCATAGGGAGACTAGTAGGCCGAGACTTTGTGCAGATGGCCTGCACCACTATTCTAGAGTCACCAAACACAGAGATCTTCCGAATGTTGAGCCTGATAGCTTGCCTGAGGCCTTGCCACAGGGCATAAAACTCAGCAAAGTTGTTAGATTCCACTCCCAATCCCCAGGCATAGGAGTAACGAGTGGAGCCAGATGGGAAGAGGAGCACTCCTCCCCCACCCGAAGGCCCTGGGTTGCCTTTTGAGGCACCATAAAAAAACAAACAGTGAACCCCCAGCGAGCACCTCCATTTATTAAAATCAGCTTCTTCCAGGCGGATTTCCTAATCAGCTAACTTTGGCTGCCTGGAAATGGGAGAAATTTGGGCAATAGAAGTGATGGCTGAAACCCAATTAAATTCCATATCATCCAAAGGTTGAAAAATGCTGAGACCCAGCTTATGATCCAGAGCCTCTCCAAGGAAAATTATTGCTTTGAGAGCAACCTTTGAAGGAGTGTTCTCCACATTTCTGAAAAGCCTGTTGTTCCTTTCGAGCCACAATTTCCAGATAATGAACTTTGGGATTAACATCCAGGCCGTTTTGAGGAGAGCCTTTTTGGAGAGGAGGAAGGGAGAGGACTTAGCCCAATTGGAGAAGAGATCTGAAGTTAAGTCAGGCACATAAAAATTAGAGTGATCCAGGGAGAGGGCTTCTCTCCACACTTCTCTTGAAAATGGGTAGGAGATCAGGAGATGATCAAGGTTTTCTTCATTTTTCTTACATAGTGGGCAGATTGAGGGCCCTTCCAGACCTCTCTTCCTGAGGTTTTCAGCAGTGAGAATACTTCTGTGCACTACATTCCAGCAAAAGAGATCCACTTTCGAAATGGATTGAGAAGACCAAACAAACTTCCATTGGATTGGATTTGGAGCTACATGAGGAATGGCTAGAAGAGAGCGGTAGTCTTCAGCCGGGGTGTAAGCTCCGGATTTTGTCCCCCATCCTCTTTGTCACACACTGATTGATTAATGGGAGATTTGCCTTGCAGTAGATGGGCAAGAGTCTTTGCTTCTTCTTCAAGCCAAGGAGAATGGCCACTTATCTTCCAGTCAATCCAGCAATTATCGGAGTCCCAGACAGAGAGATCCCATAGGGTGGACACATGCTGATCTTTGAGCCAATGTTTTATATTCTGCACTTCAAGATTTTTCCCCAAAGGCTCGTCTCCCAGGATTGAGTCTCTCCAGACATTGATTTTTTTTCCGTTTCTAGGAATCCAGTACAACAAAGATCTGAAGTGATCCAAGACATTGATACATAGTTTATAAATTGGGGTGCCTTTGATGTGGGGTGGGTTATTATCTAAACACTGAAGCCGCTATCCGAGGAAGTATTTTTTCCACAGGACCTTTTTGCTCCAACTTGATCTCCCAGAGATTAGCTGCCAGAGGAGCTTTGTTCCCATAGCTAAGTTCTGAGCTTGAATACTTTTGATTTGGAGGCCTCCTTCACTGTAAGGTTTTTTAATTTTTTCCCAGCTGACAAGATGATGTTTTTTCAGATTGCCTTTTCCCCCTTCCCACAAATTTTTTTTGAGAATGCTTTCAATCTTATTGATGACAGAGGCGGGTGCCAGAAGAATGGAAGTTTGATAGATTGGTATGCTGGAAAGAACCGATTTCATCAGCACCAATTTTCTTGCTAGAGTCAGCCAACCATCTCCTCAATTCTGGATCTTTGCTTTTAACTTGTCAATGATGGGATTCCAATTCGCTGGTTTGATGGCAGATTTGAAGATCGGGACCCCAAGATAAGTGAACGAGTCCCAGCTTTGCGAGCCTTCCATTTCCAGCAGTTTAGAGGCTCTTCCCATTTCTGCAACGGAGCAGTTCCAGCCATAGATTTTGCTTTTTTGCAGGTTGATTTTGCTTCCTGAGATTTGGATATAGGTTTCAAGCTCGCTCTTGAAGCTCCTAGCAGATTGGATACCAACACCTCCCAGAAGCAGCGTATCATCTGCAAACTGGGCATGATTAATGTCTTTGACATTATGAGCCATTCGAAGACCAGGTAGGGACTGGATTTGCTGACAGTTGTCTACCTGGAAACTGAGAACGGAGGCCTGTATGGAATAGAGGAGCAGAGATAGGGGGTAGCCCTGTCTCAGCCCTCTTGAAGCCTGGAAAAAATTGGTCGATCTCCCATTGACTAGAGGGGCTATCCAGGGGGCACAGATGCAGCCTTTAATCCAGTCAATGATATTTAAGGAAAACCCAAAATTCTCCATCACCATGAAGAGATAGTCATATCTTACCCTGTCAAAAGCATTGGCAAGGTCTAGCTTTACTACCATGCCTTTCTCTTTTCGATTCACGCTGGAGTGAATGGCCTCTTGGACAAGGATAACATTATCTAGAATTTTCCTGCCTTTTATGAATCCTCCTTGATTCTCAGGTATGATCCTTGGCAGAATTTTTTTCAGCCTGTTTGCTATGATCTTAGTAACCAGTTTATAGCCGGTATTGCAGAGAGAGATAGGACGGAACCTGGCGAAGCTGGAAGCCCCTTTCTCCTTCGGGATCAGCGCTAGGAAAGAGGAGTTTGTGCTCCCCCCCAGCTTGTGATGAATTTGGGAGTTCCTTACCATCCTTAGAAGGTCATATTTACTTATATCCCAGCAGGAAGAAAAAAATCTGGCTATGAAGCCATCTGGGCCAGGAGCGCTGTCCGGTTTCATATAAGAAAGAGCAGATTTGAGTTCTTTCATGGAAACAGGGGTAGCGAGAAGATCATTATCAGGGCATTGAACCAAATTGGGAATGAGAGAAAGGGGATGAGCAGAGGGGTCTAAAGGCTCGACAAGAGGGGCAGAGAAGAGGTCATGAAAATGGGAGAAGGCTGCTTGTTTAATGCCTTCAAAATCTTTTATCAGATTGCCTTGATGAGTGATTTCTTTCACAGTTTTGAAGTTTTTTCTAGATTCAGCTTGCTTGTGAAAGTAAGTGGTGTTTTTGTCACCACTTACTAACCAAAGGCTTCTAGATTTTTGACGCCAGTGCTCTTCTTCTACCCTGCAAGATTTGAAGTAAGCTTTCTGAAGGATACATTCTGTCCGGGAGATACTATCAGTGATAGGGGTGGATTCCATGAGGATTTGGTGGCTTTCCAAGGTAGCTTGGGCATCTTTACGGCAAGAAACCGGGGAGGGGAGGAGATTTTCTCAGGATTTCATATCATGTTTAAGCCGTCTGAGCTTTCCTTCCCAGATGAAGGATGGATTCCCCGTAATCTTTTGGTTCCAGGAGTTAGAGACCAGCTGGTAAAAGCCTTCTTGATGGATCCAGAGGGGGATGAATCTAAAGGGAATGGGCCCCAGATTTTCTTCAGAGATAAGATCAAGGAGGATAGGCTTATGATCGGAGACACAATTTGGGAGAATTTTGGAGGACGCATAAAGCCCCAGAGAGAGAAAGGATGAGTGCACCAGAAACCTATCAAGACGGGCTGCAATGTGCCCAGGCCCTAGTCTTTTATTGGTCCAAGTAAATTTACCCTTGGAGGGTTTGATATCAACGAGGTCCCATCCCAGAATGATATCTTCAGCCCATTCCCGGGAAGGGTCTCTCACAATGGGACCTCCTTTTTTCTTAGAGGCTGCTAAGGTGACGTTTAGATCTCCTGAAATGATAATATTTCTGGGCATGTGGGCACTTAGGAACGAATCGATGGACTCCCAGCACTCTTTTTTTTTCGCTATTGAGATAGGAACATAAAGGTTGAACAAACTTACATGATGACCCGAATCTTTATGAATGAATATGGTGAAGATCCAGTGCGTGGTGCTGTGAACAGAAAGCAAATCAAACTTGGAGGAGTCCCAGAATGTGGCTAGGCCTCCCGAGGCTCCCCTAGAACTCACAGCTTTCCCAGGGCCTTTCTTCCAAAATAAATTTCCAGCTTGAAGGGCAAGGTCGCCTTCCAATTTTGTCTCCTGGACGAGCAGGATCTCAGGCTTATTGATACTGACCAGATCTTTCATTGCTTCAGTTTTCTGGGTACTGCCTAGTCCTCTACAGTTCCAGGAGATGTACCTCATTATTTACTTTGAAGGGGGGCGGCCCCTTTAGGGGCCTGGCCTATCTTCGATCTTGTATTCATCGTACTTTTGAGGGTTTTTTGGGAGCCCTGTTAGACATCTGCATAAGACTTTTCTTTCCTTTGCTTTTTCTTGGATTTTCGGCCCCTTGGGTTCTTGACTGGGGTTGCATGCGAACTGCTCGACTCGGTGGCTCCTTCATCTGAGAATCCTCCTGGATCAGATTTAGCTGCTGAAGGTTCCTCATCCACTTCTCGAGTTTCTTCACGGATAGGGGGGCTCTCAGCCCTAGGGGTTGCAGATACAGGTTGGGGAGGGATTTCCCCTGGTTCCAGGGAATTCGCAGCTTGGGAGACGGGTATCTCCTTGGGGCTTGCGGTTTCAGGGGGAGTGGTTTTCGGAATGAATATAAGTGGAGGAGGTTCTGAGACGTTCAAAGCAGAAGTGCTTGCCCCTTGGACCGAGTTAACTGGAGACGGCTTCGAAGGTTGATGCTGGACTGGATCTTTCGGTGGGACTTTCGGATCTGATTTCTGAGCTGCACTGGTAGCTCTCTTGTCATTCGTCTTGGAGGGAGCCTTGCCTTTTTTTACCCTTTGCCAACCCTCCCCTTCTTCTGTCGGCTGGGCTTTAGGGCAGTTGCGTTGAAAGTGTCCATGTTCATGGCAGTGCCGGCACTTAAATGGAAGCTGTTCATAGTCTAGTTTCTGGAAATGGTTCCAAGAGCCTACCGAGAGCTTGACAGCCTCTGGTAGCCCCGCTTCTAGATCCACTTCAACACATATTTGGGCACATGAATACTGGCCTTTGGGCTCGGCTTTGTCAGTGAAGCGTCCTAGGGCATTGCCTATTTTTTCCAGAGCTTGAATGTTCCAACAGTGGATCGGAAGATTGGGGAGCCTAACCCAGATCGAAACCTCTTTGGGAACATCAACAGTGGGATCGAAGTCCGGCGACCATCTATTGAGGTACAGACCTTGAGAGCCCATGAAACAGGGGCTGCTCCGGAAGATAAGATCACGGTCCTCTTTGGAGATGAATTCGAAGACGAAGAAACCTCTGCCCACCGGGTAGCAGGTGACACTATGCTTTAGTTGGGGTCTCCAGTTTCGTTGAATCCAATCGTCCATGGTTTTTGGTGAGGGCCAAAGCCCCATGAACTGGCCCACCAAACCTCTTTCAGCAAGAGCCAGAGCTATTTTGATCGAAGGTTCCTCTGGCAAAGCGATTTCGGGTACTGCATCTAGTTTCTTGATAAATTTCGGTACCTCATGGGTCACTGGTTTCTTCCCGAGGGGGCCAAGCAGTCTACGGAATGCTTCTTCCGCAGAGAATAGGGAGGAGGGAGGGGGATCCCCTCCCCCAGGAGAGGCCATGGCGGCGCGGCCTGAGAAGGGCAGCTGGTCGAGGGCACGCAGGTAGCGAAACGACGTTCCCAGCACAATGATCGGGGGTCTCCTTCAAGAGTAATGTTAATCACTTTCTAGATCGAAAACTTATTAGATATTGTTACCTTTGAAAGTATTAGAGATTTAAAAATGAAAATGAAAATGATTATATACAATTAAATAATTTATATTTGATATTGTAAATATATAAAAGAATAAGGTAAGATAACATGTGTGTATATATATTAAATAAGGAGAATTAAGAACTTTTTATAGATAAAGCAATTCTTGTGGCGCATAACCAATCAATTGGTTCTATTTTGTTAATTGATGTATATATAACTATGTCACTCATGATGCAAAAACTAATAACAAATAGTTAAAAATTATTTCTTAGAAACTATTTATGAAAAGCAATTATGAATATTTGATGATACCTTAGTATGTCCTAGGTGGACAACCACCTTAGTTAATTAAGTGCAAATTACACAAAGATCTGTATTTTAAAGGAACATAGCTAGATTGCATATATAAGTATGAACATAGAAAATAATACATCAATAATGAAGTTATTTGAACAACAAAGGGAGAAGGACCACCTTATCCCTAGCAAAAACTATCAAAACATGAGGTGGCCCTTTGAAATATATAAGCTTCAAGATAAGAGGAGATGACACTTGCCTATGTTAATTTATTTTAAATTAGTAATGATTATTTAGTTTGGGATTCTTAATACGCGGGAAACTTAAAAACAATGATGGTTAAAAAAAAATCATCAATAAAGAAATAAAAATAACATAAGAAATAAAAAGTTATATGTATATTTTTACATAGATAATAGTATGAAAACCTAAATTTGAAGTATGTGAGATTTTAATTCTCATAGTAGGACATACAAATGTAGGGTCTCTAATATTTGGTAAAATGCCAACTTCTTTCTTCATTCTCTAGAGCATATGTATAATCAAATTTGTCTCGAAACATTATCTTTAAATGACAATATATGTGGGATATTTGAAATTTATGTTGTTATTATATCCCTGTAACTATAATTTTATGAAATATAGATGTGTAGCTTCTGGATGCTGCAGAGGATATGCTATAATTGAGTCTCTGAGTTTGCCAACTTCTTTCTTCATTCTCTAGAGAATATGTATAATCAAATTTGTTTTGAAACATTCTCTTTAAATGACAATATATGGGGGATATTTGAAATTTATGTTGTTATAAACTTCTTATATCTTTGTAACTATAATTTTATGAAATATAGATGTGTAGCTTCTGGATGCTGGAGAGGATTTGTTATAATTGAAGCTGAGTCGAGACGAAGCTCGGGTTGATATTTAATGCAGTTCAAATATCTGTAAGTATCGGGGTTAATATTTAATGCAGTTTATAAATTTGTAAGTATTCTTTCATCGATTCTTTGTTTTGACAGAGTGATGCATGGTTTACTGAAAATGTAATAGCTATAAAACAATGTTCAGTACAGACATAAAATTGTAGGGTCTCTAATATTGGGTAAATTGCCAATTTCTTTCTTCATTCTCTAGAGCATATGTATAACCGTAACATCGCATATGTATAACTGTAACATCCTCTCAACAATTTCCATCGAAATAGGTTTTTTTTGCTCATATTTACCAATAGTTACTTCGCAATCAAGGATTTGTCAATTCAGATCCAATTCGCGAGTTCTATATTTTTATTTTGGATAGAATTCATATTTGAAAAGAGGATCTGTCTCTGGTTAAAGTGGATTTGGAGCCGAATAATAGAATGGTTGTAGATTTTCAGGGAGTCAGTTCCAATGCAAGGAAATGATACCCTAAAGTCAGGATTTGGGAATTGATTCCTTCCATAAGAACCATTTCTAGCACCACTCGAAAAACACTTAAAAGCAAAGGGGTTTTCACTATTTCCTTGGCTGTGGGGAAAGGGAGAGAGTAGCACACGATCCTAAATAAACTATAAGAAAAAAACCTAGCTTAGCCTACCTTGCAATTTGCATTTATGAGAACAAGCAAAGAGAACAACAAAGAGAGGAACGAATTTTCTTTTCTTAGTTCTGATTTCTTGTTTGGTATTGAGTTTTAACCGCTGACACCTCCAGGACTCCATTCCATTTGCGCATTAAAGACTCAAGGGAAGTGACTTGGTACAATGATAGCTGGCTGAAGCTGAGTCGAGACGAAGCTCGGGTTGATATTTAATGCAATTCAAATATCTGTAAGTATCCGGGTTAATATTTAATGCACTTTATCCGGAATAGATTGGAATTATCCGAAGATGGGTATGATAAGGATCCTTACATTTATATATTTTATAAATATGTTAATGATTTTTTTATATATTAAAAGCAAAGAAATCATATTCAAATTTAATAGTTGAAAACAAACTTGCACCTTTTCTTGCAATAATGTGTGGCAATGTCGGGGACATTGCCACCTGGTGGCTCTTGTTAATTCAGTAAATTAGAAAACTAATTAGATTGCAATTTTTATTGTTTCAATTTAATTTAAACAATGTAGATCAATTCACACTCCTCACAGAAAATCACTTAAAACAAACTCTTAAAAATAAAATGTTTAATAAAGTAAACAAATTACAATTTTCTAATAATAGTCAAATTATAATTATTGATGAAATTGTATTTTTCAATTAATTATATAAGTTTTAGTCAAATTACAATTATTGATAAAATTGTATTTTCAATTAATTATACAAGTTTTAGTCAAATTTTGATAAAATTGTATTTTCAATGAATAAATAAGTTAGACACCTTTACAGATATCTCTTATATCTAAATTATATAATTTCAAAAATTTATATTATTCTTTTCAAAATTTTAATCAAATTTTAAATAAAAATAATTTAAAAACTTATATTTATAATTTTTACTATCCTTTATGAATAAATAAGTTAGACACCTTTACATATATCTCTTACATCTAGATTATATAATTTCAAAATTTTATATTTTATATTTCAAAATTTCAATTAAATTTTAAATAAAAACAAGTGGAAAAAGCAACACAGTTGCTTAGTACCTGCCTCTTAAGAAGAGATTGAAAATATATAGCAATAGGTTAATTTTGCTATAAAAATATATGATAAAACAAATATAATTACAATTTGAAAGAAATTAAAACAAAAATGAATTA
Source organism: Pseudotsuga menziesii (assembly GCA_001517045.1). Lineage (NCBI taxonomy): Eukaryota > Viridiplantae > Streptophyta > Pinopsida > Pinales > Pinaceae > Pseudotsuga > Pseudotsuga menziesii. The sequence continues at coordinate 330,978 of LPNX010551449.1, read as the reverse complement.
AAAAATGTCCATTTAATACGATATAGGTTATTGCAATGTAGCATAAAACAAGCATATTCAAGCTTCCTTACATACTTCTAGTAATATTCTTGACTTATGTTATAAAAATACGCAAGCTTCTTTATAGACTAGCATAAATAGGAAATGAAAAATAATAGCTTATAAGACTATAAATTAATATCATTGTTGTGAGAATAGTTTATTTATATTTTATTATAAATTTATAATGTTATACAAATATGCAAGTTTTAAGGGACGAAAGAACAAACTTGAAATGCAAATGGAGGATTAGTTAAAAATTGTGAATAAATGAACATCATTCTTAAATAATTAAAAATGCATTAAAAATATTGGATAGGTAAACATTCTACATAAAAAAAATTAAGGTTACCGGAAGAAAGTGTTTTTTTTAAATAAGTGTGACATATATAAAATTTTAACCAGCGTGTGAATTAAAATTCATAGCTATCTATGTTAAGAATGTAACAAACATATGAACAACATGGGGAGAAAAGACTTCAAAAGCCATATTTAAATAATTTAATTTATGGTTTATTTTTCAACTTAAAAAAAATTAGTTATATTGTTTTTTTTCATTCGTGAATTTTAAGGAGACTAATTTTCTTTTTTTTTCAAAATATGAATTTTAAAGCGTTTAAATCAATTTTTAAATGCATAAATAGATTCAACATCCCAAAAACACCAAGATTATACAAATTTAACAAGTATTATATAAATTTTCAACCATTAATCTTAAATTTCTACCATATCATATAAAAAACAAGCCAAAAAGGAAATTTGAAAAATTAAAAAACCTTTAATATTTAAACTACAGCAAGATTCACCAAAACTTTTCCATTTTGAGATAAAAAAATGATCTTCCACTTTAAAATTGTCTAAACATTTATAGTTTAACAATTTAAAAAAAAGAATTCCACATGAATATATGTCTTTATTCATTACATTTTATATTTACACATTAAAATTCTAATAGAATACACATTTTATATTTTTATATTTTTTGCTATTTTTTATGAATCAATTATTTTTATCAATTCTCAATATTATACAATTCCAACAATATATATAAATACTAAACAATAACTATTATTAATCAAAACCATAAAACTTTAAAAAAAGATACTCCTTAGAAAATGATAAATTAATCCCTATCAAAATCATAAAAACTTTAGAAAAAAATACTCCTTAGAGAAGGATAAATTAATCCCTAAAGTCTAACATAATAAAAGATATCATTAATTTTATAATATTATAATATTTTAAAACGACACTGAATATCATGATTTCTTCTTACCTTGGATGATATATTATATTTCATTTATTATTTTTTAATAATCAATTTTCAAGTTTCTATTTTTCATATTAATTTTATACTATATTTTGATAAGTTTAATAAAACTCTACCAATATCAATCTAAGCTAATCCATAAACACAACATATAATCTTCATTTCGTAAGTATCGTAAGCCGTATACACACAAAAAATAACGTTTCCCAAGTATCGAAAGACGTATACACAAAAAATATCTTCTCCGTTTTCTAACGTGTAGGCGTTAAAATTTGCGACGATCCAACTTCCTTTGACTGGGAATAAAGTTCCGCCTATAACCCGGTCTCTGGCCATTTGGCCGAGGGCCTCGCGAAAAGAGGTATGATAGGTCCTCATAAGACTCTGATCCGTGTGATTTCACGGGCATCGGTTTCGCTCATACGCCTATAATTCTTGCAGCCTGCTCCTCACCCCTCTCAGACTCCGTCTCTTCAATATGCTACATCCCGGGCCTTCGCATTCGAGGAAATACAGAGAGACTGGAAGAACAGGAACCTATACTATTCTGGCTTTGCATTCGCATTGTTGCAACAATATGATGTTTCTGCACTGAATTGAGAAGCAGGCACCGTTGCCCTTTTGAATTTTACGAAAGATAGAAAGGGATTTTAGTTAAAGATGAGTAACGGATGGAGAAGGGCTCGAAACGCATTGGGCCTTAGCGTCTGTGCCTCTTTTCCTCCAGAACTCGATGATTTGGAATCAAGAGGTTCAAGGTTCCAAATCGGAAACCGCCAAAGTGCTGGCGTTCAAATTCAAGAAAATCTTGCTGAAAGTCCTTGCAGGTAGCTTGTTTCAAGCCCCGGAGCGAGTTGTCAGCCTGTCAACGGCACGAGGTCGGATTCCCAAAGTCTGCAGTTGCAAAATAGGGATACCGCTGTGTCGCCTGAAACAACATTGAAGAGCTCGATACCATCGTCACCCCGACTGAATTTGTTTTGGAACGAGATTCGGACGCCAAAAGTAAGTTATCGAAACTAAATGTTCCGTGGAGTAGTAATTGGATTCGAGTCTCCGGTCTCCGATGCTAGAATACGGCCAAAGAGATATTTTTAAAGTTTTCGAAAATAAATTATTGCGTAGAGTAGTAATTGGATTCGATCTCCGGTCTCACAATGCTATAATGTGTCCAAAGAGATTTTTTTTTAAAGTTCTGTCTCGCAGTCATCCGATTCGACCTCTGGTTCTGTGAATACTTTAAATGATGACAGAAAATCGTGAAAGTAGCCCTATTTTCGGGTTTTTGATGTTTGAATGTCGTCTAAGACTTTAAATGATGGAAGAACTTCGAAAATGTCCTTCTCCTGGTCATTGGATTCGATCTTTGTCGTGGGGCTTGGATTTAAAGCAAAAGCAGATCTTTTGTGCGTGGCATTAATGAGTGGCCTGAATCATCATGTTCTGTTGTAGGGATGTTGTGCAATATGTTTGGAGACGATGAAACCCAGCTCCGGACACGCGATCTTTACAGCGGAATGTTCTCATTCCTTTCATTTCCCGTGCATTGCCTCTAATGTCCGTCACAGCAGCTTGATCTGTCCTGTTTGCCGAGCAAAATGGAAAGAAGTGCCGTGGCAGGTTCTGGTAAAGGAAGCTACCAATAATGATATTGATACCGCTGTAACCACGCTGATCGTTAGAAATGGAAACCTACAGAATCGAAGGCTGCACAATATTGGTAGAGACGAAGAGGTCGCTTTGAGAACCGCAGAAGAAGAGCAAAGAAGACTGAATCCGCTGCTGAGAATCCTAGACGATTCGATCGCAAGCTTTAGAGGTAATCGTGAAAGCTTTTCCGAAGAACCGGCAGTGTACGACGACGACGAGCCTCTGGATTCGAACTTGCGACTGAATGAAGGCCAAACAAGCTTACCAACGGATGATGGTCAAGAGTTGGAATTCAAGGGTTTCGTCATCGATCCCGAAGGAACAAGCGATCGAGCTGCCGTAAATGTAAGGCAAATGAGAATAGCACTGCATCCCGAGGTCGAAGCCGTTGCGGCCAGTGAAGCTTCCGAGAATTTCACAGTGCTGGTACATGTGAAGGCTCCGTCGGCGAACGAAGCTTCCAAAAAACCGAATTACGAAAACTGCAAGGGAGATATAGTTATAGATCCAGGCTGCCGAGCACCGATCGATCTTGTAACGGTGCTCGACGTTAGTGGAAGCATGTCGAGGATGAAGCTGGCGCTCTTGAAACGGGCCATGGCTTTTGTGATATCAAATCTGAGCGCAGCGGACCGGTTGTTGGTCGTTGCATTCTCTTCGATTGCCAGGCGATTTTTTCCCTTAAAGCATATGTCTCCTGACGACCAGCTAGAAGCGAATCTCGTCGTTGAGCGGCTAATCTGCACGGGCGGTTTTATTATAATTTTTATTTTTTAAATTTTATAATTATGACGTCATGTGGACACATGTCAACTCAAATCCAGATACCAAATCCTAATGTTGACATCAACTTCTATCCACCAATCAGCTGTTGACAAAATAGTTTTTTTAACAAAATTAAAAAAAATATTTTACAAATCCCTAAGTTATACTTTACAAAACAGATTTTAATTTTTTAAACCTGCATCAAAATAGACCAAAGTCAACCAAAGTCAAAATCAATCGATTACAATAAACCTGCTGAGGCAGGTATAATAATTTAAAAACTTATATTAATTTTTAACAAGATTTGAAATAAAAATAATTTAAAAACATGAGAAAGAAAATACTTATAAGATCCTGTCCAAAAGAGTTCAAAACAAAATACCTGGTAAGTTACACTTAGCAACTTTGGTGATGAGACAACCTTAAAAACTTTTCAAAGTTAAATATTCGGATGCGTTTTTCATATGGTCCACAAATCCCGGAAAAGTCCAATTGCCAACTAATATCTTGGAAACGAGGATCAAGTGAACACAATGCCACGTAAATGTTCTTATCCACGTAAATTACTTTAGTGATAATTCATAAAATTAAAATTCAATATTTAACGATATATATCAACAATAGCACGGCTATCTTTTAAGGTTTTATAGTAGAAAAAAATTTGCCCGAGATTGTAGAAAAAAACAGGCCACGCCTGGTGATGGAAGATTAGGTTGGTCTAACTCACAATACGAGGCTCATAATGGCCCAGGAGTTTCCATCAGCAGGTTACGTGTTAAAATTAAAAACAGTTTTATACTGGATCAGGTCCATTATCGAACAATACACTTGGCGATCTCATCCATGGCAGGATAGTTTATCACGCAATCAATCTCCTCGAATACCTCCCGTTTCTGCGAATCTATATATAAAAAACAATCTCCCTAGAATCAAAACCCAACTACTCAGGAACGGAAAATTTGAGGAATAATTTAGGGCAAGAAACAATGGGGAAGGATCAGAGTGGGGATTTCAAGCTGGTGGGATACAATAACTTTGTTCGGCACAATCCCATGAGCGATCGCTTCCCAGTGAAGAAATTCCACCACATTGAGTTCTGGTGTGGCGATGCGACCAATACCCACAAGCGATTCTCATGGGGTTTGGGCATGCAGGTGGTGGCCAAGTCCGATCAGAGCACCGGAAATCAGACATATTGCAGCTTCGCCATACAGTCCAACGATCTCACATTCGTCTTCACGGCGCCTTATTCTTCTAAAATCGACAAGTCCACCACCAGAATGCCCCACCCGGCTTTCGATTCCGACGAGGCGCGGAGATTCTTAGCCAAGCATGGGTTAGCGGTTCGAGCCGTGGGAGTGCTCGTCGAAGACGCTAGAGATGCTTTCCAGAAGAGCGTGGAGAATGGCGCCGTGGCTGTGTTGGAGCCACAAGATCTGGTTGACGAGGCCACGGGCGGGAAGGTTTGTATGTCGGAGGTTAAGCTTTATGGAGACGTGGTTCTCCGCTTTGTCAGCAAGGAGGGTTTCGAGGGCCCCTTTTTGCCCAATTACGAGCCCGTTCAGTCGGCTCCGCTCTCCTACGGGATTATTCGGGTCGACCACGCTGTGGGGAATGTGGAGAAACTGGAGGAGGCCATCGAATATGTGGCGAAGTTTACTGGGTTTCACCGTTTCGCCGAATTTACGGCAGACGACGTCGGGACTGGAGAGAGTGGCCTGAATTCGATGGTATTGGCGAGCAATAATGAGATGGTTCTGTTGCCCATGAACGAGCCAGTGTTTGGGACCAAGAGAAAGTCGCAGATACAGACTTATCTGGAGCACAATGAGGGCCCCGGATTGCAGCATTTGGCTCTTATTTGCTCTGATATACTCTCTACGCTGAAAGAGATGCGCATGCGTAGTGATATTGGAGGGTTTGAGTTCATGCCCAAGCCTCCCCCCACTTATTATAAGAATCTGAGAAATAGAGCTGCGGATATCTTGACGGAGAAGCAGATGGAAGAGTGCGAGGAATTGGGGATTTTGGTCGACAGGGACGATCAAGGAGTGCTCTTGCAGATTTTCACAAAGCCCATTGGTGACAGGTATGGGCATTTTTGTTTTTTCTATCTCACCTTTTTATTATAATAACCATGGATCACAAGAACTAAACGTTTAGCTAAAATGTCCTAACAGGAAAAAGTATCCAACATGCCCTAACACAGTACTCTTTCATCTTTCAGAAAAGTAGGACTTTTTCTTTCATAAAAAATCAGATTTGCACATTGCCTTAATTGCTTCTCTATGCATCCTTAGAATTTGGTAGTTGGTCTCCCATGCCACCATCTTCACCAATTAAAAACCAGACTCGAATATCACTATAATTTCTTTTTCATGCATCCGAGAATTTAAACTGGGTGGTTAGTCTACCATGCCATCATCTTCGCCACTGAACAACCACTTTTTTTTTATCACTGAATAATTGCTGTCTTTACCTGTTTTATTGTTGTTATTGTTATTAGTAGCAGTTAGTATTTCAGATTCCTTAACCCCAAGTGCATAAAGGATCAAGAGGGCTAAACAAAAAAAGTAGGTGCAAACCTTTGGCCCTTAAAAACCTAGTGTTTAAAGGATCAAGAGGGCTAAACAAAGAAGTAGGTGCAAAGCTTTTGACCCCTAAAACCCTAGATTAGTTTTTAGCTGTATTGCATGGAAAGAAGTGATGCGCATTTTACAACTTGATATGTGAAAAATGGAAAATATTTTTACAGCAGTGTTCAAGGTTGACATGACACTTAGCATTAGTATGTTCAATATAATATTTAAAAGAAATTACAAAACAACAGGGAAATGCTTTGTCTATTTGTCATTTGCTTTCACCAGAATCCAGCAATGCAATTTTTTTAAAAATGAAATTCATTATCAAATCAGTTGAAAATGCATATTTTGTTTGCACAGATGAGTTAATACCATCAAAAACTTCTTAGTACATCAGCGGGATTCCCATAATCTTTTGTTCTTTTGTTTCCTGCTGCAAATTTGTTTCGTGCTAAGATGCCATAACATAGATATCCTTCTTAATTTTTTTTTACTTGGTACTCTATGGAGTTGCACCTGATCCTAACTTCTTCATGCATCTTGAGAATTGAACCTTGGTGAGTAGTCTCGACTCTCACATGCTAGCATCTTCACGAGTAATTCCATTGGCTTCACCTCCAGTTTTATAATTGCAGTTTTTACTAGCTGTAGCAGTTTTTTTTTCAATTTCTAAAAGCATTTAACATATCTCATGAAAAAAATATTATTATTGTTATTAAGTTTTGCAATTTACATAAAACCCCTTTATATTTAATGTTAGATTTCCACTAAGCAAAGAATTTCTTTGAGAAATCTGAAAATCACTGTGCGGGTCTAATTTTAAACTTATCCTTTTCTTCACTCTTCCCTGGGCCATGCTCATCCAAAGATTCAAATCTTCTAGTTTTCTTCTCGGACATTTGAATTTGAACCATTGAAATAATAAAAAAACTAGGTCTAATGTGCGGGTGTCTCACTTTAAACTTACCCTTTTCCTCGCTCTTCCCTGGGTCATACTTAGCCAAAGATTCAAATCTTTTTAGTTTTCTTCTCAAACAGAACTTGCAAGTTGAATTTGAACATTGAAATCCAAAGACTAGGTATCTATAGTTTCTAGAATTTGAAAGATATATTGGATTCTCATTACATTGAGGAGTGTCTCTTGAAAACTGAGAATTTGAACTTTGATGACGTGGTTTTCTTTTTCTTTAAAAATTGTAATGCTATTCATAAGAAAAGAATACAATTTGTACATTGTACATACACATTGCATTTCACAACCATCCAAAAATGGTATGCAACACCTTACGGTGTTAGGGAAAAACCTAAAAAGTTTTTCACAAAAGACAATATACTTCTCAAAATAATTCTAAACTACCAGCCTTTAAGCTGTCATTTAAGTATCAGCAGTCTGAAATCAGGTACCCAAGAGGTTGCTTGAAGTGTCAGAAAAGGTCCGGTTGGAGCCTTCCCAAAAAACAAAAATTACTCCACATAGGTACTTCTCGAAATAACCCCCTTCAACTACCAGCCTTTCAGCTGTCATTTAAATATCAGCATTCTGAAATCAGGTACCCAGAAAGTTCCCTAAACCCTCCCAACAGTACTGGGAATCAAACATCATCTCGAATATTTTATTTTAATCAGCAATGCTGGTTGATTATACATGAAAATGTAATAGATTCCTGAGTATGACCATCCCTTGTTTCCAGCATTGCCCAGCATTGCCCAAACAACCAGCAATATACCAGCTTTGGGCAGAGTATCCGCTTCTTGATTGTTTTCATCAGTGGGTTTTTTCTATATCTTGATTTACCCATTGATTTTTTTTCACCATGGCATGTCTGGCCAGAGATTGGAATCTTCTTAACTTTCTTCTTCGTCTGGCCAGAGATTGGAATCTTCTTAACTTTCTTCTTCAAACTTGCATGTGAAAACGTCAAAGTAAAGGTCATCCTTGGATTCAAATTTACTCCATTTTCAATTACTTTCGTCAAAATTCGATATACCCAAAACTACTAAATTACAATATGAGCAATTAAGATTGATCCAGATTGTTTGTAAAACCCATTAATTGGTTCTTTGTATATAAACAAGATGCGCGCCTTTTCCAACAGGCCCACAAATTTCGGAGAAGACAAGTCGCCGAGACTAACATCTTGGAAAAACAATATCGACAAAATGATCATGTAAATGTTCTGATCTACGAAAATTTCTTGATAAATCCAATCCTTTAAAATTAAAATAAATTAGAATATTAAATAATAAATATGAACAATCGAGAGGGCTAGAGGGGTAAACTTTTTACAATTTCAAAGTGATCTCTCTTGTAAAAGAAATTTGCCCCACCATAAAACAATAGAAATCAGGCCATGAGTGGGTTTTGGAGAAATAGACTGTCAACCATGGCGGGAAAATCCGTATCGAATCCTTCCTGGCTCTCTTCTTCTAATAAATAAACAATCTTCCTAGAATCAAAACCCATCGATTCGGGAACGAAAAAATTGCGGAAGAATTTTGTGGAATTGAACAAGAAAGAATGGGAGAGAATGAGAGCGGGATCTTCAAGCTGGTGTGATACAACAATTTTTTGAAGAAATTCCATGAGCGAAAGCTTCCAAGTGAAGAAATTCCATCAATTGAGTTCTGGTGCAGCGATGCCACCGATACCCACAAGCGGTTCTCACGGGGTTTGGGCATGCAGGTGGTGGCCAAGTCCGATTTGAGAACCGGAAATCGCATATTGCAGCTTCGACATACAGTCCAACGATCTCACGACGTATTCACGACGCGTTATTCTTTGAAAAATCGACCAGAATGCCCCACGGAGATTCTTTGTCAAGCACGTTCGTGTTGTAGCAGTGTAACCTGGATACCCAATTCCTTTGACATCACTGAATCGATATCATCCACGTCACATACCTCAGAGGGGCATTGGAAACTTTTCCCTGGGCACCTTATTTGTCTCAACAAACTTTTAGATTGCCTATCTAAAGACAAATTCACATTTTCAATAATGTAACCTCGTCAACTTATTTGATCTTTCCTCA
>LPNX010551449.1:278147-321539 GCA_001517045.1 Pseudotsuga menziesii | reverse complement strand
CCACGGAATGCATTCTTATTTTTTAATTATTTTGTTATTTTTTATTTTATGGGATAGACAAACACTTCCCTACCTAGATTCCACTATGCGGAAACACCTAGATTTCACTATGCGGCTATGCGGAAACACACTTGCGCTAATCCTCACGAACCACCCAATGCCATCACCACGGAATGCATTCTTATTTTTTAATTATTTTGTTATTTTTTATTTTATGGGATAGACAAACACTTCCCTACCTAGATTCCACTATGCGGAAACACCTAGATTCCACTATGCGGCTATGCGGAAACACACTTGCGCTAATCCTCACGAACCACCCAATACCATCACCACAGAATGCATTCTTATTTTTTAATTATTTTGTTATTTTTTATTTTATGGGATAGACAAACACTTCCCTACCTAGATTCCACTATGCTACAACACATTTATGAATACATTTTTATTTTTCTATTTTTTACTTTCATAGATTTATATATTATATTTTGGACTTCATATCATTGGTAATTATATTTCTATATTGTTATGTTTAAATGCATCTTAATATTAAGATTTAAGATTTAAATGAGCTCACTTAAATGGTTAAATAAAACTATTTAAGTATTTAAGTAAGTTTATTTAAATAGTTAACTAACTAAATTCATTTAAAGCTTAGTTAACTAAAATGATTTAATTATAATATTTTTCTATAAATTTATATTTATATACTTATTTATATTTTTGTTTCTTAATTGATGTTTAAATTTATTTTTAATGTTTAAATATATTTATAAATTTGGATAGCTTCAAAATGACTTGATGACGTCTTTTTCTTGACAAAAGAATTTATCTTTATATACTTACTTTTTGTTTTTTAATTGATGTTTAAATTAATTTTTAATGTTTAAATATATTTATAAATTTGGATAGGTTCAAAATGACCTGATGACGTCTTTGACGTCTTTTTCTTGACCAAATTTTTTTTATCTTTATATACTTACTTTTTACTTTTTGTTTTTTAATTGATGTTTAAATTTATTTTTAATGTTTAAATATATTTATAAATTTGGATACCTTCAAAATGAATTGATGACGTCTTTTTCTTGACCAAAAAAATAGAAATCCCTTTTCTAGACACAAAAATTTTGAAATCCACCCAACATTAATGTTTCATGTCGCTTCAAGATTCTTAAACAAACCCTTCTTTAAAAACATAAACCCATCTTTAAAAACAGTATAAGATTTTTGGTGAATGTTCTTTGTAATTTATTTTTAAGGATTTGTTGAAATAACAATTTTCACAATTTAACAAAGCCATAAATCACACTTCATAGATAGATAACCAGATAACCACGTTGGAGACTGACGCTATCCAAATTACGGCCGCCCAAAATGTGAATGAGCGTTTATTAGACGGCTCACAAATACCGGAGAACACGACTGCCCACTTAACATTTTGGAAAAACAATATCAAGTGGACACTCTAACATCTTGAAAAAATAGTATAAGTGGACATTTTTTTTTTTCATAAAAAAAGATCTTATATATTTAATATATAAAAAAGATATCACAGAAATTACATTTCGATGACTTTGTCTTCACTTATCCATAACTGAATCCACAGCCAATGACTAGAAAGTAGCAAACTACTACCCAGACACCTTGTATCCCGTATGTCTTTAAACAATATAACATTCCACATCTACAGAAAAGTATCTACCCTGGTTAATTATGTAATCTACATTACATAATAAACCGCAGATATGATACTCCAAAAATGAACCATAAGATATAACAATCTTATGCGTTCATGCAGGTATGCCAAAACAACTAAAAAGTACCAAAAATAGTATATGAGGATGGATCTCATCCATCCCCATGGGCCACCAAAAAGTTTCCAACTGGCCCCTCTAGTGCCTGTTTAGATAAGAGATCTGCTCCATGATTGATCTCTCTATAAACATGCTGGATGCCGATCACTGAGAATTGTCTTTTCAGCTGCAGGATACGATCCATCCAAAAGGTTAAGTGCACAGATTCTAAATGAAAAATACCTTTAAACCATTCTACTATGACCCTGGAGTCTCCAGCTAATTGAATGGATTCTATGCCCATAGATCTAGCAAAATGAAGTATACTCCACAATGCAAGTAATTCAGACAGAGTGTTGGTACCATAGCCACAATTCCACTTTATATTATATCTACCCAGATGAGGCGCTATTAGGATAGCCCCAGCTCCACACTTGGTACCACCTTCTTGAGAGGCCCCATCAAAGTATCCAATAGACAAGTCACGCTGAAAAGTAGGTTGCTGAATAATGCGCTGCTTAAGCACCTTGGGCCGCTTTGATCCCACATTCCATATGTACTGAACCTTATCGACAATCTGATGCGGAGTAGAATATACATCCCTGAAGATGATGGAGTTCCTTGCCAGCCAGATAAATCTACACACATGAAATGGAATAGTCCTCAGTTCATCTCCACCTATAATCCAATTCCTGAAAGCCTCAGTAATATTTAGTCCATGCCACAATAGTTCTGTTTCAAAGAAATGTCCAATATGCTGCCAAACCTGCACAGAAAATGAGCATTTAATCATCAAATGTGTAATACTTTCCTCAGCATCGTGGCACAACGGACAGATACCAGGACCCGCGAAGCCTTTTTTCTGAAGCATGTTCCACGTTAGAATACGTTCAGCCAGCATTAACCAAGAGAAAAGTCCCGTCTTAAGGGGGATATTCCACCGCCAAACCTCCTTAAACCATAGTGGAATACATTCCGAGAATGTGGAAGGAACAGAAGATTTATAAGCAAGAGCCGCAGAGATAGTCCCTGTTTTAACATTTTTGCTCCAAAATAGGGAATCCTTACATCGGTTCAGACTCAATCCAGTGTTTTTTAGCTTGTAAGTGTAATCAGACCATTCATTTGCCAGATCCCCTGTAAGTATAAGTGGACATTACGTAGATGTTCTTATTCCACCTAAATTATTTTAATAATATTCAATAATACATATCAACTGAGGCCATCGATAGGGAGGGCTAAAGGTTTTTAAGATTTCAAATTTGTCCACAATATTAAAAGAATCAGAAGATCTGTGGCTTTTGGTGTTAAATTTGAAAGACCTTTGTGTTCGATCAGATCCATTAATATTATACATCAAAATCAGCGCACTTGCCGATCTTATTCATGGCAGGACGGTCTTTCACGCAATCAATCTCATCGGATCCCTCTCGCCTTTGCTCTGTTCTATTTACAAAAAATCTCCCTACAATCAAAACCCATCAAGCCAGGAACAAAAAAAATTGCTGAGAAATTTTGAGGAATTTGGAGAAAGAAAGAATGGGGAAAGATGAGAGCGGGAACTTCAAGCTGGTGGGATACAACAACTTTGTTCGCCACAATCCGATGAGCGATCGCTTCCAAGTGAAGAAATTCCACCACATTGAGTTCTGGTGCGGCGATGCCACCAATACGCACAAGCGCTTCTCATGGGGTTTGGGAATGCAGGTGGTGGCCAAGTCCGATCAGAGCACCGGAAATCCGACATATTGCAGCTTTGCCATATAGTCCAACGATCTCATGTTTGTCTTCACGGCGCCTTATTCTTCCAAAATCGACCAGTCCACCACCATAATGCCCCACCCGGCTTTCGATTCTGATGATGCGCGGAGATTCTTTGCCAAGCATGGGTTAGCGGTTCGAGCCGTGGGAGTGCTCGTCGAAGATGCTGGAGACGCTTTTCAGAAGAGCGTCGAGAACGGTGCCTTGGCTGTGATGGAGCCACGCGATCTGGTCGATGAGGCCACGGGCGGGAAGGTTTGTACGTCGGAGGTTAAGCTTTACGGAGTCGTGGTTCTCTGTTTTGTCAGCAAGGACGGTTTCGAGGGCCCCTTTTTGCCGAATTACGAGCCCGTTCAGTCGATTCTGCTCTCCTACGGGATTATTCGGGTCAACCACGCTGTCGGGAATGTGGAGAAACTGGAGGAAGCCGTCGAATATGTGGCGAAGTTTACCGGGTTTCACCGTTTTACCGAGTTTACGGCCAAAGACGTTGGGACTGCAGAGAGTGGCCTGAATTCGATGGTGTTGGCGAGCAATAATGAGATGGTTCTGCTGCCCATGAACGAACCCGTGTATGGGACCAAGAGGAAGTCACAGATATAGACTTATCTGGACTCTGGAGCACAATGAGGGCCCCGGATTGCAGCATTTGGCTCTTATTTGCTCTGATATACTGTCTACGTTGAAGGAGATGCACATGCGCAGTGATATTGGAGGGTTTGAGTTCATGCCCAAGCCTCCCCCCACTTATTATAAGAATCTGAGAAATAGGACGGCGGATGTCTTGTCTGAGAAGCAGATGGGGGAGTGCGAGGAATTGGGGATTTTGGTCGATCGGTATCATCAAGGAGTGCTCTTGCAGATTTTCACAAAGCCCCTTGGGGATAGGTATCGCCTTTTTTTTTCTCTCACCTGATTATAATAACCATTGACCACAAGCACTTTCGTTTAGCTAAGATATCCTAACAGGGATTCTCTTTCGGAAAATAAATCCCCAACATTCCTGATTGTGATACTCTTCCATAAAAATCAGAATTGCACATTACCCTCACTGCTTCATCATGCATCCTGAGAATTGAACTTGGAACCTGGATGGTGTTGCATGCCAACATCTTCACCGATTAAAAATCAATTTAAACATCTTCACCAATTAAAAATCAGACTTGGAATATTACCTTAACTGCTTTTTCATGCATCCTGAGGATTGAACCAAGGTGGTTGGTCTCCCATGACACCATCTTCACCACTGAACGACTGCATCTTCGCCTCTGAAGAATTGCTGTCTTTATCACTGAACAACTTGTTTTATTATTGTTGTTGTTATTAGGAGCAGCAGCACAGATTCCTGAACCCCAAACCCCAAGTGTATTAATTACCATGAGGGATTAAAAAATCGGGTGCAACTGCTTGGCACAATTGTTTTTTTTAAGAGTTTGGGTAGTTGAAAGTAAGGTCTTTCTTTTTTATTTTAATTTATTAGATTTACGTATACATTACAGAGACATTTCTTCCGTCCCAGTTTGTAAAAGCACCCTACTTTTCTCAGTGTAATTATTATTATTATTAAGTTTTGAAATTTACTTGAAACACCTGTAGATTTAGTATTAGGTTTTCATAGGTCAAAGAATTCCTTTCAGAAATCTGAAAATTTGAAGTCACATATATATAAGTTCCTCATTTAAATCTATTTGGATGATTAGATTTCAAGATCATGCATGATGCAGTTTTCTGATTTTGAGATTGCCTTTTTCTTCACTCTTCACTGGGCCATTCTATGCCGGATTCAAATCTTCACTGGGGCATTCTATGCCGGGTGCAAATGCTTGGCACTTAAAAATTTATTTATTTTGAGTTTGGGTAATTAAAAGTAAGCTCTATTTAATTTATTTTAATTTATTAGATTTATAAGTTCATAGGTCAAAGAATTCCTTTCAGAAATCTGAAAATTTGAAGTCCCATATATATAAGTTCCTCATTTAAATCTATTTGGATGATTAGAAAGTTTGTAGCCTATTTCAAGATCATGCATGATGCAGTTTTCTGATTTTGAGATTGCCTTTTTCTTCACTCTTCACTGGGCCATTCTATGCCGGATTCAAATCTTCACTGGGGCATTCTATGCCGGGTGCAAATGCTTGGCACTTAAAAATTTATTTATTTTGAGTTTGGGTAATTAAAAGTAAGCTCTATTTAATTTATTTTAATTTATTAGATTTACATATACAGTGACATTTCTTTCGTTTCAGTTTGTAAGAGCACCTTACTTCTCTCGATATAGTGATTATTATTATTAAGTATTGGAATTTTCTTGAAACACCTAGAGATTCTTTCGTTTCAGTTTGTAAGAGCACCTTACTTCTCTCGATATAGTGATTATTATTATTAAGTATTGGAATTTTCTTGAAACACCTAGAGATTTCCATAGGTCAAAAAACTCCTTTCAGAAATCTGAAAATTTGAAGTCCAATGATGCAGATTTCTGATTTTAAGATTACCTTTTTCTTCACTCTTCACTGGGCCATTCTATGCCGGATTCAAATCTTCTTAGTTTTCTTTTCGGACAAAACTTGTAAGCTGAATTTGAAAGATTGAAATCCAAAAAATAGGTATGATGGTTTCCATAATTTGGAAGATTTACTAGATTTCCGTTACTTTGAAGAATTTCCCTCGAAACCAAAAATTGAAGTTTGATGGTGTGGGTTTTTCTATATCTTCAAATACCCATTTCTTTCATTCTTCACCACGCCATGCCCACAGATGGAATCTTCTTATTTTTCTTCTTCCATAGAACTTCCATGCACCCTGTTGAATTCAAGACATTAAAATCCAAAACATAGAGCTTGATTATTTCCATAATTTTGGAAGATTTACTACGTTTCCATTGCTTTGAAGGATTTCCCTTGAAAAACATGAGAATTTGAAGTCTGATGATGTATATTTCTATTTCTGAAATTACACATTTCTTCGTTCTTCTTCAGTCATTGCCTAGCCAAGGATCCAAATCTTCTGAGTTTTCTTCTTGGACAGAGCTTCCATTCATGTTGATATTCATTTTGAGCCATAAATTGAAATTCTGAAATTAGGTCTTGATGATTTCCATAATTTAGAAGTTACAAGGATTTGGAAGAGTTGCAATTTCCATTAGTTGAAGAATTTCCTTTGATGAACCCGAGAATTTGAAGTCGGACAATATGGGGCTCTGTTTCTGGATTGATATGTTTTGTCATCCTTCATCATGTCCTGCCTAGCCAGGGATTTGAATCTTCTGAGTTTTTTTTCCTTGAGAGCATGCATGCCGTTGAATTTGAGAAATTAAAATCCACAAAAGAGGTCTTGATGATTTCCCTAATGTGCAAGATTAACTAGATTAGTAGATTCCCATTAGTTGCAGAATTTCCTTTGAGAAACCTGAGAAGTTGAAGTCTGATGATATTGTTTAAATTGTGACAACAATTAACCTGAAGTTACAATTGCGTATAGTTCACATAATGGTGGCAGTTTATGTAATGGTAGTAGTTCATGAAACTAATGATGTAGGCCCTGCTGAGGGTGATTGTATTCATTACCTCTGAGCAATAAGAATACTGATATCTTGCCCTGTGGAAGTTTCCAGAAAAATTCTCTGTGGGCTCATGTTTTCCAGAACAGATATGGTTTTCTGTATTTGAAATTTACCTCTTGTACATTCTTCATCAGACCCTGCATAGCCAGGGATTGGAATGTTCTGATTTTTTTTCTTTTTCTCATATAATTGTGACATAATTTGCATGTTGAATTTGAGACATTGGAATCTGAGAATAGGTTTCTTGATTTCCATAATTAGATGATCTCAGGCCTTCATAGTCAGCATGCTTCAAATATAATGTTGTACTCTGCACTTCATGAAAAGTACATGTGACTGCATAAAACATACAAAGAACTTCATTTTACACTAAGTACTTAACTATAGTAAATTTACATACAAATGCACCAGTTGTCCAACTTTTAACAACTGCATACCAATGAAAATGTCTTCCAAAACTTTTTTAATTGGGTTTTCGATGGCAGAAACAACAAAAGATTTGCATTCTCTTGCCAGTCTTTGAGCCCAATAACCAGATTATTATTCTACTTATTATATTGAAGGCAGAGTTCTGCTTTATCACATCCCGAAGCATTGTTTCTGTTAAACTTCCCTAAAGACTTGAACCCGTGATCATGTCAATGCTAGTATGAATCGATTATATATATTTTTTCTTTGTACTGAGGTTTTGTATTGTGTTAGTTGCTGCTTATTTCCTTATTGCTTCACTTGTAAGTGCGGCATTGTTAACCTATTTTCTGGATTTATATTGATATCTCATGTACATAACATGGATTTCAGGGTGATATCGGTAAAATTAGTAAAATTTAAAAGAAATTTGATTACCTTCTGGTAAAGAGCCCAAAACCTTCAGAAATGCTGTCTGTAAGAAGTCCTTTATAGCAGCAGTGCCTGAAACAATTTTTGCTCTTCAGGTCAAACTTCACAGACATTAGAAAGAACTGTGTTTTTGTTTGTCAAATATCCACAATGTATAACACACCCATTTTGGTTCCAAGACTTTACAACTCGTAGAAATACATTCTCTTGTTTCTTTATGAAATATTTGTTGTCATAATGTATCTGATGTTTCATAATTGATTACCACTGAATGATCATGTTGAAATATGTCCATGCAAGCCCACTATTTTTATTGAGATAATTCAACGTGTAGGCTGTATGCTAACAGTGTTTTTTTTGGTCAAATATCCACAATGTATAACACACCCATTTTGGTTCCAAGATTTTACAACTTGTAGAAATACGTTCTCTTGTTTCTTTATGAAATATTTGTTGTCATAATGTGTCTGATGTTTCATAATCGATTACCACTGAATAGCTCCTGTTGAAATATGTCCATGCAGGCCCACTATTTTTATTGAGATAATTCAACGTGTAGGCTGTCTGCTAACTGATGAGAATGGGAAAGCCTATCAAAAGGGTGGATGTGGAGGATTTGGTAAAGGCAATTTTTCAGAACTCTTTAAATCCATTGAGGAATACGAGAAAACACTTGAAGGAAGAGCCCAATCTTAGGCCACTTGTAGTAAGCTCTCAGAGTAGATTCTCCTAGGAATTAGACTGATGGAGAGTTATTATTATATGCAAGACTGGCATAAACTCTATATTTTATCAGAGAGTGTGAATACACTGTTTGGTTGTGTTAATGGTTTCTAGTTGTCCTTCAGTGAAGGAGCCTTGTAAAGAAGTAAGGTATATTTGTTTTACATATCTATTATTTGTGTCTGGTTCGAGGTTGCAAGCCCTTAGAGATTTGTATCTTAGAATTTAAATGTATTCCGTTTAGATATGTCAGTGGCTTGTACAAAGATGCTGGAACCGAACGTTGGAGTTTATGATGATTGATCTAGGCATGTTGGATCATGACAGATGTTCTCTCTGAACTCATAACATATTTATGGTTCTATAAGCTTTCTTTTCTTGTGTGTTGACTGGAAACTTCTAAAGATTGTTATGATAGAAAATGTTATTCTCCCTTTTGCAATGCAGTCATACTATATTTGATCCAATTTGATTTTTATGTTTTATGCTCCATGGTCGTGGATATTGTGGCTGTCTATTTTATTTTCTTGTTAACTCCATCCACCTTTTATCTTGGAAGAGATGTATGCATGGCTTTCAATTCCACTAGAATCATTCTTCCATAAATAGAGTGCAATATGGCAAAGGTTCCTTTTTATTGTGTGGTTTGGAGTAATCATGTTGTTCTTTCATTTACCCCTTTTCAAATCAAGGGCTACATTCCCAAATTGTCGCTGCCATGACAATGTTTTGCTGGGGCAAGTTGATTAACTGAATTTTTTTATCCAAATTTCTATTGATTAAAAGTTATCTTCATTAGCTTCTTATCTTCTTGGATTTCCTCATTAGGCCCCATCAAAACTAAGCTTTTGCATGTCCATGCTCAGGGTTATTCCAGGAGGTTGTTGCACTTCTAGCCTTTTTCTTTAGCAAAAATGTAGTAATCTTCTATTTCCCAGTCAGCAATAATCGTGATTTCTTTGCAAGCGATTAATCAGAGGCTTTTGTTAATGTCTAGGCCCCCTTTTTTTCACTTTGCTCTATTATAGCTTTTATTTGAATTTATTTTCAGACAATGTTTTGCTTTTGTTTCTTTTCAATCACTAAAGATTATGTTGCTTTTTGGAGCATTGTTTTCCAACTTATAAACACTTAGCTAGTGCTCTGTTTGTTTTCAAGGATTAAAGATGTAAGCATCTGAGAATTTTATTAGGGTGAAATTTAGCCAATTGATGAGTTTTCATAAATAATTATGAATTGGGGGAATTTTAATCAAAAAATATTTTATAGTATTATATAGCCAAATTGAAACATTGAGCTAAATTAACCAAGAGTTTTGGTGCCTTGAAATCAGGGAGCGGAGTGATTCATCATGGGAATGCTCTGATTAGCAATTAGAGTGTTGTTATTTGCCATTTTTCTTGGAATAACTGTGCATTTGGAGCTGAAATACCGTTTTTGGAATTATCTGCGTCCAGCAAGTCATTAGAGCATGACCCATATCCCATGAGCAAGCATTAGTCAGATGACCAGTTTCTCATCATATTGAATATTTTACTTAGCACTCATTGCATCCTCACATGGGTAAAGTGGGATTGAATTAGCAAAATGAATCTCATAGCATCAATCATCATCTGTGGGGCTTGCACTTAGTAACCGAGACCTCCAGGAGGTCACCCATCTCAAGACTCCTCTGGCACAAGCACAGGTAAGCATGGACTGTTTCCTCATTGTCAAGCTCCCTTAGCTAACTACCCCATTTGCAAAACCTTAGCTAGCATATGGAGTTCTTGGGGTTCAATCACGGGTCACAAATTTGGGGCACTATTCTCATCTGGGACAGAAAAAGGGCCTTAGAAAGTCTTAAAATGGGATTTGTGAGATATGCAATATGACTTTGGGTCCTTCCGGTAGGCTTTGGTGTTCAGCATCCCCAAAATCGACAATGGGGGTCTTGGCTCTGGGATTGATTCAAGTTTGAGGTTGGGCCAGACAAGTTCTATCCATAAAATGACGAAAGAAAGCAATTCCCCTGCCATGAGGTGTTTGTTGCTTTCCTGCTCAAGCCAACTCTATTCAAATGAGCTTGCAACCAATGCCCTAACGACTCACTTCTGTATTGTGCCATCAGCAGAAGCCTCTCTGGCACATCCCAATAAAACTAAAATCAATACCAAAAACAATTCAGATGAACCATTTTTTTTAACGTATAGTTTCAAACCACAATGGACAGAAATCTGTTCCTAAGTATAATTTTATTTTGCTGGAATGAAGAAGGGTTCTGATTTCAGCTTGATTGGTAGTTAGGACTGCAGAAGCTGAGGAGGAGTTTTGAATTCAGCCCGAGTGGTAGTTACAGACACCAGAAGCTGTGGAGATTCTCTAAATTTTGTTCTTACCCAATAATCTCTTCTTCCTGTCTTTGATGTGAGATGAGTTGCTATACTTTGCTCTGTTTCTTCTCTCTTCTCTCTCTATCTAGAGCATGCACATTTATTCTGCCTTTGCTGGCTTGCACTTGCATTGACAATTCTTCTCTACATTCACATTCAATGTTACAATAACTGTTGCATCTTCTCTTCTTCTGTGTTGCCTCTTTCCCCGTTAACAATGATTGAAATTTAAGAAGATCAATTGGTCGTTATGGATTCATACTCGTAATTGTTTTCGCATTCTGCATTTGTACTTATATTTCAGTTTCTCTGCATTCAATCTCAAACAGAGGCAGCATATCCAATAGCCAAGGCTTAAACAATAAGAATACATGAAACCCTAATTATTATTATCATTGTTTTCCGCCTTTTAACTGTTTTTCCTTCTTGAAGAGGAGCCTAGACTCAACACCAAGGATTCTTGAAAGGCAACTTGTTTTTAACATAGAAAGTTTTGTAATTCTATTTAGAACAAAAGCAAAGTTACATAGATAAGATGCCTGTGGGCATTCCAAAATCTTTACCTTCCTCAGGCTTTGAAATAGGACACTAGTGCGCCTTCTAAGCAAAACAGCAGATCACCTTTACACAAGTATCATAGGAAACAATGAGCAAATACTCAGAAAGTTCTAATATTATAAAAAAGTATAAACTTTGATAACACTGAAAAAAGAGAAAAAAACTTAGAGAAATGGAACATATGTAATCTCCATAATCATGTCATTGTCAGTTTCTAGAATAGACCAAGTTTTGTGTGTAAGAAGGATTGATTTCTTGGAGAGGGAATTGGATTGCTTTCTTGGAGAGGGAATCAGCGTCTTGGTTCTTTTCATGGAAAATGTCACTAATAGAAGCATTCTAAAGGGCAGAAAATGGAAAAATGTTCTTGTTATCTCACAATGTTTAGCTACCCACTAAAGGTATCCTATCTGGGACAGTAGAGGTGAGGTAGCTAACCGGTGACACCGCAAGGGCCTTGTCCACTATCAATGACAAGTAGTTGTCACATCGGACGAGCTCTTGTCACTTTAAATCAATCTAGAGAATGATCAAGGGAGAGGCCCTACTAACTTATAAAGGCGAGTGCACCTACTCAAGGCACTTTGAATGATAAACAAATGATGTGTAAGGTGAGCAATGAGTAAGTAGATCTAGATCTAGGAGATGAATGTGGACAGCGCTGGGGAGGCTTAATGATAAGGAAAATTTCCCAACCTATAATGAAAGATAACATAAGGAGTTTAATAACGTAGATCTAGAAAGATCTAGTCTAAATGAGGAAACCCTAATTAGATCCACCTAGGGTGTATGCAATTATGGATGAAGTGGACCCAAAAGAGTAGATCGGGATAAGAAATGACTAGATCTGGATGCTTGAAGAGTAGATCTGTTGAATTAAATCGGGTTCAAGCATATACCCAATTGACGGATCTGAAGATATGACTAATAGCCCATGGAGGACACCCACCGAGAGAAAACCAGTGCTAGATCTTAGGTGTTGTTGGGGAATAAGTAATCCTATGATTGGGGTATGAGGTCACCAACATATTGGGTTTATAGAGAGACTATAACAATATGTATTTGAATACAAATCAAATTTATATATTATCAAAGAGTGAAACAGAGTTCTATGGATAGAAGAAGCATACCTTATTTCAAAGGTCGATCCTAGCTTCAACTTCCTCCAAAGCAATCCCTCGATATGTTGCTCCAATGTCTGCAAAAAGGAAAACTACCCTTCTCAAAGCACTTTAAGATATTACAAATTAGAGATATGATCAAGGAATAGGATTGAAACTTTATTTAAAATCACAATTATGAACATAACTCATTGATAACTGAAAAATGCACATCAAAGGTTTGGAAGGAAATAAGTCTCTTGATTCATAAAAGTTTGAAACAAACACAATCACCTTATCCTAATATAATCTTCTTGAAACTTGGTTCTGGACTCTCTTGCTCCTCTTCTCTAAGGAAAATCCTCCAGCTTAACTCTATCTCTAGAATGGTCCTCCTTTTCTCTTGGCCCTTCTCATATTTTTATGGTCAATTGAGAGGAAAGGTTACGATGCTAGGGAAGTTAGGGAAGGTGGGGTGGTTGCCATATCGACCCCATCCACCTCGTAATTAGTTTGTATTTTAATTTTAACGAGTTCTTAAGGGACACATGAGTATAGAAAGAGAAAAATGCATGTAACGCGCGGATTTCCTCGAGGAAATCAACGTGTGCAACTTTTTAAGATAAAGCACAGGTTTACCATGGACAACTAGCGTGTAACACGCCAGTTGTCATATTTAAAGTTGCGTGTATGTTTAAAACCAATAACACAGAAGTATCAATACTGGAGTAATCATTAGGTGATCCAGACCAAATTCTTCTATAGCCACAAGGCTCTTCAATCCAACTTGTCCTTTTGTGTGACGAAACACTCCATATCATTACTCGGATGGAGAAGTGTTGTTTTGAGGTATAACACCAGGGTAAATGGAGTCGGATTTAAATGAAATTTAATATCTAGGGTTTAATTAATTATTCCTAAGTGGGTTTTGATGGTCGTCATCAAATAGATACTTGATCTATCAGATCTACAAAGCTGGGGTTTAAACAATGAGGGTTTTGTAGTGACAATTAGATTAAGTCCCCCCAAAATAAAATAGATGCAAATGCACTTAGAAGTACTTGCTATATGGTTATTATCTTCCCTTTTTGATCAATTATGAGTGTTTTCCATGCAATGCCAAGTGGAATCGATTTGCTCTCAAAGAGACCAAGTGCACCCTCCTCCTATAAAAGAGATCTACCTAAGTAAGAATCGATTTGCAAAAAGAGAGTAAATCAATGAAGAAAGAAACAACGAGCATCAAGATGATTACAAGATCCAATAAAGATACTCCTTGAACCCAAAACGATTTGTAGGAGAAGTATGGAGCTCAGTCACAATAGCGCCCCCCTCAAATCGTCCTCTTCACCAATGGTGCGACCACCTACAAAAGTGTTTGCAAAGCACAAATCCACAAGAATGCTAGAAAGATAAAGGCTTTCCAATTTCCATACAAGACATTCGTCAAAGTTTCCGCGAGATTTTGCAAAAATATTTTATTATTCCAAGAGCTCCAGAGCAAAAAATCCCTTTTACAATGAGATATTAAAACCATCAAGATTGTTAAGGGATAGAGCCTTGCACAACTCATTTCCGAAGGAAACCACCAATAGAGGCGAGTCCCAAAGGAATGATGGTGTTGTATAGAGATGAAGAACATGAATGGTATAGGGATATTATCTTCTACTTGAAAAATTTGAAGTGCCTTGATTACCTAGTTGACCATTAGAGAAGAGCCCTGAGATTGAAGGAGCAGTATAAGCGTTCACCAAATCGCCCCCGACTCGCCGGAATCCGGCTGATCAATTTTGGTGTAAATCATACTTTCGAGGAATTAAATCGTAATTTTAATCATTTGGGTAGTTTTTAAATGCCCGATTTAGCATAGAAAGAGCTAATAAGATTAGTAGAATTCCAAAATAATGAAATAAACAATTTCACAGCAAACATTTGATTGATTTTAATAAAAAATCGGTCGGAAAAACGGGGCGATTTGGTGAATGCTTATCCTACTTGGAGATTGAAGGGATTTAACTATGTGCTAACACAAGACATAATAGGATGGAAAAACCTTGTTGGGATAATTTTGAAATATGTGAATCCTCAAGAGACCCAAGAAATTATAAATGACTTGCACACAGTTGTGTGTAGCAATCATAATGCCCCTAGAACTACCACATCCAAAATTACGAGAGTAGGGTATTATTGGCCCACATTGTTTAAGATGTTCACGTATTTGTAAGGGCTTGTCAAGAATGCCAATTTTTCTCTGGAAAACCAAGTTTACATGCCTTGCCTTTGTCTCCTATAATTGTAGAAGCTCATTTTCCACACTGGGGAATGGATTTTGTAGGACCATTCGATCATAATTCGAGTAATGGGTACAAGTACATTCTGACATGCACATACTATTTTACTCGATGTGTTGAAGCTATTCCCACTAAGAAGGCTATGCCAAAAGTAATAGTAAAATTCTCAGAGGAATACATTGTTTCGAGGTATGGATGTCCTTTAAAGCTTACCACCGATAATGTGAAAGCGTTCATTAAGATCAAGATGTCTGAGTTTTGTGATGATTATGGTATTGTTTTATTCCATTCATCAAACTATCATCCGCAAGGAAATGGCTTGGTAGAATTTAGCAATAAAAATATGATAAGGTTGCTAAAAACAATGGTCGGAGAAAATAGGAGTTGGGATACTAAGCTGAAGTACGCTTTATGGGCAGACTGAACAACAATGAAAAGGATAATGGGGAAAGCTCTATTTCAACTGGTATATGGGAAAATTTGCAGATTACCTATTAGTCTTCAAATACCAGTTTATGAGTTATTACATCAATGCTCTTCTAATCAGGAGGCTATGCAAATGAGAATTGATAAGCTAGTTGAACTTGATGAAACACGACGAGAGGCTTTTAATGGGTTGGCTATAGAACTTAAAAGAGTTAATGGTACGTTTGATCGAAAGACTAGAAGAACTTAGTTCGGAGTAGGGGATATAGTCCTTCTGTGGGATAAGTATAAAGAAAAACTTGGAAACCATGGAAAGATGGACAAGTTTTGGATGGGCCCCTATCGAATTGGAAGGATTGCAGGGAAATGATCATTTTGGTTAGAAATGCTAGATGGAGATGAGTTAAAGTTTCCAGTAAATGGGTTGTTGCTTAAACACTACTTTCCACCCAATGATGAAGTGACTTAGCAAGAGTCTTCCATGTTTAGTTTAGAATAGGAATCTTGAATAAGCTCTTTTGAGTAGTAGGTTTGAGTCTTCAGTGTTGCATGGTCCTGAGTCTTTGAGTCTTTGCATTTTCAGTTTGAGTCTTCTAGGCCATTGAGTTTGGCCCTTGTTCTATTTTCTGAGTGAGCTCTCCTTAGTAGATTTTGCAACTGCTTAACAATTCTTAGATTAGATTTCTACTTTCAACATTTATTTTCCGCATTTATCTTTCAGTATTTACTTTTTTATGTTTTATTTTATATTATGCCACATGTACTGCTTAGTAGTGTTGTTTCTATGATGCGTAGGAATAGGTTTTGTTGAAGATGGAGTAGTTGATCAGGTAAATGTTCGATGATGGATGAGTGTTGCTGCGGACTTGAGATTTCTAAGATTCTCATGTGTTCTTTCCCTTAGAGCATCTGTGTAAGTATGGAGAAGTATGGAGCTTAGTCACAATAATGACCCCCTCAAATCATCCTCTTCACCAATGCTATGACCACCTGCAAAAGTGTTAGCAAAGCATAGCTCCGCAATAATGCTAGAAAGATAAAGACTTTCCAATCTCCATACAAGACATTCGACAAAGCTTCCACAATATTTTGCAAAATTTTTATATTATTCGAAGAGATCAAGAGCCAAAAGTCCCTTTTACAATGAGAGAGCATCTCATTGTAAGCCTACATACACAAAATCTAGATCTCTTTTAGATCCAAAAAGATCAAGGGCCAAGATCGAAAGATACAATCACTCTAATAAACGACTAAGATTAGTCAAACACTCAATACATTGATCAACTCAATAATAGAAGGGGGCGCACCAATTAGGACGCCGAAGGAGGGGCACACCACATGAAAAGTGAGTAAAATATAACATAGCAGATGGTGGGGCTTAGGTTGTAAGACAAATCCTTCTCTAGCATGGCCCCATGGCACAATCACAAGTATAATCACTAATCATATCATAAATCACTAGGATGCCCTCAAGATACATTAAAAAATGCCCCGAAGTGGAGAATGCTAGGACGTCTAGACCCAATGAAGAGTGAAACTGACGCCGAAGGATGAAGATGACCCCAACAATGTGCCTCATACCAATTCCATTCCATTTCCTTGTGTCAATTACCCACATCGATTTATTCATTAGCCATTTTCATCATCAAAATATTGCGTCGGGAACCTAAAACTTCCCATATCTCATTGATGACTGAACCTGGATGTCAAATAACTACAAAAATAGACCGGAAACCATAGCAATATGGTAATAACGACTGACTACACACTATGTTCCCCTCTAGCGCCCTAGGATATCCAACCATCAATTACAAAGCATCTTATTTTAATTTTTCTGGGGCCAAACTGTTGCAGACTAATAAAATTACCCATACTTCATTTGTAAGTTCTCGAACCTGAAAACTGAGTGCATCAATGGAATCAGAATGTCCAAATCCACTAGGAATGGGTACTCATACACCATATGTCCATAAAAAGTGTACGGCCCCATTAATGTAATAATAATAATAATAAAGCCTATAAATGTTGATAATAATGAAAATAACACAAGCCATCATAATAAACCATCATCTGAAGCATGAATATGTATAACATACATTGATATACTACAAATAATCATTATCCACAATCATCGACCAAAACTCATCCTGGACCCTGCTACTGACTTGGTCAAACTAGGTTGACTAGGTCAAGAATGATCAAAATGATGACCCAAATGAAAACTCGGATACTGCATACTGCAAAGTACAAAATGGATATGCATGCTCAATTATCTATGTTAGCAGTAAGACTTAAGTACAAGTGGTTTCCAGTGGCGATTATAAGCATAATATATATAAATAATATATCTAAATCAAAGTAATTAGTTGCTCTGAACAAGAACCTCCAGTGTATACTCATTTATAGATTTGGCCATTTTGCTAGTCAAGGGTGAAGGTGAATAAAACAAGGTAAGGCTAAGGGAATGAAATCCACCTTAGTACCATGGTCATATATCTTAGGCACATTCCATTTGCATCCATGGAGTGATTCTATGGTTTAGACTTAGAGAAATTGGTCATTTACTCATAGTTAAGGGGCTATTGGTTGATCATTCTACACATTTGAGGCGCTCCAAGTTGATCATTCTGACAACCTAGGCACCCACATTGATTACAATCAATTAGCATGCGCTCCCCATCCCCAATTTTAGGGATTGTGTTTGACTTGAGGCACTAGTGCATGCTTTAGGTGGTTTTTTGCTTTCCTTGGGAATTTATTGCCTCCTTGAGCCACTCCCACTCACCCATGTGCTAACACACGCTTGCCATACCTCCATTTATGTTCCAGCATGCTTTTCCCATGTTCACACATGCATTTGTTACCGTTTGGGATGATTAGGAAGCTCATTGGTCCACCTAGGGGGGTTTGAGAGTCAAATATTGAGCCAACACTTGTATGCATCCAGATGGCCTCCAAGGCCTCACGATTTCCCCCCATTATAATATATATTTGATCCATACATAGTTACACATTGGAAAGTCATAATAATATCCATTATTGACCTCATGTGATGCAATTTTCATTCTTTTAGCTATTTTCTGCATATTTTGTGAACAATATCGAATTGTGAGAGTTTCCTTAGCTCCTAGATACAACTGTGAATCAATTCTCACATGGTATCAAAGCTCTTTGGAGCTGCTAATCAAATCCATAGTGTTTGAGTTGCTGTTAGAGGGATTTTCCAGATAGATTCGAGTGTTTGCATTGTAGGTACAATCAACAAATTGTCACCAAGAGCACAAGCAGAAATGGAGCAGACCCATATTTTATTGACCCCATTCAACTATTTCAAATGGAAGGAAGAAATGGTGATTCAACTGAGGTCGAAAGGCCTGTACAGGGTCACCATGGGGACATAGTTCGAACCAAACTCTTATGTTGAGAAATCGATGTTCTTCAACAGGATTGATGAAGCGTTTGGAATTCTTTATCTCAACATTTCGAGAGGCTTACTCTTTCATGTAGATAGATTATCAACTCCCAACGAAGTATGGCTCAATATTGAGACCTTGTTCGGGAAGACTGATGAGATGAGAGGTCACCAGCTTGAAAATGAGCTCATCTCCTTGAGTCCAACTCATTTTGAGACAATCCAATATTTCTTCCCCAAGTTCAAGTCGCTGGTGCTTCATCTCAAGAAATGTGGCATAGAGAAGAAGGATGATCAACTCATATTGTCCATACTTTCGAAGCTAGGGCCAGAGTAATCAGTATTTGTAAGCACAATTTACTGTAGCAAGCTCACAACTCGAAACTGGCACATGCCATCACTAGCTCACTTCATGGAGTCACTCACTCAAGAGCAATACAAGTTAGCGTAGATGGGAACCATCAAATCTAGTAAAGACCAAGCTCTTGCTGCAGGGGTTTTGAATCCATCCAAAGGCAAGAAGAAAGCCAAGGCAGTAAGACAAGAAGAAGCAAGACAGACCCAAATCTTCAGATGGAGGTTCGAACCCTTGCAAGGACAAGGACAAGAAGAAGGTGGAGAAGACCAAATGCACCTATTGTCACAACAGCTGGCATTCAAAGAGTGCATGTATAAAGAATACCATAGACATGATGGCGCAACTGCTGGAGAAGAACAACATCCGAGTGCCTGAGGGCGCAAGGAAGAAGGATGGAGGTTCAGGCTCAAACAACAAGGAGAGGTGCCATGCATTGGTTGTTGGTTCTTCAGACTCTTCTTCCTTCATCATTGATTTGGGAGCTTCAAAGCATATGGCCTCTGTAAGAGATTTTTTCTCATCCATGTATTCTGACAGTGGTCCAACTGTTCGAATGGGTGATTATTCAGAGATCCAAGCCAAAGGGATTGGCATGGTCGATCTTGAAGATAGGTGTTTTAACAATGTTTTGTTTGTACCAGACTTGGAAGTGAACCTACTCTTAGTGCACCAAATGACTCACACTGGTGAAGCCAAGAGAATAACATTTACTCCAGACACAGTGGAGATAACTGAAATCTCTACCAACAAGGTGGTGGAATTGAGGTTTGCTGACCATCAAGATAGAATGCACAAGTCCTCTCATTTCCTTCCATACTCTAGAGGGAATGTGCTCCTAACTCATGCCAATGAGGCAAGCAAGCTGTGGCATGATATCTTCAACCATCTAAACTACAGATACCTCCAGGCATTAGAAAAGAAGGCATGGTGGAAGGGCTTCTTTCTATTAATATCTCCAATGGCCCATGCATAATATGTGTGGTGGGAAAGCATCCAAAGCGCAACCATGAGAAAGGGAAAGCAAGGAGAGCTATTGAAGTGCTTATTTTGGTGCATTCAGATATTATTGGACCGCTTCCCACACCCTCATATGGAGGATCAAGATATGTGTTGACCTTCATAGATGATTTCTCAAGGTTTTTCCAGGTTTACTTTCTCAAACTCAAATCTGAAGTCTTTGAGACTCTCAAGGTTTGGAAATCCCTAGTTGAGAATACATGTGGGAACAAGATCAAAGTCTTTAGGACTGATATTGGCAAGGAGTATGTGAACAATATTTTTCAGCAGCTCTCTAAAGAATGTGGCATCCAAAAGTAGCATTCGGTCCCCTACACACCATAGAAAAATGGTGTGGCAGAGCGCAAGAACAGGGCTCTCAAGGAGATGACAAACTGTATGATTGAAGCAAATGATTCGAATCCTAAGCTATGAGCCGAAGTCATCGATTGTGTTGCATACATCCAAAACAGATCTCTTCACAAACTAGTGGTTGACAAAACACCATATGAGGCTCGGTTTGGTCACAAGGCAAATATTTCTCATTTCGGGATTTTTGGCTGAAAGGCTTGGGCTAGGATTGTTCCAGAGAAGAGAAAGGCCTTGCAGCCTCAAAGAAAGGAGTGCATCATGGTTGACTATGCTGAATATGTAAAGGGCTAGAAGATCTTTGATCTCTCATCTCAAAAGATCTTCATTTAAAAGAGTGTACTATTCGAAGAAGAACTCATGCCGAAGCTCGAACTAGCACAAGGGGAATGCTCACATCCTTCACTCCAAGATGATGTAATTGACGAATCTCTTTCTGATATTTTTGATATTTCTGATTATGATATTATTGAAGATGATGATGAATATCATGGCTCACCCATTCGTCCTAAATGGTCTGAGAAAACCATTGAAGCAACTGGGGATTTGGCTGGAAATCCACTAGATCATAGAAAGACTTGATCACAATTTCACACCGCTTTCTCTACAAGTGAAGTGGTTCTTGCTAAGAAATGCTTCATGATGGTTGGATCTGATCCTCAATCATATCAAGAAGCATCACTTTACCCAATATGGCAAACAACCATGCAAGAAGAGTTGAACTCATTGCAAGACAATGAGCTTTGGGAATTGGTTCCCTTGCCTCCAAGAAGAAGCTAGTGCAATGCAAGTGGGTATATAGGACCAAAGTTGATGCTGATGAGTCTGATATAAAGTATAAATCCAGGTTGGTTTCCAAAGGCTTCTCTCAAGTCCAAGTAGTGTACTATATAGATACATTTGCACCGGTTGCAAATATGGATTCTATTAGGCTAGTTTTAGCCAGTGCTGCATTTAAGCACTGGGAGGTTCACCACATGGATGTGAAGAATGCATTTCTTCATGGTGAACTTCAGGAGGAAATATATATGAAGAAACCTGAATGTTTCCAATATGATCCTTCACTTGTATGCATGTTGAATAAGTCTCTCTATGACCTCAAGCAAGCCCCCAAGGATTGGTATGCCAAGATGGACAATTTTCTCCTAACACTTGGCTTTGAAAGATGCAAATCTAATCCTAATGTTTATCTGCAACATATTGGCGATGTATTGCAGGTCATTGTACTCTCTGTCACTGATATTTTGATTATAGGTAGTTGCACCAAATAAATTGGGTCAATCAAGTCTTCATTGCACAATGAGTTTTCCATGACCGATATTGGATTGTTGAAGAAATTTCTTGGTTTGGAAATTGAGCAATCTGAAAAAGAAATCAAGGTTAGTGTTATCACCTTGTAATTTTCCTATGGTTTTGGTAGGAAGTCACAGGGGTAACCATTTCAAACCAATATTTAGACTCTAGCCTAGCCTTATAGTAAGAGAGGGCTCTCTCTATGTCACAAGGTTATTCATATATACATTTGGCTATAATCAAACAATCAGAAGGATAAATTCTGACGGGAAACAATTTTTTGGGGTTTAAAGGAGTGTCAGACAAACAAACAAACAACACCATTGGGAAATGGAGTCAAAGCTTGAAACATTCAAGGACTTACAACAAATAATGACCAGAGATAACCTTCATACTCTGAGGCAAAATAGGTATCAATATCCAACAAAATATCTTTTGAGAGGTTGTAGGGGGAGAGGAGAAAAAACCCAACGAAGAAAGAGGCACCTATCTATGGGTGAATCTCTTACAAACACCTTTAGCAGAAAAAACAATGGAGGTTGATAACTGAGATGGAGCATAGAAGATGAATTCCAAAAAATTTACCAGAAACATAGACAAATGCATTATCTGATGCACATAGCGCTAAACAAAGAAAAAAGTCCTCACATTCATCTAGAAACACATTAGTGGAAATTAAACATATATGGGAATGAAATATACAGAGGAACAACATACTGAACAACGAACACCGTGATGAATCCCCGACATTCAAGCTATGCTTTCATTAATGCTCCCAAGGAAAGTTACAGAGATGTTAAAACCAAGCGCATAGGCTTCAAAAATGAATGTCGAACAACAACCACCAACCGTTCTTCCTCTTTCGAGGGATATTTATAATGTAAACAAGATCTCGAGACCAACTTCAAAACATAGCCAAATTCAGTTAAACAAAATAGGGAATAAAACCTGCACACATAAAATCCTAATAGACTATGATTTGGTAGATTTGCCATGATCACAAAACCAAAACAAGAAAGCATGCTGGGATACACATGATGGACAAAAATGGGAAATTGAACACCTAGAAACCACACCTACAAGATGAAAATGATGGCTCAAAGCACCTTCGACGGTTTGCAACAACTATTCTCTTTCTCTGCATCTTTAACCACTGAAATCGTTGTGGACAATTGATCTTTTATCCAAAACAAGGATATGGAAGCACGTGTCTGAATCTGCGTGCTCTATAAAATTATGCATATTTTCTGCATGATTTTCTCCGCACTAGTTGGATCAGTGAAATTCTTCTCGACCGTGGATCTAGATCAAGCCTTAATCTGAGCTTTCAAAACCTACACCTCGTACCCAATTTCGCTGATTGCGAAAGTTGATTCATCCTTGCATGTTGAACTAGTGGAATTGTTCTTCGCCGTTGATCTTACCTTGCCATCAATCATGGTCGTTGAAACCTGCAGAACTTTAAGCAATTTCCCCAAATCTGAGAGTTATTTTCTTCGTGCAAGTTTAATTGGTGGAGTGAATTTGCACCGTAGATCTCCATCATTCGTTGATCTGTGCCGTTGAAACCTGAGGGGTTTACCCAATCTCGCATATTGGGAGGTATGCTTAAATCTAACGCACATGTTTTCCTTTTCTGCATCGTCGATCTTAGGTATACACTCTCCGAGCCGTTGATATGAGATCAAGCTATGGGTGGCGGAAAGAAAAAAGCGAGATCTCTGCATTCTGCGACCAAATTATTATGTTTCTGACTTCCGCCTTTATCCGTCTTTCTGCACTGTCGATCTTTAGGGGAAGCACTCTGAGTCGTCGATTGGCGAATCGTGGAAACCACAACTTCTACTTTTCGTGATCAAATTCTTAAGTTTTTCGACTTCCGATCTTTGCCCCTCTGCTCTGTTCCGGAATGTTGATATTTGGCGGGAGCGCTCTGAACTGTCGAATCTTGATTGCGGAAAGCGGAAATCAAGATTCTAATTTTAAAAATCAAACTTCTTTCCTCTTTCGTTTTTGCCTTTCTGCTTTTGTCGTTTGTGCCTTTCTGCACCGTTGAGCTTGGGCGGAAACGCTATGGATCGTCGATCGCGGAAGGCGGAAATTGGGATTTGAACTTTTTGTGACCGAAATTTTGTCTTTTCCATTTCCACCCTTTGCACGTTTCCGCGCTATTGATCTTAGGTGAAGACTTCTGAACTGTCGATCTCGTGGATCGCGGAAGGCAGAAGGAGGAAGTCGGGGTTCCACTTTTCATAACCAAATTTCTACCTCTTCTGCACTTCCGCTCCTGATTTTCCTTTGGCAGAAATTATTTTTGGCCCTTTGATCACTTTTGTGGGTTGGATCTCCACCGTCATTTTTTGCCAAGACCTATCCTTGATCGGATTTTTCATATCAAACTCATCTCCAAGGTCACGCCTGAGGATTTTTGATTGTTTTTGACATTCAGGCTTAGGAATAATCCTCCCAAGCAACTTCAAACTCTCTTCTGCATTCCTCTAGGTCATAAGACATGAAAAGTTTTTGACCCTACCCCTGATTTTCACTATCTTATCCTTCTGCAGAGGGATATGTATGGGTGTATTTGTAAAAATCCTCAAAATTTAGCACAGGTGCTAACAACAGCTCCAACTCGGAGATGCTGTCCTCCCTGTGAGGTAGCAAAGAACCACGTAGACCACGTGCCTGATCCATTGGGTTGGTCCCTAGCTTTCCTAAAACATGCTTTGAAAACAAAAAGCTGAACAAATGATGAAAACAAACTGGAAAATTGCTAACGAAAATGCTCGCCATGTCAAGCTTATTTATTCCTATCTACCCTACTTATTAAACAACAATGCTCAATCAAGTAATTTCTAACTTCCAATGAAGCCAATCAAGCAAATGATCTAATGATTGAGCTCCTTCATAACGCTTGATCATAAATGAAGGACTTAATGGCAACAGGTCATGATGAGAGATCTTATCTTTAATACACACATATAACCCACCATTTCCATTGCAAAGCTTCTCCATATATTTATCCACTGGATCATGACAACTTGCAAAAATTTCCGTTATGTGCTTGTTAGACAAGGCTGCTCAGACTGTATCTCCACTTGTACACTGTCAAATTGCTCTTTAAAAGAATCACGCAAGGAATGCTCATGACAACTTGTACATGAGACATCAACTATTTTATTGCAAATTCCAGAATTTAAAACTTTATTCTTTTCATGCATTTCACAGGGAATATCTTCAATAAAATCAAGTGAAATAAACTCTTCTTGACATTCTTCATTTGAAGGGCACGAAGAGACATCCCATTTAGGACCCTCATCTTCTTCTAGGTGATCCAATCTGTTATTACAGACTGTTGGTTCTTTAGGTGCATTATCCAAGTAACCATCCTCATACTCATCATATATAGGCATGCTGAAATATCCTTTAAAACCGCCATAGACAGATTTTGTAACAGGCTAACTAAATTCTTCATAACACGAATTGTAACACTCCTCCTGTACAACACCAGACTGATTATATTCTTGCTCATAAAAAGGAGGATTGGAATGCACAACATATTCTACTTATTCACCCTTCTCATTATTCACTCCCAAAAATGCCATGGCATTATTCATATCCTCAAGTTTTTGTGCTAGTTTAGAGGCTTTTAATCTCTGTATCAGATATTCAAATGAGAAAAAACTAAATGGCAAACGGTTACCTTCTTCCTGTTGATGGTAATCTTCATCAAGAAAACTAATATGACCCTCTTCCTATACACCACCTCTCTGCTCATCATAAAAAGGTGGACTAAAATCCTCTTTAATACCACCATTGATAGTGTTTGAAATAGGTTGATTGCATCCTTCATAAAGCATGTTATGTCTTTGAAGAAATTTCAGCTACGAAAGGTTAACTACTGATTGAACAGGGGTAGCCTCTTCTTGAGAAAAATAAATGTCTCCTTCTTCAGCAAGGTATATCCCAAAATCAATATCATCAAAGTGATGATTTTGATTTTCCATTGGATCTTCTCCTCCCTCCTCAGCAATATAATTATCCAGGAAAGGTGGCCTGATTTGTTGGTCTTCAGGAATCCTTTGATTTCTTGGAGGAGGAAGGGATCTTCTAAATCTCTGGTTTCCATTCTGTTGCTCTTATTCTTTTGTAGGAGGTGGTCTGTTGTCCATAATGATCCTCTCCATCAACTTTTCCATGATTTTCATCATCATGTCCATTTTGGCCTATTGTAAATTAGAGGAAGAAGGCTATGTGGGCTCTTTTTCCTTTCTTCTTTCCCCTTCTTCTCCCCTTTTCTCTCTAGCAGCAGTCAGTTTTATTTCTATCTCTATAGAATCATTCATCATATCGGCAAGGGAGGCATATCTTCTTTCACTCAACCATAAGGTAAATTCACTATCGAAAGCTTCTGCATATTGGAGTCGGCCAGAATCAGGGGGAGGATTGAACTGGGCAGGGATAACATTATATACTTTCATAAATTTGTCAGAAAACTCCTAGATAGATTCACTCTCCCTCCTCTTCATGGAATGGAATTGAGACAAACACTCCTTGGGGTTTTAATTTTCTGCCCATTTGTTCTTGAAAGAATCTTCGAAAGCTTGATAGTTCATAATGGAGTTTCCAGAAAGATCTGTGAACCATTCTCTTGCTTCTCTAGCAAGACTTTGGGAAAACAACCCAACTTTAATATCCTCATGGTCTATTTCCTCCAAGTTTATCCAGTCTGAAAACCATTCCAAGTGTTATTCGGATGAATATCCCCTCTCTCCCTTAAATTGTTTGAGTTTTTGGGCATATCCCTGGGGGAGGCCATGAAGAGTAGTAAGGAGAAGTATAGGGGAAAACCTTTTATCCTTTCCTAGGATTATAGTAGGGTTTGCAAGAGGAATTGAAGCAGGTGTGATAGGTGGGATCGATGTGCTGTGAGGAATTGCAGAGCTATGAGGGGCTATAAAACTAGATGATGAAGGCTGCTTAAGCTCTAAAGTGGTGGGAGACAGGGATAGGGCAATAGGCTGCTCTATGGCAGTGGAGCTTAATGAGGCTAATTCAGAGGGAAATAAATGGCACTCTTGATCAGAAAAGGTTTGGAGATCCCTCCCTAGAGACTCAGAAAAGGACATGGTATCAACTGTAGCACTATGAGTTTTATAGGGATGATCATTGTTCTTATGTGGCTTGACCGAAGCATCTTGGTCAAAGTGATATGTACAAGGTGAAGAGATACCTTTAGTTCTTAAAGAAGGATCTATAGGGGTATGTCCATGCCCTTGTTTTGAGTGCAATAAACCATGGTAAATTTCTTTGACAAGCTTAGGAAATGATAAAAAAAATTACGTGAAATGATAAGGTACCTTGGAGAAGATGCACCCTTGAGTTCCTTATTTTTATTTTTACCATGCCTTTCCATGTCTTTTCATTCAAGCTCATTTCTCTAGTAGAGTTGCATAGAAAATTCTCAAAATCTTTGTAGCTTTTGGGTTGTCGGTATTCCCAGTGGAGTCACCTTCCAAATGTTTGAGTGGAGTCGCTAGAGCATATACAACCAGCACGTGTCTCTAACCGGCTGCTCAACCAAGTCGTAGGACTAAACAATATTGTTTTCCCAAGGAGATAATAGTGATTATTCCCCGGCAATGACACCAAGATGTTATCACCTTGTAATTTTCCTATGGTTTTGGTAGGAAGTCACAGGGGTAACCATTTCAAACCAATATTTAGACTGTAGTCTAGCCTTACAGACAGAGAGGGCTCTCTCTATGTCACAAGGTTATTCACATACACATTTGGCTTTAAGCAAGCATTCATAAGGCTAGATTCTGATGGGAAACGCGTTTTTGGGGTTTAAAGGAGTGTCAGATAGACAAAAAGACAACACCATTTGGCAATGGAGTCAAAGCCTGAAACATTCAAGGACTTACAACAAATAATGACAAGAGATAACCTTCATAGTCTGAGGCAAAATAGGTATCAATATACAACAAAATATCTTTTGAGAGGTGGTAGGGAGAGAGGAGAAAATCCCAGCGAAGTAAGAGGCACCTGTCTGTGGGTGAATCTCTTGAAAACACCTTTAGCAGAAGAAACAATGGAGGCTGATAACTGAGATATAACATAGAAGATGAATTCCAAAACATTTACCAGAAATAGAGACAAATGCATTATCTGATGCAACGAGCGCTTGTTGGCGAAAACCCACCAACAAAGCCTTGTCGACAAGGGTTCTCACTCCGTCGACGCCCAACCAACCCGATTTCCCTGGGCACCGGCCCAGATAGGTTTTACCCTTTCCAGCAACATCCGTAGAGCAGATGAAGTCTCACCCGAGATGTTCAAGGGAAATGAATGTCGAATCAACAAAAAAAGAGAGAATATTTTGTTACACAGCAGCAAGGCGAGCCTAGGGGAAGAGGCTGCGCCAGGTTAGAGTTTGTAGAGACGGAAGATTGACCACTTGTGACAGCTGCAGGGCTGTGGGTTGGTCAAATCAGTAATCAATGTAGGTAGTTAAAACAATTAGCTAGCAGCGCTTGTTGAAGCGACGCGCATTAATGACTGCTCCGACCGTTAGAAGGGTAAGATTGCCGGCGGATTTGCCGTCATTACTGCCAGATTTAGTCATAATGGTGATTGTAGATTTGACAATGATGAGTTTGAATTGGAGATGGCTATAGAAAGTGCGCAGGACGCGGGAGGATGACATTGTTCAGTTGAGTGAGTAGAGTGTTGAGTAGAGTGTGAATTGTGTAGTGTGTTGCGAGCTTTTGAGTGAGTTGCATAGTAGAAGCTTAGAGTCGTTGGGTGCATTGTAAGGTTTGGGGCGTGAGGCATGCTGAGCGACCTCGACGCAATTGATATTTCTAGTGAAAAAGAGTCTCCTATTCGACCCACGGCCGTCGAAGAAGAAGTCATGAGCATGCCTATAGGCTCATCATCCATTCACAAGAGGAAGTGGCAGGCTCAGAAGCCCAGCTCCACGACGCTACAGAAGAGGCACACCCACGCTTCGGCAAGAGTGTAGGATGAAGGGACTGAACAGACCGGGCCATCGAGCTCAGGAGTTGTTGAGTCTACGGCGCCTAGGGGCGTCTCTGTTCATGATATCTTAGGGTATGTTGCTCCTACGCATCCGGGAGCAAAGCTGAGGAAGCCGACGAAGAATCAGAAGTATCCACCAAAGTTGCCGCTACTGCCAGAAGGGACGACGTGCTCGGTTGACATCATCCCTGCATTGATCAGATTGAAGTTTGAGGACCATGATTTGCTGTTACTTAAAGATGTCTGGGATGAGCCCTATCAGTCAGTTCCGACGGTGCCTGGTGCCCCAATTCAGCAGATTCCTCACCCTTGGGCGAGTGGGTTAGACAAATATGGATTGTTGGGGATTATCAATATGCCTCATTTTGGGTGACTGAATGAAGCCCATGTGTGTGTCAAACATTGTTTGGCCTGTTTTCATGGGGGGACGCTTTGGTTGAATACGCCCATCCCTATCACAGTAGATTTAATTGCGAGCATTACGGGCTTGCCAAAGGCCGGGGAAGATCCGACGCAGTATATCTGCGGGAGGGATACCGACAAGAAGCTTGCCGAGCAGCTGAAGGAGCACTTTGGCTTACAACGTCATTTCCGTGCTTATCGGACTGATAGCATCAAATCATAAGCGGTGTGTATAGGCACATGGATTCTGGCGAGTAAGGTTGTTCAGGGAAATCGACCAGTCCAATGTAACTCGGGCATCGTCGCATGCGCCCAGAAATGTACTAAAGGAGTACAGATGAGCTGGTCCTTATTCTTGCTTAACCAGTTGCTCGAATATGCCCTCGCTGCTCAGGCTGGGAGGTCATTTTCATATAGTTGGCTATTAGTTCTTATTGTGCTAGTCTCCTAGATGGAACTGAAGACTACCAACCAATGACAGTCAGTGCGACGAAGGCGTGCTGAGGCGCACGATATCAGAACTTATGGTGGGTTGAAGAGCCCAGTCAACAGGAAGACTATGCCATTCATTTTTGGGTATATTGGGAAGCGTTGCAAGCCGCAGCAGTCGCCGTTCCCCGAGTATCTCCTTATGTAGCGGCCAAGTATTAGCGGCTCATTCGGTTCGCCATCGAGCCACATTCTATTTATATTCAGGCACGACGGGACCCCGACAGGAAGTGGCTACCTCTTGCTTACAAGGTCATGGCTAAAGAGTTGGATGCTATTGTTCAGGACTGGCAGGCTGAATGGCGCAACCTTGTGAGTCAGGAAGAAAT
Source organism: Pseudotsuga menziesii (assembly GCA_001517045.1). Taxonomy (NCBI): domain Eukaryota; kingdom Viridiplantae; phylum Streptophyta; class Pinopsida; order Pinales; family Pinaceae; genus Pseudotsuga; species Pseudotsuga menziesii. The sequence continues at coordinate 291,421 of LPNX010551449.1, read as the reverse complement.
TTCTAAGGAGCCGCCACCTGATGCCCCCGAAGAGCCTGCCCAGAAGGAGCTAAGTGTTCACGACTCTGACAATGAGTCATCGACGGAACCCGAGGCTGAAGCATAGCGCATGCGGGAGGAGAATCACACCAAATGGCACCAGGAATATGATGCGGGTAGTGGTATCCAATCGGGGATGGAGGACCAACTGCAGCGGCTCATCAAAGCAGTCACTGACTCCTTTGAGGCTGCAACGAAGGCGATCCAGGAGTCCAACCATGAAGAGTTTGGCGTGGTAAGAGATAGGTTGAATTCCATTTTTGACATTGTTTCCAAGAAGAAATCCATGAGACATGTGATACAGGAAGTCCCGTTGATCAGCACTGAGTTTTGGGCTAGGAATGTGCAAGTTCCCCTGACTACGATCGACGTGGGAAATGAGGAAGTCCACCAATTGCTGCGACCGATCCACAGTGTGGCTATGGATCTAAACAAGTTATCTACTCTAGCGTCGGTGGAGCTGCAGCATGTTGCCGCCCTAGAATTGGTGGACTGACAAAAAGAGTTGACTGAGGGATATGTCCAGTCACAGAGTGCAACTAAGAAGCTGCAGAAAGAGGCAGAAGAGCTGCATCATGTTGAAGTGTAGCTGGCGGAAGAAAGAGTGCGAGAAATAGACACATTAAAGGCAGCGCATGTCGAGCTACAGCATAAGGTTGTTGAGGAAATTACTGAGTTAAAGAAGGTGCAAGACCACCTTATCGTTGAACAAGTGCAACTATGCACAAGATGCGGTGAGGTCGAGCAAGCTATCACTGAGGCTTGTCAGCATATCTTTGAGAGCACGGCCGAGATCACGCCAGTCGAGAAGGCCAAGCGATTGGGGAAAAATATTGTCTAGCTTCAGGACACCAATATGCTGCTCAATGCCTTGGTCCAACCAATGACACCGTCGGAGCAGGTTGCAAAACAGAAGGCTTCTATTCAAGAAATCGCGACCGAGTTCAAAACCATGGAGCAAGAATCCAAGACTATCATGGAGGCAACAACGTAGTTCTGGTAGAGCGTTTTCCAAGATGAGCAGCTCGATCAGTTGATAGCACAGGTGCAAGAAGCTGAAGGCCAGTTGACGACGTTGAAGACATCGCTGCGGGCAATGCCGCTGATGGTGCAGATCATTAGGGCCGAGGAATTAAAGGATCTTCAGAAACGAGCTTCCCATGCCCAAGAACGCCAACAAAAGTGCCACACTCAACTCAATGAATTTCAAGAAATTGGTGGACAGTTGGCCGTTAAACCAGTTGCCATGCTGCAGGTGGTACAAGAGAATCGACATATGGTCAATGGCAAGGCTAGGAAAGAGCACCCCGTGCAGCAGGATTTGGGTAATTTTCAAAGTGCTACCGACAAAGTCCAGCTCCAGGTTCATGAGATCACGCAACAGTTTTAAGACTTCAAGGTGCGAACGTCGGCAAATACCCTGTCAACCTGACGTGGCTCAGGGACGAGCCACAAGACTATGTTGGGGGCTTGTTGGCAGGGGTTTTGGTAAGTGAGTTGCGCAGCGTCATGGCAGTAGCGCAATCTCACCTGGTGCCACGCAAGGCCAGATTAGCACGATGGACGAAAAAATAACTGTTTTGAATATTTAATATATTAGTTGACGAATTTTTGTCACAATAGGTCATTAGCAGTTACAAGTTAGTTAGAAGTGGACCTTCAATGTAAATGTGCAAGCCTATATATAGAACTAGTTTTGCATTTGTAATAGACATCATCAAGATCGAGATCAATATTATCTTGAGCATGATTATCGCTTGAAGTCTGGTGCAATCTGTCTATGGTTTTGGATAATTTTCTGTTGTATCTGTGATCTATCTGGGTTTTTCCTGATGTATTTAGCCTTTTGTTGTGGAGAAGACTTGTCCGTTTTGGATCCTTTGCGCATAAGTAATATGATATGACAGTTGTTGCATAAATCTGGTATTTTATTTTATTGTTTTCCTTGTTGTGATCTAATCTGTTATGATGCTGCTGTGATCTAATATGTACGATGTTGCGATCTAATCTGTTATGATTTTGATGTGGTCTATTCCATTTCTGCTATGAGTTATTGATGTTGTTACAATCTGTTCTACTTCTGTCGCATTTCTGTTGCATTATGAGTTAAGATGTTTTACAAATGATGCTGTTGTGCTAGTGATACTGTGATAAATGTATGATCTATGGTTGTGGAAATGAATTAATGATGACTGCATAGTTCTGTATCTAATAGATATGTTGTTTCCCCATCGGATCCCATATCCTCCCTTCTCACCACGGGAAACTTGGTTCTGACAGCTCTCCCTTGAACATCTCGGGTGAGACTTCGTCTGCTCTACGGATGTTGCTGGGTAGGGTAAAACCTGTCTGGGCCGGTGCTTAGGGAGATTATGCTGGTTGGGCATCGACAGAGTGAGAACCCCTTTCGACGAGGCTTTGTTGGTGGGTTTTCGTCAACAACGCTAAACAAAGAACAAATTCCTCACATTAAACTAGAAACCCATTAGTGGAAATTACGCATATATGGAAATGAAATATACAAAGGAGAAACATACTGAACAATGAACACCATGATGAATCCTAGACATTCAAGTTGTGCTTTCATTAATGCTCCCAAGGAAAGTTACAAAGCTATTAAAACCAAGCGCACATGATTCAAAAATGAATGTCGAACAACAACCACCAACCGTTCTTCCTCTTTCAAGGGTATATTTATAATGTAAACAGGCTCTCGAGACCAACCTCGAAACAAAGCCAAATTCAGTTAAACAAAATCAAGAATCAAACCCGCACACATAAAATCCTAACAGAATATGATCTGGCAGATTCGCCATGATCACGAAACCAAAACAGGAAAGCATGCTGGGGTGCACATGATGGAGAAAAATGGGAAATTGAACACCTGGAAACCATGCCTACAAGATGAAAATGATGAATCAAAGCACCTTTGATGGTCTGCAACAACTATTCTCCTTCTTTGCATCTTTAACTAGCGAAATCGTTGTGGACCATTGATATTTTATCCAAAAAAAGGATCTGGAAGCACGTGTCTGAACTTGCATGCTCTGTAAAATTTTGCATATTTTTTCCATGAATTTCTCCGCGCTAGTTGGATCAGCGAAATTCTTCTCGACCGTGGATCTAGATCAAGCCTTAATATGAGCCGTCGAAACCTACACCTTGTAGCTAATTTCATTGATTGCGAAAGTTGATTTTTCCTTGCATGTTGAACCAACAAAATTGTTCTCCGCCGTTGATCTTACCTCACCATCAATCACTACCGTTGAAACCTACAGACCTTTAAGCCATTTCGCCAAATCTGAGAGTTATTTTCTTTGTGCAAGTTTAATCGGTGGAGTGAATTTGCACTGTATATATTCATCATTCTTTGATCTGAGCCATTGAAAGCTGAGGGGCTTACCCAATCTCGCATATTGGGAGGTCTGCTTAACTCGCGCACATTTTTCCCTTTTTCGCATCATCAATATTAGGCAGAAACTCTCCGAGCTATTGATCTGAGATCAAGCTGTAGGCTGGCAAAAAAGGGAAAGCAGGATCTCTGCATTTTGCAACTAAATTCTTATGTTTCCGACTTCCTCCTTTCTCCATATTTCTGCACCGTCGATCTTTAGGGAAAGCGCCCTGAGCTGTCGATTTGGCGGATCGCAGAAACCATAACTTCAACTTTTCGTGATCAAATTCTTAAGTTTTCCGACTTCTGATCTCCGCCCCTCTGCTCTCTTCTGGAGCGTTTATCTTTGGATCTGGATTGTCAAATCCTGATTGGGGAAAGCGGAAAGCGGAAATCAGGATTCTAATTTTCAAAATCAAACTTCTTTGCCCTTTCCGCTTCCTCCTTTCTGCTTCCACCATTTGCACCTTTTTGCATCGTTGATCTTGGGCAGAAACGCTCTAGACCGTTGAGCTGGCGGATCATGGAAGGAGAAAATCGGGATTGAACTTTTTGTGAACGAAACTTTGTCTTTTCCGTTTTCCTCCCTTTGCACCTTTCCGCGCTGTTGATCTTAGGCAGATATGTTCAAGAACCGTCGATCTGGCGGATCGTGGAAGGAGGAAGGCGAAAGTCAGGGTTCCACTTTTCATAACCAAATTTATACCTCTTCTGCACTTCCGCTCCCAATTTTCCTTTGGCGGAAATGATTTTTGGCCCTTGGATCTCTTTTGTGGGTTGGATCTCCACTGTCCGGTTTTTCCAAGACCTATCCTTGATCGGATGTTTCATATCAGGCTCATCTCCAAGGTCGCGCCTAAGGATTTTTTTACTGTTTTTGATATTCAAGATTAGGAATAAGCCTCCCAAGCAACTTCAAACCTTCTTATGCATACCTCTAGGTCATAAGACATGAAATGTTTTTGACCCCACCCCTCATTTTTACTGGCTTATCCTTCTGCAGAGGGATCTGTATGGGTGTATCTGTAAAAATCCTCAAAATTTAGCACATGTGTTAACAATTAGCAAACAAAACTATGCTTCAGACCTGTTATTGAAGTTTAAGATGGCTGAATGTAAGGAACCCAATTTCTCATTCCTTTTTGGTATCAAACTAGGTGAAGTTGGTACTGAGTCTCCATTGATGGAAAACTCGTTGTATAGACAACTAGTCGGGAGTTTGCTTTATCTTACACACACTCGACCTAATTTGGAATATGATGTAGGTTCTGTATCTAGATATATGCAACAAGCTAATGAGATCCATTGGAAGGAATCCAAGAGGATCCTTTACTATGTGCAAGGAACCAAACACTTCGGGGTTCACTATGTTGCTGGTTCTCCACTAAAACTAGTAGGATTTTCTGATTCTGATTGGGCTGGAGATACCAATGATAGGAAGTCCAATGATAGGAAGTCCACTTTAGTTTATGTATTAATTCTAGAGTAAGGTCCCATATGATGGTCAATCAATAAACAACACACCATCTCCCTATCTTCAGTTGAGGCCGAGTACAGATGAGCAGTGAACACAACTACACAATGTGTGGGGTTAGAAGGTATTCTTCGGGAACTTGGAGTTGCATTTGATTCACCCAAATTCATTTGGTTTGGAAATCAAAGTGAAATAAAGATTTCTATAGATTAGGTGTAGAGACAGAGGACCAAACACATTGAGATACCTATTCACTACATCCATAGCTTGGTACATGATGAGGTGATAGCCTTGCAGTATTTCCCATATGCAGAGCGAACTGCTGACATTATCACCAAGTGATTCATAGAGAATACCTTCACTTATATGAGATCACTTCTTGGAGTGGGTGATACATGGCGATTTCTAGCATTCACTTTCATATCTTTGGCTCCATGTCCATTTTTGAGGGGAGGTTTTGTTCCCACGTGGTTTTCCTCCTTACCTTGTTTTATGGAGAAATAAAATTTTCTGTTGTATGAGGTGACTTAAGCCTTTGTTTCCAAGGCCTCCATGATATTTTTGTTAATATATACTAAGTTATTATTAAGGGGGGGTTTTAGAGCTATAATACACCTTATTACCATGGTCATATACCTTAGGCACATTTCATTCGCATCCATGCAGTGATTCTATGGTTTAGACTTAAGGAAATTGGTCATTTACTCATAGTTGAGGCGCTCTTGGTTGATCATTCTGCATAGTTGAGGCACTCTAGGTTGATCATTCTAACAACCTAGGCTCCCAAATTGATTACAATCAACCAACACGTGCTCTTCATCCCCAATTTCAAGGATTTTGTTTGACTTGAGGCGCTAGTGCATGATTTAGGTGGTTTTTGGCCTTCCTTGGGAATTTATTGCCTCTTTGAGCCACTCCCAATCAACCATTTTCTCACCCACACATTTCATACCTCCATTTATGTTCTAGCATGCATTTCCCACATTCACACATGCATTTGTGACTGTTTGGGATGATTAGGAAGCTCATTGGTCCACCTAGGGGGGTTTGCGGGTCAAATCTTGAGCTGACACTTGTATGCATCCAGATGGCCTCCAAGGCCTCACGATGTTTCCCTATTTTAATATATATCTAATCCATACATATTTACACATTGTATAGTCTTAATAATATCCATTATTGACCTCATGTGTGTATGCAATTTTCATTCTTTCAGCTGTTTTAGGCATATTTTGTGAACAATATCGAATTGTGAGAGTTTCCTTAGCTCCTTGATCTAGATGTTAATAAATTCTCATAGATACTCGACACTGTAATCATCTAGGATGAAGGAAAAGGGAATCCACACAACACATGCTGGACTAGGTGAACAGTTGGGAATGACTGTGTCTCACAAATGGGTGGAATGGCGAGAAAGCTCCACTAGACTTCGGACAAGCAACATTTTTGAAACAATTTATTTGCACAACAATAAGACACTAGTCAAACTCTAAAGGAAGGTTCCTTGGAAATATTTCTAGGCAATGACAAAGAGATAACCCTGACAGGTCAGTGTCACCCTGTTTCCCTGTAGGGGAAAATGAGTCGTACCTTATACAAAGATTGAGTGCTCCTCATCTGGCAATTAAATATTTTTAAAACATTATTTTATTAACTATCCATCTGATACAGGAGCATCCTTATCTCCATCCAAGTATAAGCCCAATGTTTGGATTAGACCTAGAAGGGGTCTTCATTTTCTGAGTCGATAGGTCTTTGAATAAAATATCCTAAATAAACCTATGTTTTATGGATTCTAGATGGATAATGAATCATTTAGGTGAGTCACTAGGTGAATGAATGATTCAAAGTATGAGTCATGTAACAAATCCCTCATCTAATGGAAGCGATTCATAGGATAGGCTTAAGAGTTTTCTTTATTTAGAATTAGTTAGCAGATTGTTGAGGGTTTATTGGATCTGAACTAGGATTGGTTTTAGAATCCTTATGTATATATTATGTAAGCCTTTGAGGCAATAAAATGAGTATCCAAATATTGTAAATGTGGCTAAGGCGTGGCCAAATCAAGGAGAAATCATGCCGAGGATAGTTCATTGTGTTATACCAGAACTAGGAGGATTAGAACGTAGGTTTCGAGTTAAAATGTGAATGTACAAAGTATCTTATGATTGAATGAAGAAAGAAAATTGTGAATGTCTCTGTAAATTATAGGAATTCTGTTAAATGATCAATGTAAGGGAAATTATATCTGTATCGCTCTATGTGAATGGATTTAGATGTGATATGTGAATGGATGTAATCTCTCGGTGAATCACAGTTGAATGATTGCAGCAAGATAGTTATTTGTATCAAGAATGATATCATTTGATCGATTCTCTGATCAATCGTCATAGAATTGCAGAGATCGTAATTAAGATTTGGACGATCCATTAAAGGAGAAAGATGGATGGACGATAGGAAAATATTCACGAAGTGAACATGCATGAGAGATAAGTGATCCACAAAGAAAAATGAAGTTCCAAACTTGATCAGAGATCAACGACCAATAAACATTTCACAAGATATTGACGGTTCTCAAGAATTGCAGAAAAATACTCGCGGGAGGAAAATTGTGGAATCCCAATTTTGGTAAAAGTGGGAAGGTGGATCCAAAATTTTCAACCCACAATCTGATTGTGGAAATGACTGTTGCGGATGCATGATTGTGGAAGTCAGTTTTTTGGAAAATTGGAAATTGCATACCCGCAACCCGCAATCCATGATTGCAGAAAGAATCTTGCGGAAAGGTCCTTGTGCAAAAGTAAATTGCGGAAGGAGCTGAATAGCGGAAAAATTGATGTGGAAACTGAATTTTCAAAGGATTGAGTTACAAAAAGACTGAGGTTGGATAAGCAAGCTTGCAGAAAGCTAGTTTGGGGAAAGAATTCCTGTGGAATAAAAGTTGCAGAAATGAGCTTGCGAAAACAGAGTTGTGTAATAGAGTAAAATAAATATTTGGCAGAGTTTCCAGATTTAAAGGTTTGATAAATGTAGAGAAAACTATTCCTAGGAAAGCAGTTGGGATATGGTGTTTTGGGGTTCCCTCATGCATAATGTGGTATCAGAGAAAAAAAAAATTCCACGTCAAGATTATTAGAGCTTAGATCAGAGCCAAGAGGTAAATGTTGAAGACTAACAATTGTGTTGAGAGGGCTGGTTAGGTGAGAGTATTCAAAATTGATTTAAATCAAGAATTGCATACAAGGGAAATGTTTTAAACCAACTATACAAGTGGAAAAGCCTTAAAGGTATCGATTGATTGATGTTTTATTTAACTCTATTTATAAGATTTTGTTTGAAACAAATAGGAAAGGTTTGATAGGAACAATGGTAGCTAGAGGAGATATATCAAGGATAATTGTATTTTTGAGGAAGATTTTGTGAACTCTTGGAGAAAAGAGAAAGAAATGGCATAACCTAAAGAGCCAACAAAGGTTGGAAAAGAGAGAACAAGTTGAATGTTCTAAGAGGAGAAGTGAATCTGCAGAAGCCAAGAGGAGCAAAGGAAGTTTCTCAAAAGGTTATAGAGGAGAAGAACCATAGATACCAAAAGAACAAGCTCAAGGAGAGATATCTTGTTGAGGTATAGTAGCATGTATGAAGAATTACTGAGAGGAGGATTGGGAGAAGTCCAAAAGTGAACAAGATGAAGTTCCTAGAGGAAGAGAAAGATGAAATGGAGATGATGACTACTGGAAGTCATTTCATAGGTTCAAAGAAAATCCATAGCAGAAGAAAATATGTCAAGGTAGAATACATCAACATGATGAGTTAAGAGGAGTATGACAGAAAATTAGTTGACATAGGATTGCAACTTATTCATTTGGAGATGCTTCTACAGAAAGAGGACCAGAGGTATGGTTTGAGAATGAGAAAGAAGAAGATGAGATGGATTTCACTGTAGGTCAAGCTAAATAAAAATATGTCCGCTAGATTGAAGGAAGAACTCAGGATAGTTGAGTCTGAGATGGAAACTTCATATTGTGAACCTGAACAAGGTCCTTTGATTCGAGAGGATTATGAAACATAGATTGTAGATGATTTTATGAACTCTCTTATAAGTTTAGAACTACTTGAAGATGATATGGCTGAGACCACAGATGAGGAGTCTTATGTTTTTAAATCTAATGATTGCTGTGTGACTGCAAGTATTGGAGAACACTTAAATGGTGTGTTTATGCAGGTTGGTGAGTGTTGATTTCCTTGTAGTTTTATCCAGCAACCTACAACATTCAAGTGTACAACAATCAAGTGTACAACATTGTAAGTGAATGGTAGAACTAAATAATTTTGTGGAGTATCTTGGAATACTTGATAGCAGAAGTCTGATTGTAGATGAGAGGAAAAATCATGAAAATATAAGAATGCAACAACTAGTGCATAACAACAAGGATCTAAGGGACATACTGGATATTGAGATAGAGAATATGAGAATGTTGATGGTGAATATGTCTTAGAAAATACATGAAGAGAAAATGAATATTTTCATCAGTAGAGAAAGAAAAAAAAACAACAACAAGATATAAATGGAAAATAAAGATTGTAGAAGCAAGGACAATGGGGTATTGCAACAAAAAATTTGGAAACCAGGGGAACTAAAGATGAAAAAGACACAAATAATTTCACAACAATATAATGAAATGGATGACCAGCTAAAGAAAAAAGTTTGGGATCCAGGAATACTGAAGATGGAATATTATGACCAAGTTGTCATATTTATTTCTTCCTAGGGAGTATGATGCAGGAGCATCCTTCTCTCCATCCAATTCTAATACCAATGTTTGGATTAGACCTAGAATGGGTATTCATTTTCTGAGTTGATAGTTGTTGGATAAAACTACAAGGAAATCAATAGTGAGTTCATTTTCTGAGTTTATAGTTGACAGTTGTTGGATAAAACCCGGTTTGTAGGTTGCTGGATAAAACTACAAGGCAATCAACAATGAGGAAATGAAGCATAGGATGGATGCTCTGAAAAACAAGACCAAAATCAGACCATTGATAAAGGAAGATGTTCACTATTGTGAACTAGAACATGGAACTATCTTTGGAAAAGATGGTGTAGAAGAGAGACTAGCCGAAAGTCTCATGAAATCTAGGGAGAGCTCAGATCAACAAAAAGATTTGTTGATAAGAGATTCAATGGGAGATGAAAATATCAATATTTTTGAAATTATCGAATTGTGTATGTTTGTAGGAGTAACATGTGATGAACCTTGTGAAGTTTTCGTAGAGGTAAAGGAAGAAGAAGAAATGTACAAAGACATTTCAAGAAGACAAGATCATCATTGCATTATGATGAATAGTGAGGCCATGTTGTCTCATGAAGACAACCAAGGGAGAGGACTTACACATTTTGGATGTAATATTGACGACAGACATGGAAAAGAAATTGTTGTTGTAAGTAGAAGAAAATTGGATTATAAATACAACCGAGAGGAAGATGAAGACAAGCATTCTAATGAAATTCTTACCCAACGTTTGGAAGTTTACACCATGAATGTGATTGAACAACACTAGACATAAGAAGAATTTGAGGTACCCATTGATTTATGTATTCTTGGAATTAATGGTTTAATTTCATATGCAGAATTTGAAGTTGTTATGGAAAAGGACTTGAAGTTGGAAAATAATGAAACACCATTGTTTCATAAAGGAATAATAAGAGGTATTGAAGGAACTGATTACAAACATAATGGAAAATATGTCATGAAAAAGAAAGAGGCAGTGTTGTCTCAAAGGGATGGTCAATACCTAGGAGCACTTGTTATTTCAAAGACAGAAAATGAAGAAAGATACTTTCTGATTTTAGGAAGTACGATGAAGAATTAAAGTTGATAGAAGACCAGTTGCTCAATCCAAGGGCTGATAAGGGGGTCCATTTAATGGGTAGAAACATAGAAATTCTTAGTTTCAACAGTGGAGAGGAGAATATGGAAGGTCAAGACATAGAGTTCTATTGTAATAATATGATTTTATTGCAACGGTCAAGTGTACAACATTGCAAAGGAATGGAATACCTAAATAATTTTGTGGAGTATTGTCACGTCCCCGACCCTCCGACTGGGCAAGAGGACGTGACTAAACACCAACATGCAGGTAACTAGCCCCATAATCATATACATACATACATATACTGCTGAAGCATTGTTGAAATATTGTAACTTCGAAGAATATTCTATAAGTATTTCTTTGTGGTCCCCGATGGTCCTACCGGGAGAACCACTTGTAATACTTTGTACCCCGATGCTCCTAATCGGAAGAACTAATAAGAGTCATGAGGCAGTCCCCTCTAATTGTAAAGGTGGGTCATTAGCACCCCAGTGTGGTTACTTGAGCCTACATGTGTAACTCGAGCCTACATGATTAACTCAAGCCTACATGATAGATGAGTTAACTTAAGTGAACAAATGAATATAAATAGAGGTGTAGTGCTCCTCATTTGAAACATACACTCTCACTTGTATAGCGCATTAGTGGAGAAGAGAAGAGTAGCAGGAGAAGGAGGAGGATCAGGCTTTGATCTCCTTGCTGGTTTTATCTTTTACCTTTTCGGGGCATCTATATTGAGGAAGCTTTTGCTGGGTTTTTTCCTTTAGGGTTTTCCCAGGATAAATCTGTGTTGTTCTTGTGATGCTATTTCTTTAAGTGATTGTGTTTATGTGATTTTGTTATGAAAATGAAATGAAATATTGATGTCTTAGCTAAGCATATGAAAATTTAACATGGAATCAGAGCTAACCTGAACATGACAGCTTTCACAAGGAAAAATAGCCTTCTCTCTCTCCCCGGAAGAAATTAGGGCTTCTTGCAGAAGAAGAATTTTTGAGTGAGCCTGGCATAGGATTTCTCTCCTCATGAAAATCAAAGTTTAGAGACCTGGATCAATATTTTTGGTTGGGTGAAAATCCGGGAAAGTCAAACCCTAGTTTGACCTCGAGCCAGAAAAACCCTAAATACTAAAACTGCTACGTTTTGGTACATTCTCTATATCTCGATATTGGCGAAGGTTCAGGAGTTTCAAATTGCAAAGGCCGAAGGTAAAATCCTGATGTACATTGTGTCCAAAATTCAGCTTCATATTCTCTATATTCTGGGAGATATGATCCCTCCAAGTTATGGTTCCAGCCTCTTCTAGAATTCATCCCTAAACAGGAAACCTGGAGAAAATTACTATAGCTTGGGCTACCTATGTCCAAATGGAATTCATGAAGATTTTATAGAAAGAGCATGGACTGTAATTTATATGGTATTAATATTAGACTCAGAAGATGAAGTAGTGACACGTGGCATGCCGTACAACTTTGCTGTTTCGAACAGTCTTGTAACAGGTCACCCTGGGAAAATGATCATAAATCCCAATTAGTGAAACCAAATCTGATGAAACCTATGGTTTTGGATCAGGGACATGCGAGGTTACCTCAGTGCAAAATTTCAGACATAAATCAGTAGTAATGTCATAGATATCATAGAAAAATTGACAGGCATTTTTGCAGAAGAAATTGGAAAACTAGGTCTTCCTGTTCTGGGAGCTTCCCTCCACTGTTTTCAGAAAAGGAGTACATTGGAAAGCTCCATTTGAAGAGATATATCTTTCTATACAATCATATCTAAAATATTCCAAGTTTTGAAAATTAGGGTTTCTCTGACAAGCCCTAGATCAGCCAGCTCTGAAAGCAGGACAAACACCTCAAATCGGTAAGATCTAATCTTTTGCTATTTGCATTCGAGGTTCTCATTTCAAAGTGATATATCACATTAGCTTGATGATAATATTGGTAAAGTTGACAACTTCCAAGCATGGAAGTATTTGATCTCTCTGGAGAAAATGAATTGGACACCTACATGAGTAGAGAGGTTCCAGTTCCATACGAAGATGAGGCTCAAAGCCTTACAAAAGAAGAACTTGATCAAGGCCAAGAAGATCATTGTTGATTCAATCACGGATCAACTTATACCACAAGTGTCTTCCCTAAAGACATCGAATATGTTTGATTCCTTAATCAAGCTATTTGAAGATAAGAACTTAAATAAGAATATGGCTTTGAGAAAACAGTTGAAGAATGTGAGGATCCAGAATGCAGAACAACTTGAAGCAGTAGAAGAAGAAGTATGCAGAAGTGGTGATAGCCACCTTGAATGGCCTCCCAGGATCATGGGATTCATTCATGTGAAGAATGTATGCCAGAAGTAAGTGATTACTTTCAGCTCGACTAATAAGAAGAGAAGAAGAAGATGGGAGCAACTGAAGATCAAGCTCTCACCATTCAAAGAAGATCCCTCAAGCGATGAGGAATATGAAAAACTCAATTATTGAAGAACCTCGTA
>LPNX010551449.1:188599-277860 GCA_001517045.1 Pseudotsuga menziesii | reverse complement strand
ATTGGCTAAATAGTTGCATGATGCATAAAAATTTGTCGTTATGCATATGTTTTATGAAATAGTTATAACCATGCAACTGGTGCATTTGAATTGTAGGAAAGGTCTTGTACAACCTCCTACAAGAAAAGAAGGACGAGACTTGTTCCGAAGAACAAGTAATGACAATTCAATAAACATGAATCTGAAGCTCCCAGGGTCAGAGACACCATGACCGAAGAAAGAGCTTCAGAGAGCGGTAGATCCACATTAAAGGATGAAGACCACCATGGGTATGAGAGATAACTCAAGATGAAGAAAAGAATGCTATGAAAGAAACTATGATCAAAGAATAATAGTTGATAATGGGGAATGATGTATACGATATGATTTCGAGACATAAAGGGAAGCACATAGTATCCTCCATATGGATCTACAAGAACAACTGTACAAAGAAAGGTTCGTGATTTGCCTCAGAAAGAATAGACTATGACATGACATGCTCTATTGACGAGTATATATCAAGCATAGAACCACCTGTACAGAATGAAGAAGGAAGATAATACTCCACTTCAGGGGGAGTGACTATAGAAGATATCTGAGTTCGACATGGTACAGCATGATGGACAACTTCCTGATGGATCGAGACTTTACCAAGAGTAAAGTGGGTTCCAACCTTCAAAGTTGAATGCAGAAGACTAGGATATGCTGATGATCTGACAAGATGAACTCATGGAAGATATTATGATGAAAGAATACTAGAATGATGTATGGGATATAGTTCCCAAACCAGAAGGAAAGAGTATTGTATCCTCCAAATGGATATACAAAATAGAGCATGCAGCTGATGGAAGTATTGAGAAGTATAAAGCAAGATTTGTGGCCAGGGGTTTCCTTCAAAGGGAATTAATTCTGAAGAGACACTTACTTCAGGAAGTAAGGTACACTTCCTTCAGAACTATCATGGTAGTTTCTTCCATGGTGAAGTAAAGACAAGCCTTCCTTAATGGTATGATTAAGAAAGAGTTTTGCATCCAATAGTCACGAGGATTTGAAGTTGAAGCTAGATGGAATCACGTATGCAAGTTGAAGAAGGCCCTCTATGGCCTGAAGCAAGCTCCTAGAGCTTGGTATGGAAGAATAGATAGTTTCTTGTCGAGCATGGGATTTACTAAGAGTAAAGCTGATCCTAACCTTTATCTCAAGGTTGTAGAAGATGAACTTGTCATCCTGTTATTATATGTGGATGACTTATATTTGACAGGAAATGAGAAACAGGTCATGGAAAGCAAGAAGAAACTAGCAGAAGAATTTGAGATGAAAGACCTTGGGTTAATGCATTATTTCCTCCGTCTGGAAGTATGGCAAAGTTTAGAAGAAATATTTCTCAACCAGGGAAAGTATGCGGTAGAGATATTGAAGAGATTCAATATGTTGGAATGCAAAGTCTTGGCCACACCCATGGAATCCAACCTGAAGCTGTTAGCTGATGACTCATCAGAGTTAGTGGATATGACTCATTACAGACAGATCATTGGGTCATTGATGTACTTAAAAAATACCAGACCAGACATTTGTTTTTCTGTGAACACCTTAAGTCAATATCTTGTTCAACCAAGATGGGTTCACCTAGTAACTGCAAAACATGTGATGAGATATCTGAAAGGGAATATAGACTTTGGTTTATATTATGATGGTAGCCATGAGTATAGATTGTATGGCTACATAGATGCAGATTGGGCTGGAAGTATCTCAGACAGGAAAAGCACATTAGGTAGATGCTTTTGTTTGGGGTCTGCTATGAGTTCATGGTTTATGAGGAAATAGTCTAGTGTTTCTCGTAGCATGGCTAAAGCAGAATACATAGCAGATTGCTCTGCTAAGTTGTGAAGCCATATGGCTTCGGAAGCTGATATAAGGTCTCTTTGAACTGAATATGGATACTACATTGATTCTATGTGATAACGAGAGTTGTGATAACAGAGAACCCTGTGTTCTGTAGTAACACATAGAAATCCAGTATTTCTACATTCAAGATAAAGATGTAGATGATGATGTTTCAGTATTTACATACTGTAGATACAAATGATGGTGATTCAATATTTCTATACTGAATATAGAGATGATGATGTTTTAGTATTCCCATACTGAAGATATAGATGATGATGATTTCAGTATTCCCATACTGAAGATATAGATGATGTTTCAGTATTTACATACTGTAGATGCAGATGATGGTGACCTGATGATGCTTTCGGTACTCACATACTGGAGTAACAGGTGGTGATAGTTCAGTATTCACATACTAAAGATGTAGATGAATATGGTTTAGATGATGATGTGCTGACAAAGCCTCTGTCTTGGGTAAAGTTCGAACACTTTTGAGACAAGCTTGGTATGGTTCAGAAAGACCTTCCCTAAAAGGGGGAGTAGTGATGTTGCAGTGGGATTGTATCATCCCTGGACACTTGCCCTAAAGTGATCCGGAGACCTCAGTCTTCGAGAATGAAGAGGGATTGTATCATCTTGGGACATATGTCCAGAAGTGATCCGGAGACCTCGGTCTTCGAGAATGAAGAGGGATTGTATCATCCTGGGAGATATGTCCAGAAGTGATCCGGTGACTTCAGTCATCGAGAATGTGGTAGGATTGTATCATCCTTGAACTTCGGTTCAGAACGGATCCGGTGTAACTTCGGTCATCGAGAATGTGGCAGGATTGTATCATCCTTGAACTTCGGTTCAGAACGGATCCGGTGTAACTTCGGTCATCGAGAATGTGGCAGGATTGTATCATCCTTGAACTTCGGTTTAGAACGGATCTGGTGTAACTTCTGTCATCGAGAATGTGGCGGGATTGTATCATCCTTGAAATTCGGTTCAGAACAGATCCGGTGTAACTTCGGTCATCGAGAATGTGGCAGGATTGTATCATCCTTGAACTTTGGTTCAGAACGGATCCGGTGTAACTTCGGTCATCGAGAATGTGGCAGGATTGTATCATCCTTGAACTTTGGGTCAGAACGGATCCGGGGTAACTTCGGTCATCGAGAATGTGGCAGGATTGTATCATCCTTGAACTTCGGTTCAGAACGGATCCGGTGTAACTTCGGTCATCGAGAATGTGGTAGGATTGTATCATCCTTGAACTTCGGTTAAGAACGGATCCGGTGTAACTTCGGTCATCGAGAATGTGGCAGGATTGCATCATCCTTGAACCTGAGTTCAGAACAGATTTGGTGACCTCGGTTGTCGAGAATGTGATAGGATTGCATCATCCTTGGATTTTGAGTCCAAAAGAGATCCAAAGACTTCTTTGTCTTTGTACTGTGGGCTGCTGTTGATGATGATGATGTTTCCTGATCGAAAGATCAGAGTGTGATGATGATGATGAATTCTGATCGAAAGATCAGAATGTGATGATGATGATGATGTTTCTGATCGAAAGATCAGATGTTGCCGATGATGATGATGTTCTCTGATCGAAAGATCAGAAGTTGCTGATGATGATGATGTTGATGTTTTGATGATGTTTCTGATCGAAAGATTAGAGTATGATGATGATGTTGTTGCTGATCGAAAGGCCAAAGTGTTGAAGAATTTGTTTCTGATCGAAAGGTCAAAGTGTTGAAGATGATGTTGCTAATCGAAAGGTCAAAATGCCGAAGATGATGTTGCTGATCGAAAGGTCAAAGTGCTGAAGATGTTGCTGATCGAAAGGTCAAAGTGCTGAAGATGTTGCTGCTGATTGAAGAATCAAGATGCTTAAGATGTTGCTGATCGAAGTGGTAAAAGTACTGATGATGCTGAAGACTAAAGATTGAAGATGAAGACTACATGATGTTGAAAAGATTCCAATGATTTATAGATGTATCACCCTAATGATGTTGATGATGTCCTCTATCTCTCTCCTATTATTGTTGTTGTTGATGTTGTTATAGAATACCCTTCTCGTTAAGGGGGAGTGTTGAAATATTGTAACTTCGAAGAATATTCTATATGTATTTCTTTGTGGTCCCCGATGGTCCTACAGGGAGAACCAGTTGTATTACTTTGTACCCTGATGCTCCTAATCAGAAGAACTAATAAGAGTCATGAGGCAGTCCCCTCTAATTGTAAAGGTGGGTCATTAGCACCCCAGTGTGGTTACTTGAGCCTACATGTGTAACTCGAGCCTACATGATTAACTCGAGCCTAGATGATAGATGATTTAACTTAAGTGAACGAATGAATATAAATAGAGGTGTAGTGCTCCTCATTTGAAACAAACACTCTCACTTGTATAGCGCATTAGTGGAGAAGAGAAGAGTAGCAGGAGAAGGAGGAGGATCAGGCTTTGATCTCCTTGCTGGTTTTATCTTTTACCTTTTTGGGGCATCTCTATTGAGGAAGCTTTTGCTGGGTTTTTCCCTTTAGGGTTTTCCCAGGATAAATCTGTGTTGTTCTTGTGATGCTGTTTCTTTCAGTGATTGTGTTTATATGATTTTGTTATGAAAATGAAATGAAATACTGATGTCTTATCTAAGCATATGAAAATTTAACAAGCATGTTACTTAAAACATAAAATATTTTATGAAGCATAATCATTCATATACACAACGGAAGAAAAACATATCAATCAGCATTCATGCACATATAGATCAACATTTAACATGTACAATTATCATTCATCAATGGTAATTATAATTGCAGATACAAGTTAGGAAAGAATACTTATCTTATGAAGAACTTGTTCCGCAACCAGCTACGTCGCTACAACGTTCCACCCAACCATAGGCCCGCATTCTCTTTAATCTCTCAGCAACGCTGCCACCCCCGATCCAGGCATGATTCCCAAAGGAATAAGGAACTAACAGGCTTACACATAGCCAAGGATCACAACCCACAAGGGTACACAGTTTAGGCAAGCCAACACAGTTGGGTTTATCAAATGAACAATGAATCAGCCAAGCCAACAAAGTTAGGTTTATCAGGCCATCAAGGAGCTGGGAAATGCTAATGCTAAGCTGGTGCATCGACACCAAAACCAACCTGGATTCTAGAGCACCCACACACACCCAACACAAGGAAATCAACCCTTTCTCTATAATGTAGTCGCTTAGACCCTGATCTCCCTTCCAATGCTATTCAGTGGTTGTGGAGAAGAAAACCAACTCAACAGCTCTGTCTATGTGGTTCTCAACCCACCAGGTTTATCAAGCATCTCAGGCCCTCATTCACCACTCCAATGCAGTCCGAGGACAAAATCACTGCATGCAAGCAGCCAAACAACTATTCAAGCGTTTAGAGGGGAAAACACAGTGAATCCATCACGTAGGAGTTCTCAACAATCCTTCAAGTGATATCACCACAAACAAGGAAATTACAGTCAAGCCATCATGGGCAAACAACAGTCAACACACACATATAAACCCACAACAAATCCCCAATACAATCACTGTGAGACTTGCACGAACCAGAAAAATGGTAAGAGGATGGACTCCCAAACTATACGTGATGGGGAAAAATCACTGGCAAACAGAATTGGGAAAGAAATTACGACCGCGGCCCAGCAATAGAGTAGCAGTCTTCCAACATGATTCAACGATGAAGGTTGGAACAAAATGCCCAGTCCAATACTGGATGGAGGAAATTGGTTCTCTGTCTGAATGGAAGAAAACACAACACACAGCTCGACAATCCCCTAAGAGAAGTAAGGAGAACCCCAAACAAAGGAATGTTTCTTCCTTTAACCCAGTTCCCGTGAGGTGAATGAACAACCACCGTTCGAATAGTGGACAGACCATCCGAAATCCAGAAGGTGGTCGTGGAGAGAGTGTAGGCACGTGGGGAGAATGGCCAACATTCCTAGTGATCTTGCTATCATTTAATAGACGCCCCACTAACCAACAGAACAATGAAGGTGGTGGTTGGATGAGACAAGGGAGGGTGAGTGAAGAGGGTGGTGACACATGGCTTTTTCCCCTGCATGGCTCAGGATTTAGCTTTTCCCCTCCTTACCCTTAGGAAATCATGCCCCTTCTCAATTTAGTTGCAGTGAACATAGCTGGCTGGGTTGTTTAATTAAAATGCGTGTTTACATGATGCCACATTTAATATATGCCATATGTCCCGATATACCATCGGTGACCATTTCAATCCAACACATAACATAACCAAATCATGGTGGGGCCTTGGCCTTTAGCTCCGCATCAAGATCATATACAAAATATGTATCATATATACTAATGCAAGCGGGGTCAAAACCGGGGATGTTACATTCCCCTCCCCCTTCAATAGCACTGTCCTCAGTGCTAACAAAATTTGAACAAAATGTCACACTGGTTTCACCTCAGTGTTTCGCAGGATTGAACACAAATGGATGTGCCAATCGCATGGAATCCTCTAGCTCCCATGTAGCCTCTTTAGGTTCGTAGTGCTCCCATTACACATTTACCTTCCCTATGGCTCGGTTCCGTAGCATTGTGACCTTCCTGTCGAGGATATGCATTGGCTCGATTTGGAACTCTCCCTCGGGTTCCACCTGAATCACATCCCAATTTATCACGTGGTTAGGGTCATGTACATATTTCTTAAGTAGAGAAGCATGGAAAACATTATGAGCTCTAGTACTAGCAGGCAATGCAAGTTTGTATGCAACAGGCCCTATTCTTTCAAGCACTTCAAACGGCCCACAGTATGCTGGTGACAGCTTGGCACAACTTCCAAGCTTCAAGGAACTCCTCTTTTCCCTCACTCTGAGGTACACATGATCCCCAAAACTGAACTCTCTGTCCTTCCTATGCTTATCTGCATAGCTTTTCTGTCTGTCCTGTGTTGATTTTAGATTCTGCCTAATCCTTACAAGCTCTTGCTCCATTTCCTTGAGAAATTCTGGTCCGATCACAACCCTATTCACTGGGTTATCCCAAGTCACTGGTGTGCTACACCTTCTTCCATACAAAGCTTCATACGGACTCATCCCCAAGGATGCCTGTTGTCCGTTGTCATAAGCAAAATCCACCAAGTGTAAATAGTCTTCCCAATTGGGTGGTTTGTCCATCACATACATGTGAAGCATATCTTCAAGCACCTAGTTGACTCTCTCTGTTTGCCCATCTGTCTGAGGATGGTATGCAGTGCTGAAGTTTAGCTTTGTACCCAAATCTGCAAACAATCCCTTCCAAAAATTGGAAGTGAACTTGACATCTCTGTCAGAAATTATTGCCTTCGACAATCCATGCAATTTGAAAATCTCCTTCATGAAGATCTTTGCAATGTCATCAGTCTTATGCGTATACTTTACTAGTATAAAATGCCCTACCCTTGTCAACTTGTCTACCACAACCATGATGGAATCATGTTGTCTCCAAGTCATTGGAAATCCTGTAATAAAATCCATGGAAATAACTTTCCATTTCCATTCCGGAATTGGCAAAGGCTGCAACAAACCTGCTGGATGTTGATGCTCAACCTTTACCTGTTGACATTTCATGCACCTTGAAATGTATTCAGCCATGTCCTTTTTCATACCTGGCCAAAAGTACTACTTTCTAGCTGTAGCAATTGTCTTCTGATATCCTGGGTGACCAAAATACGGAGCTTGATGGATTTCATCCATAACAACTCTCCTCAAATCTGCTACCTTCGGAATGTAAATTCTACCTTTATAAGTGAGAAGTCCATCTTCTTCCAACTTATATCCTTCATACCTCTTCTCAAGACTTTGCTACTGCAATTTGTCTTTTACTTGCTCATACAATTCATCTCCGGCAACATGATTAACAACTGGCTACCTTAAATCTGATTGACAAATACTTAGAGATGCCACATGCATTTCCTGTACCTTCCTGCTGAGTGCATCAGCTACCTTATTCTCCTTTCCTTTTATGTGCTTGATTTTGAAATCAAACTCACATAAAAATTCCAGCCATCTTGCTTGCCTAGCATTTAGTGTAGGCTGATCAAACAAATACTTTAGACCACAATGGTATGTTTTGAGCTCAAACCTTTTACCCATCAAGTAATGTCTCCACATCTTGAGAGCATGTACTATGGCTACAAGCTCTAGATCGTGAGTGGCATAGTTATTCTCATGCTCCTTTAGCTTTCTTGACTCATAACATATCACGTGGTTGTCCTGCATAAGGACTCCTCCAAGCCCTTGTCTGCATGCATTGGTACATACCACAAAATATTCCTCTGGATCTGCAACCTTCAAAACTAGTGCACTGGTGAGAATATTCTTCAACCGCTGGAAGCTTTCTTCACACTTCAAAGTCCATTCGAACTTTACTCCCTTCTTTTGCAAAGAAGTGATGGCATGTGCAACCTTAGAAAATCCTTCAATGAATCTCCTGTAGTATCCTGCAAGTCCCATAAGAGATCTTACATCCATCACATTTCTTGGAGTATGCCAATTCATAATGGCTTCAATCTTTTCAGGGTCTATTGATATATCCTCTTTTGAGATAATGTGACCCAAATACTGAATTCTATCCCTGTAGAAGTCACACTTACTCAATTTTGCATACAGCTGATGTTCCCTGAGCACTTGCAATTTCAATCTCAAATGCTCTTCATGTTCTTCCTCATTCTTAGAATAAACAAGAATGTCATCAAGGAAAACAAGAACAAACTTGTCCAAATACTTACTGAAGACACCATTCATGAGGCACATAAATGTAGCTGGTGCATTTTTAAGACCAAATGGTACCACTACAAACTCATAATGTCCATACCTTGTCCTGATTGCTGTCTTATGAATGTCTTCATCCTTGATTCTCACCTGATGGTAGCCAGACCTCAAGTCAATCTTAGAAAATGCCTTTGCTCCTCTCATTTGATCAAAGAGGTCATCAATCCTAGACAAATGATATTTATGCTTCACAGTAACCTTGTTCAACTGTCTGTAATCAATACATAACCTGAGTGTACCATATTTATTTTTTACAAAAAAAATCGGTGCTCCCTAAGGAGACACACTTGGTCGGATATACTGCTTTTCCAATAGCTCTTGTAGTTGCATCTTCAACTCTAGAATCTCTGATGTACTCATCCTGTAGGGTGTATTGGACACTGGTGCTGTTCTTGGCACAAGTTCAATGGTGAAATCAATGTCCCTATTTGGAGGAAGCCCTGGAATCTCATCAAGAAACACATCCTTGAATTCCTGTAACACCTGATAGTCCTCCAACATAGGAGTCTCATCTCCTTTTGGTTCTAGAATATGAGCTGCATACAGCTGGAAACCTTTCCTACAGAACTTCTTCAACTACATTGCTGAAACCTATCTTACTGAAATTAACTTCGGAATACCTTTCAAAACTACTGGGTTTCCTTCTTCATCCATGCATTCAAAAGTCTTGTTATAACAATCAAGCTTTACTCTATGAGCTTCTAACCAATCCATTCCAATGAGAACATCATAGGAACCAAGCAGTAGAACATTCAGATCTACACAAGTGTTCAATCCTTTCATAACCAATGGACATTTCTCTACCAGTTCACCGACCTTTCTCTTGGTCCTAGTGGCTAGCTGAACTAGCCAAGGCTTCCTATGCTTGACCTTCTTAAAAGCACAAATCTCCACTACTGTAGGAGTAATGTAACTATGAGTAGAACCAGGGTCAATCAAAATAGAAACAAAATGTTCAACAATCTTACTTGCAACTTCAACCACAGTTGACTGGTGATCTGCCTGGCGGTCCTCCAGTGCTGCATAGATCATAGGAGCTGCCCTTGCTACTTGAACCACTATTTCTGCTCCTTGAATGTTGTAAGCTGGCCTTGCACTCTCATTCTCGAGTGGACAATATTTGCGTAGGTGGGGTCCTTCACATTTCCAACATTTGAGTGGTCTTCTATCCTGTTGTGGATCCTTAGGATTTTCTCCTGACACTCCAACTGGGTTACTCGCAGCTTGGGATGGCTACTTCTGCTGATTCCTGAATCTAGAAGATTTGAAACCTTTCCTTCTTTGGTCAAGCTTCTCATTCTTTTTGTACTTCCATGCCTTATGGTAATCAGGTTTACCTTTGCTTTGCTCATAGCAATATTTAGCTTTTCTTATTGCTTCTTCGAGAGTCCCTGGTTCAAAGATCTCAATTCTATCTTTGTAAGCTTGAGGCAATCCACTCAAAAACCACTGGATCTTCACTTGTTCATCTCTGATGTACCGAACATACCTCAACAATTCCAAAAAATTATTTGCATATTCATCCATGGTCTGTTGTTCCAATCTCAGCTCATGGAACTCCTTGATCTTGTCATCATAATACTTGTTAGAAAGGTACTTCTGCCTGAAATATTTCTTGAACTATTTCCACTTCAGTTTTCTCTCACTGATCCTATTTACTTACTTGAAATGTTCCCACCAAATAGATGCCCGTCCATTCAAATTGAATATGGCAACTCTTGCCTTCATGTTTCCTGAATAGTCTTGCACTTGAAAGTACTTCTTTATCCCAAGAAGCCAAGCTTCAACCTCTTGTCTCGTCTTTATCTCACCATCAAATGTAGGAGGTTTAGCTTTCCTAAACTCATCTCGAGAGCGATCCCTATGGTGCCTTCTTATTTTCCTTTTATGAGATGATGAACTTGTATCTCCACTGGATTCTTCAGAGTTAGATGATCCACTGGAAGTCTTTCTTCTTCTCCTAGTGCTGCTCTTACTTCCTTCTGGAATTGATGTACCTCGTCCAGAATCTATCTTTTTCTGCAAGTCTGTCAAGCTTTCCAATACAGCAGCATTCAACTGATGCTGCTCTTCCTGGGATTTAACCAAGCTTCTCATGGTTGCTGCAACCTCAAAAGGTGTCCCTGGGAATCTCCTTCCATTAGATTCTATGTCATCATTTCTATTATGGACATTTTCTCCCATGGCATCTTTTGCTCGCTCGTAAGAATCCCAGACATCATATCCATCATGGGTTCTCATGACTGAACCACCTCTTGCTTTACTACACTGTTCTTTCTAGAGTACTGCTCTTGGAAGTTATCTATAATTCTGCAAATGTGTTAGTAGCAAACTGTTAGATGCATACATTAATATAAATCAAACTACTTACCTTTTTCTTCTGGAGATTTCATAAAACAACAATTATGTTAAAACATAGAGGTTTTTCTCTATTTCTTTTCATCCCTGTGACCATGGACAGTCTGCTGAAAATCAACTGAAAGACAGTCGAAAACTGCCTGAAAAATCACTGAGAAATGCCCCTGAAAAACCGAAATCTTCTTAGGCCCAATCGGGCCTCCTCCCAACTAATTCTCTGACATTGCGGGGGTCAAAGCCACTAACTAATCGACGGTCTATTTCTTGTTCTCCATGTTGCGTCGGTGGCCGGGTTCCCTAAGCATCAGACGGTTGGTCCTTTTGGCTTCCGCAACGATGGACCACGATCCAACTAATTCTTTCACAGCTCCTGACTTTGTCGGTGGTTGGAGTCTCTAGAAGCTGCGGCATCGGCGCTCGGATGCACTAGACATCGGGTAGTTGGTCTCTTCAATCTCCACAACGACGGATGTTTGATCAACAAGCTTTTACCTGTCGTAGCTCATCGGTGACCACATCATTTGATCATCGCTGATGGCTGATGATTCCATGCCTTAGAAAAATTTTTGAATTTTTTTTTCTCTTCCTTTCTGAACTTTCATCAGCTCAACGATCGCTTATTTTCCGCCGATCAAGTAACTACTTATCGCTGACATAATCCACTAATACCTCGACATCGATTAGTGGAAGTATAAATCATCGACGAACTGAAGCTTGATTTTTGACTGGCATCGGTAGTCGGAGCTTCTCCCTATCGGAAGACTAGTGAGCTAGGATTTCGCAACGACGGACGCACGAAACACTATCTTCTTCCGATGGAGGACGATTTCGGGCCTTAGAAAAAATTTCAAACTTTCTTTACGGCGTCGGCGGTCGCAGGGTCTATCCATCGGAAGGATAGTCTTTGAGCTATCTACAATAGCGGCGTAGATCATCTAATACCTTCCGCTGTTTATCGGCGATGCATCCTTCTAACATGCTCCGATGGTCGACGAAGTCAACACTTAGAAAATTTTCGATTTTTTTTTTTGCGCCAACGGTGGTTGGAGGCTCTACTCGTCAAAGGCATAATGGTATAGCCATCCGCAATGGCGGGCGCTCGATCAACTAATCTCCGCCAATGATTTCAACACTTAAACAAAATTTCAAAACTTTTCTTCTTCTGTCGGCGGTCGAAACCACTAACACTACTGCATCGGCGTTTTAGTCCCCACGGCAGCCGCAACGGCAGCAACCCATTCGACTACCATTATACTAATTCTTGGTGCTGCTCATCGGTAGTTTCCCTGTCTAACCATTGGCGATGAGAACAACTATCTTCCGCCGATCATCGATGGTCGGACTTAGAAAAATTTTCAAAGTTTTTCCCGGTTACCATCTGTCGGGTGGCATTCCCACTAAGTGCCTGCTACATCGGAAGATCTTATCACTAAGTCTTCTGATGGGCCGATAGTTCTGGCACTTAGAATTTTTTTTTCTGAGTTTTCCTGCCACAATTTTCTGATTGCTGCTGGGCAGAAGGAAACCTACCTTTGTTATCTGATCTGTCATGGCCCCTTCAGGCCCATACTGTAACCAGAGCTCTGATACCATTTTGTCACGTCCCCGACCCTCCGACCGGGAAAGAAGACACGACTAAACACCAACATGTGGGTAACTAGCCCCATAATCATATACATACATACATATACTGCTGAAGCATGTTACTTAAAACATAAAACATTTTATGAATCATAATCATTCATACACACAATGGAAGCAAAACATATCAATCAACATTCATGCACATATAGATCAGCATTTAACATGTACAATCATCATTCATCAATGGTAATTATAATTGTAGATAAAAGTTAGGCAAGAATACTTATGTTATGAAGAACTTGTTCCGCAACTAGTTACGTCGTTGCAACGTTCCACCCAACCATAGGCCTGCATGCTCTTTAATCTCTCAGCAACACTGCCACCCCTGAGTCGGGCATGATTCCCTAAGGAATAAGGAACTAACAGGCTTACACATAGCCAAGGATCACAACCCACAAGGGTACACAATTCAGCCAAGCCAACATAGTTGGGTTTATCAGATGAACAATGGATCAGCCAATCCAACAAAGTTGGGTTTATCAGGCCATCCAGGAGATGGGAAAGGTTAATGCTAAGCTGGTGCACCGACACCAGAACTAGCCTGGCTTCTAGAACATCCACACACACTCAACACAAGGAAATCAACCCTTTCTCTGCAATGCAGTCCCTCAGACCTTGATCTCCCTTCCAGTGATATTCAGTGGTTGTGGAGAAGAAAACCAACTCAACGGCTCTGTCTGTGTGGTTCTCAACCCACTAGGTTTATTAAGCATCTCAGGCCCTCATTCACCGCCCCAATGCAGTCTGAGGACAAAACCACTACATGCAAGCAACCAAACAACTATTCAAGCATTTACAGGGGAAAGCACAGTCAATTCATCGCGTTGGAGTTCTCAACAATCCTTCAAGCGATATCGCCACAAACAGGGAAATTACAGTCAAGCCATCATGGGAAAACAATAGTGAACACACAGATATAAACCCACAACAAATCCCCAATACAATCGCTGTGAGACTTGCACAGACCATAAAAATGGTAAGGGGACGGACTCCCAAACTATATGCGATGGGGAAAAATCACTGGCAAACAGAATTGGGAATGAAATTATGACCGCGGCCCAACAATAGAGTAGCAGTCTTCTAACATGATTCAGCGATGAAGGTTGGAACAAAATGCCTAGTCTAGTACTGGGTGGAGGCAATTGGTTCTTTGTTTGAATGGAAGAAAATGCAACACACAGATCGACAATCCCCTGAGAGTAGTAAGGCGAACCCAAAACAAAGGAATGTTTCTTCTTTTAACTCAATCCCTGTGAGGTGAACGAACATCCACCGTTCAGATAGTGGACAGACCATCCGAAATCCAGAAGGTGGTCATGGAGAGAGTGCAGACGCGTGGGGAGAATGGCCTACGTTCCTAGTGGTCTTGCTGTCAGTGGATAGACGCCCCACTAACCAACGGAACAATGAATGTTGTGGTTGGATGAGACAAGGGAGGGTGAGTGAAGAGGGTGGTGACACATGGCTTTTCCCCCTCCATGGCTCAGGATTTAGCTTTACCCCTCCTCAACCTTAGGAAATCATGCCCCTTCTCAATTTAGTTGCAGTGAAAATAGATGGTTGGGTTATTTAATTAAAATGCGTGTTTACATGATTCCACATTTAATATATGATGTATGTCCCGATATACCATCGGTGACCATTTCAATCCAACACATAACATAACCAAATCATGGTGGGGCCTTGGCCTTTAGCTCCGCACCAAGATCATATACAAAATATGTATCATATATACTAATGCAAGCGAGGTCAAAACCGGGGATGTTACAAGTATCTTGGAATACTTGATAGTTGTTGGAGGAGCTAGTCGGTGAGCCGACTAGTCGAATAGCCTACTAATTAGAGATTAGGTTGACCAAACCGATAGGTAGTTATATGTAACTGTTTGTAAATCATATATATTAGGATGTTGAGCCAGATGAGAACTTGGTTTAGTTCTGTGTTGGTATGGACCCTCCTGATATAATATAATATGTTATTCTACATCTATGTTCGTGTCTCTTGTCTGTTATGTCTGTATGATTGAATGTGTAGTATTGGTAACCCTCTGTGATTTGTGAGATTGCAACATTGGTTCCGTTGCCGGTAGTACATATCTGATATGACTATAAGCAGATGATACCATAACAGGAGATTAAGAACTGGTGGGAGCGTAAGATAGCAAATTATTTGCAGAATTATGCGAGGAGAAACATATTAACCATTGCTCAGGAGAAGGAGAAATTCTTCACTGAAACTCATGGGAAGTTTGTAGAATCGGTACCCCATCTTTTGAAAAAACTTCTGGATGAAAAATCCGGAAGAAACTAAACACCAAAAGCTGCTAGAGAAACTGATTCAAGGGGGAAGAACAAACTTGTCGGAGTGGTTTGAAAATATCACCGAAGAATTCCGCAAGGAGCAATCCATAGAAGAAAGAACTTAGGTAGAAACCGTTCAGAAAAAATTCTATACAGACCTTACCGAGCAGTTCCTGTTCTCCCTACTGACCCTACTATTCAAATTCCTGATAGAAAAAGGAGTCGTTCATATTGTAGAACCTCGTCCGTCACTATACGAACCGCCACCAGATTCTAACTGGGCGGAGAAATAGAAAAAGTGGGAAAAATTCATTGCTGAAAGGGAGTGGGAATATTTCCTACGCAAGTAAACAAAACTATCTGAGCTTTCTAAAGCGTCGGGTAGGCTATGGGGGTAAGCTGGTCGTATGTCGGGGTAAAGTGAAGAGGATTATAGTCGACTAGAAGGAGATACCACCACCAGCAATGAAAATTCAACCTAAAAGAGAAATTGAATGAACAGTGACACACAAAGGTATTGCGTATTTACAGAAAATAGAGAGAGAGAAGAGGATGAAAAGAAGGGAAGAAAGAAGAGAAAGGGCTATAGCACTGCAAAGAGGAATGAATACTAGGGTAACAAACCGGGAAATAAATCTTCCAGAGTTGGGTCATGCCTGACAGGAAGAAGGCATGGATGAAGAAGCATCACCCATGGAAGAAGATTTGTGGATAGAGCAGCGTGAAGCTCACCAAATAGAAGTTCCACAGGAGATAAGACCTCTGTCTCCAACGAATCCGAGTACCAGGATGCAGGCCATTGTCGAGGAAGACCTAAGACTAAAAGATGGTGAGTTTGGTATATGGAGCCGACTAGATGACGAGGTAAATGATGATAATAATGTAGTGATCCGTCGACTGGAGGAAGGAAACTGGGTCACGCTTCAGGTGTACCCCTCCAACCGAAGTATCCACTTAATTTACCCGACACATGAAGGAGTACCCCCCCTTCCAAATACAACTTTAGAAAATACAGAATAGTCGGAACTGCAGACAAATAACTGCAGTTGGACATCGACAGGAGAAATTGACCTGAACTGACTACTTGTCGGAGAAGAAACAACAAACAAAACGATCGACGAGAACGAAAGTTTCGTTGACAACAGTTCTACACAACGAAACAAGAAAAAAATCCCACTACCCCCACCACCACCCCCACCCCTGCCACTTCCTAGAGGAGATAGCGGCAACGATTCCGACATGGGTCACAGATCAGCACATATCCCTCTATACGAGGGTGATGAAGATCCTAGATGACATTGGTTCATCTGTGAGTAGACATGGGAGGCAAATCAGGTTACAGCTGAAGATCAACAGATGGCACAATTCGTCGGTGCCTTGAGGAAGAGAGCACTAACGTGGTAGATGACCTTTATTGAGAGAACCCCTCAAGCATCTAAAGCAGAAATTAAAGCGCAATTCCCTTCTTTCTTTAAAACTCTAGATGCAAAACATCTGGCAGCTAAAATGTTGAAAACAACATCGCAAAAGCCAATAGAGTATGTCTGAGAGTATGAAAAACGATGGAAAGACCTCCTCAGCCAACTGGATTATGTAATTGATGAACAACTATTAATTCAGTGGTTTCTTGTAGGTCTATCACAGAAAATTTGGCAGCACATAAGCTTGGAGACGTTTAAAATGTACGGATATGCACTTACTAAAGCTCTATAAGTGGAGATGGACGAATATTTCCCAGCATATCCCATGGCTACTAGACTGGAAGAACAGTTAGAAATCATACAGAAATCATTGAAAGAGCCGAACCTTAAGAATCAGGATGTCTGGTGCACAAAATGTTCAACGGCCAGATAGGCCAAAGATAACTGTCGACAAGACATAAGTCGACAGGACGTTCGATTTGTTTAGACAAAGTGCTTCTGTGACATCTTCCAAGAACATGGAGAACACACAATGAAATATTTCCCGTATAACATGAAAAATGACAAAGCATATTGGTGTGCCATCTGTGAAGTAAAAAGTCACGCCACGGCTGACTGCCACTTAAACTTAAAGAACCGACAAAACTACCAAGCAGTCTACCAGACAAACGTAGTTGCGCAGAATAACGATAACAACCAGTGAGGCAATGATCAAAACGAACAGAATAATCAGAGATATGAAGGCCATCAGTATGAGTGCCGATTCAACAGCCGTCGTGGAGGAAATGGAGGTCGAGTTCGATTGTCTGGGAATCGCGACAATCACACACGTTGGCCCATCTAGTGTTTCACATGCTGTAAAGAAGGTCATCGATATGCAGATTGCCCATACAAGGACAAAAACGATTTAAAATTTTGTACTAGCTGTGGAGTCGAGGATCACTCATTCAAAGGATTTCCCTACTATGATTGATAAAATCAATAAAATGAAAAATGTTAATGTCTTGTCGTGTGTTCAAAAACAGGATGTAATCAATACGAAGAATCTACATATAGTAACCCGACAAGGGACAAAAATTGGGAGTGATAATCCATGCATAAGCAAAATAAAAGAAAAGAACGATTATCCTAACCCAGCTAAACAAAAAAATTTGTATAAAGACGCAACGGATATATTTAAAGAATTTGCTAGACAAGAAGAAGATGATGATTGTCGACAAAGCATAGTTAAAGAATTAATACGTTTAGTACAAGAGGATAAAGCGGTATCTCAATTCATTGATTTATTGTATAATATGAAACACAACAATAATATAGAAAAACACACAAAAAACATATGTAGTCTAAACTAGAAGGACAAAAGTGATTCCAACTCACTTGTCGACCTAGAAATCGAAGGATACCATGTCCTACAAGTTGTACTCGACTTCGGCTCACAAGTAAACATTATGACTCGTGACACCCCGAAACAATTGGGTAGACCTCAACTGTATGAGTGAGGAATATACCTCAAATTAGCCGACCAAGGTATGATTGAACCTATCAGAGTTTGGAGAAATGTCGATACGACAATAAAAATAATATCAACCAAAGTCGACTTTGAAATTATTGACCCTAAGGAAGGATCCAGTTCCTTCCCATCTTTAGTAGGTCAACCTTGGGGAAGCAAAATGAAAGCATCAATATATTTATATAAATAAAGGATCAAACTAAAAGGGAATGGACAGAAATTCATAGTACCTATCCATCCATCCCAAAGAGAACCTTGGATAGAACCTATTGATGAAGAAGTCGACATCCGACAATTATATCAAATACAAAATACTGAAGACTACACAGAATCCAATGTCTATGATGAACTTCACTTAGGAAATTAAGATTCAGTAGGAGACAACTTAGACACAGAATTATATGATTGGGAAGTTGAAAACTATGAGACACAAGCAAGAGGTTGCTGGACCATTCAAACAGCACAGAAGAAACCAGTCCAACAATGTTTCTTATTTTCCATCATCCCAAAAATATTCGAAAAGAAAAGCAGGGAATACCCTACCTTAAAACCAACAAATGTAAGTATCAAAAAAATCCTAAGATACAAAGAGAGAAAATCACCAGTTATACATATAGAACAAGTATCTAAAAACATTGGTGAACATGGCCGACTACAAAGCCTAGTAGAGACCTTCACAGGACAAGCTGCTAGATGGTGGGATAACCATCAATCAAGATTGCAGACATGGAAAATAGCTTCAACTTACTTTGTAGAAAGATTTGGAGGAAAAATACTAACCAAACAAGCACAAATACCTATGTTCATCCAAGGACAGAACCCAGAGGAACACATAAGAATATGCGAAAAAGAGTGGAAAATACTTGGGTATAAAGACGAACGTACTTGGCCACACCTGTTTCCATCGATCCTATCTGACTTACCAAACAAATGGTACAAAATGGAAGAAGCATGGGGTGAAACATTTCTATGGCATGAATATAGAGAGAACTTCAGCAAAGACTTCAGCTTTATACCACAAAATGAAAATTTAGTTGAAACTACAAAACAAATCAAAGCGTTTATAGAACCGACCGAGAACAACACTCTAACACAAAATCATGACCGACTGACAATAACATGTAATAACATACAAACCAATACAATACCAGAGTCAATAAGACTACAAATGGAAAACCGAAATCTGGAAGGGAAAAGCTTTTGATGGAAATCATACCATTCAGAAACAACAAAACCAATTCGCACAGTACTTAAAGTCGAGACAGCCAACAAAGAAGATACCGACCGAATGACTGCAGTAGAATTTCCTGCTACATTTTCACATTTTAAATAAGGGACCCGACTGATCAATGAATCCAAAGCACAGGAATGGTTAGATGTCAAAGTAAAAACTAAATAATTTGACATATCAAACGATGATCGACCAAATTGACAGAAATTGGCTATTACTGGAGTGAGGAACAAACAACCAAAATAGCAAGCTTATTAAAAGAATTCCAGGATGTAATCACTAGAGACTACAAAGATCTCAAAGGTCTAGTCCATGAAATGGGAGAAATGAAGATCGACATTAAACCTGATGTTCGACCTGTAAAGAAGAGACCATATAAATTAGCTCATAAATACAAAGAGATAGTCAAGAAAAAGATTGATAATATGCTTGCAGCAGGAATTATCTACCATATTGACCAATCAAAATGGGAAAGTCCAATGGTTGTATAGCCAAAGAAACACGACCCAACAAAGCTAAGGATCTGTGTTGACTTCAGAGAATTAAATAAGGTCACCTTAACATACCCATTCCCAACACCCTATGCAGATGAAATCCTAAATGAAGTCGCAAGACATGAATGCTACTCATTTACAGACGGATTCTCAAGTTACAACCAAGTACCAATAGTCAAAGAAGACCAGAAAAAGATAACATTTGTATGTGAATTCAGCTCATTTTCCTACAAAGTTATGCCTTTTTGTTAGTTTTTCAACATTAAGCTAGAATTATTAGGATCTTTAACTGAGAGAATAACAAGTACAACAATCAAACACAAGAGACAATGAACATAGTGTTTTTCCTCGGGGAAACCATAAATGGAGAAAACCCCACAACTTCCTCAGAGATAGAATCAACACCAAAATAGTAAAAGCCCAAAATAGTAAGTGATCTCCCGACAACAGTAATCTTCTTCTTGTTTGGCCCCAGTGTCTTCTCCTTCCTCAACTATGCGCTACACTTGAGTGTGTATGAGTTGTGTGATAAATAGAGTCTCCAGTTCTCTATTTATACTAATCCTGACATGACTAAAACCCTACTAGGGCCGACCTCTACTAGGAGAGTCTAATAACCCTAGTGCCCCGGAACTGCGGGGACTTTAACCCTTAGACAATCAGAGGGTTACCCACTATGACTTGACATGAATTATTTACATTATAGATCCTCCCGATTGGAACATCGGGGCATGACAACATGACTCAATTAAATAATAGATACATCCCGTAATAAACACCGGGTTACAATACATAAGATACGTAGATGAATACATTCCGAAGTTACAAATACATCAACATTTTGGTCTAAAAAACGCACCTGTAGTATTTTTGAGAATTGTGGTCAAAACATTTCAAGAATATATCTACAAAACAATGGCATTATATTTTGACGATTGGACAATATACTCTATGCTAAAAGATCATTGCAAATGGCTAAGGCTCATGTTGAAATGATGCCGACAAATCCAGCTATCTATGAATATAAGGAAATGCATATTCTTAACTCCTATAGGGATACTATTAGGACACATTGTATGCAAATAAGGCATCAAGGTCGACTTTGCAAAAATAAAAATTATCCTCGACTTAAAACCACCAGTGAACCCAAAACAAGTTAGGGTACTATTTGGTCATATAGGATATTACAGGAGATTTATAAGACACTATTCAGATATGACCTATCCATTGGAAGAACTATTAAGGGAAGATCAAGAGTTCGACTAAACAGATGAATGTAAGATATCATTTGAAACACTAAAAAGGAAGCTAGTAGAAGGACCCATTCTAAGGTTCCCGAATTGGTCGATCAAATTTCACGTACACATTGACGCATCAGGCCTAGTAATAGGAGCGATCTTAACACAACCAGGGGACGACGGAATGGATTACCCCATATTTTACAACAACAGAAACTAAATAAGGTAGAAAGAAACTATTCGACAGTAGAGAGAGAAGCATTGGGAATGGTTTTTGCACTACAAAAGTATTGACATTACCTGCTAACCAACCCTTTCATCTTTTATACTAATTACCAAGCACTAAAATACCTTGAAAACAAACCCTTACACCATGGAAGAATTTGTTGATAGCTACTACTATTCCAGGAATTCAAATTTGAAGTCGTTTTTAGACCAGGAAAATTAAATGTCGGACCCGACCACTTGTCATGAATCGATATAGGAGAAGAGTTGACAGGAGTCGAAGATGACCTACCGAATGCACATTTATTTCGAATAGAAGCAGTTCCAGCAGAATTAGAGGAAATAGCTCAATTCTTAGAAAATGGACAAGCACAAAAAAGAAACAAATCTTAGCTATGAAAGCATCACTATATAGCCTCATAAATGGATTTTTATATAAAATGGTCCTAGACGACATCCTCAGAAGATGCGTATTAGAACACGAAAGAGCTAATATCATGTATGAAGCACACTATGGACCAGCGGGAGGACATTTTCAAGCAGACACAATTGCCAAGAAAATCCAACAGTCAGGGCTGTGGTGGTCGACACTATACAAAGATTGTAAAAATTTTGTTAGCTAATGTGACAGATGTCAACGACTGGGTCGACCTATGCCTAGTACAGAAATGCCCTTAATATCAGTAAATCCAAGTTTGACATTTGAAATTTGGGCCATCGACTTCATAGGACCATTCCCGATACCAGCAAAACGAACAGGTTCAAGGTACATAATAACCGCAGTAGAATATGTAACCAAGTGGGCAGAAGAAGAACTAGTTGACACATGTTCTAGTGAGATAGATGCTAAATTTATCTACGAAAATATAATTACTAGATTTGGATGCCCAATAACCCTAATCAGTGACCAAGGTTCACACTTTATTAACAAAACCATCAAAGCACTAACATACCAATTCAAAATTGACCACCGACGTAGTACAACTTATCACCCTCAGTTGAATGGAGCAATTGAAGCTTTCAACAAAACACTAACAAAGGGTCTAACAAAAATCCGCAATACCGACAAAGATGATTGGGATGAAAATATACTTGCAGTACTATGGGATTATAGAACAACATACAAGTGTTCGACTGACCAAACACCATTCCGACTAGTCTATGGACAAGAGGCAGTTGTTCCACTACATTTTTGACAGCAAACACCGATCAAAACTGATATTTTACATGTCGATGTCGAAGAAGGCTGGAAGGGCCCACTGATGCAATTAAGCAAGCTAGAGGAACACCGACTGATTTCTCTACAACATCAAGAAATCCAAAAATAGCAGCAGAAGGATTGGCGTGATCGCAAAATAAAAAACAAAAATCTGTCGGTAGGGGACCTCACCTTACTATACAACAGTCGAGTAAAAGGAAAACCCAAAAAGTTACATACAGAATGGATGGGACCTTACGTTGTCGAAGAGATTCATGCCAATGGATCAGTCAGTCTAAGGATGTTACAAGGAATAATATTTCAGAAACTTGTTAATGGTGACTGACTAAAACGGTACAAAAATGAAAACAAGTTCAAAAAAAAGAAAAGAAACATGCATATAACAACAATAACTGTCCAAAAAAAAAACTATAAAAATCTAAAAAGCTTAAAAACAATAAAACAGAACCAACACCCATAACCCAGGATGACAGGAAATGTCAAAAGATATAATAACCAGTGCTTTGACAACCGACATCAAACCCATTGACCATTCGCATGATAGACATCGACCGACGACCCCGAAGGTCAAATCATGCCTTCATGACTATGGTCAGAAGGATCGCCAAAATCAAATCACCATTAATGCAAACTCCAGATACCGCGCTGGACCATCACTTCCGGCATTAATACATCCATCAATAGAAACGTCACCCACTCCACCTATAAATATCAGACCAGAAAAAGATCATTTATCGTATTTTGCAGAGAGAGAGAAATTCAGTAGTCAGAAAATTGAGAACCGAGAACCTGTAAGAAAAGTTGACCAAGAGACCGACGAGATGGCGCTGAAGCAAACTTGAGATGCAGCTACAAAAACAAAGGAACTACAATCAGCAGAAACCCCATTGATGAGAAGGTTAAGAAACATCAAGAGCACCAAGGTACAAGAAACCTCATGGGCAAAAACTTGGGCCTAAATCAAGGAATGGGCCTATGTTGACAAGAAACTGACATAAGCAACAGAGAAGATAAACCACATCTCCATTATGAACTACATGAACACACCATTCATGGTGAGTTTTGGAGGCACGAAAGAAACATCGGTAAAATTCATTATCAGCCGATACCACAACGAGAAATTTTACTTCGACAGATCAGATGAAATCTTTAGCGAAGTCATATACAAGCTAACTGGTCTTTCAAACCAAGGAGACCCAATCCCTGTCAGCATAAAAGGACTGGTAGAACGATTAACTGGAACGCCATCCAGAAAAAAAACTCAAAAGGGATAATGATCAGTTAGATACAAGCCCGGACATAACAAATCATGGCCAAAATCATAGCAACAGGGCTCACCCCTATAGGTTGAGGGAGCGACATGAAGCTGGATATGTTAGAAGTGGTAGAAACAATAGCAGAAACAAGAAAAGTGTACAGATGGGCTCAGTATGTCGTCGACATGCTCAAAAATATCTCTGAGAAATGACAGGAGTCGGCCGAGATCATAAGGTTCCCATATTTGATAATCTGGATAGTGATGTACCACTTGTGCCCAGTCGGGGACAAGCAGTTCCAAGAACCAACAAAATTCCACATGTGGAGGTTCAAGCCATTTGCGCAGACTGGAACATTGAAATAATTAGCAAATGGAAAAGTACTGTTGGAAAACTGGTTCCAAAACTTGAAAATCCAGATGACCAGATGGAGGGTGCCTCAGAACATCCAACGAAGTCTGTTGAAAACATCACACATCGAACTAGAACTCGACCACACTGCAGTCTGGTATATGCAGGGAGCAAAAACAAAAGTAAAACCTCTTGACTATTACCCAACAGTCGAAGAGATCTTCCATGAGTTAGCTCGACAATCCGACACAAAGTTATCAATACTAGCAAAGGGTAAGGAAGTAAACTTAGCAATTGAAGAACCACTGACTGAACAGGAGAAGGAAGAGGACTATGAACTTCGATTACACATCAACACCTTCATGTCGGAGGAAACACCAGTAGAAGACGCCAACAGACTACAATTAACAATCATACCACCAACGACCCAAAGGGGAAGTACACCGACAGAGCAGCAGGTAACCAAACCAGCTGAGAAAAGTATCAGTCCAGTTCAACCACAGGAGGCAGGAGAAGGACTAGAGGAAGACATTGAATTTGACAACCCAGAATACGCTATAACTAAAGACAAAATCAGAAAATTAGCAAGGGAAATAGCAGCCACAAGAAAAAAGGAAACTTAGGCAAAAGGGAAAGGGAAGCACAAGCTTATCCTCTCAGAATAAGAAGATGAAGATGAACTAGTAGCTACAGCCGTCAACATCATAGAAGATGCTGTAGCAAACAAAGTTTCGATCGAGACATAGTTCATATGCTTTGTCGAGTCAAGAGCACATCAAGGTCGACTGAAAAAGGTAAAAAGAAAAAACACGTCAATGGCTGAAAATATTGTTGATTTAGTTTCTACACCTCAACCCCCATCTCCAACCCATATTACACAGGAAGACACCGCACTGGTTCCCACCATAAGCCCAATCGAAATTTGCAAGAATGCCATGCCAGAAACCTTAAAAGAGAGGTTCGACCAAGATGGTGATTTCCAGGAATACATTGAAAAATTTCCTGAACTACTCACCTCTGTCCAGAGTATGACCACCAAATGTCCACTGATTGAAGCTAGTGGATCAAGGCAGCTCTTCCCCCAACAACCTGGAAAAATACCCTAGAAACCAAGATCTTTGGGAATTATCAAGTTGACATTCTTGAGGAACTCCAACAAGACATCTCAAGTTGTCGCAAGTCAAAATTCATCCTTTATCCCTGTCGACATCCCACACCTTCCATTAGCCAATGAGCCAGCAAGAGATGTGGAATAAGAAAACCTGGAAGAAATCGACCGGGTGATCAAAAACCTAGTCTCTGACGACCTAGATGATTCACCACCATGAGTCGAGGACCCGTCACCAACTGACAATATCCCCACTACACCAATTACACCTGACCATTCACCATCTCCACCACCACTTCCCAATGCAGAACCTTTTCCAAACCCTGAACCCTCTGTACCTGAACCCTCTATACCAAATCCCCCAGAGACACATCCAGTTGCAGAGCCCACTTAAGAAATTCAACTAGAAGTCCCACCGACCGTTGAAGATCAACAACTAGAAAACCCACCACAAGAAAATCAACCACAGGAGAGTCTACCCCTTGCAGATGCACAGGCACAACAGTAGGAAGAACAACATAAACACAAGCAGAAAAGAGACAGAAAGAAGAAGGAACTCCAAAAAGAATCACAGTCGGCAATGGTCCACATTAGCCAACTTGGGTCGACCACTGCAGTCGACACAACAAAGCTAAAAGATGGAGAGTTGGGACAACTCTTAGAAACTCTTCCCAATGAAGCAAAAATAAGAAGCTAGATCAGACGCAAGGAGCTCGACGACATTGAGAATGAATAAGTCGAATTCCTATTAAAATGTAGAAACTTAGCTAAATATATAATACCAGGGCCAATGGAAGTCAGAACCGACAAGCCACTAGAACAAGCATATCAACTATTTGAGAGTGTGGTGGCGACCCTACAAGTACACTTGAAAAATACAAAAGAAGAGCAAAAATAAGAGGCATCCAGATTACTAATGCAACTGTACACAACATTCTTAGAAGCTTACAAAGTGCTACAAGACCACATGGAAGAATATGTCATTACAAAAGAAGTACTCCGGGAATGGCCTACTTATTACGAACAAGTATTTCAACAGACCCGACAGACTCGAGAACAGAATCAAGTATTGGAAAAGAGAAAAAGAACTGAAGAAGCACTAAGAAATACAATACAAGATCAAGTCGTACTGGAGACAACCAAACTGCAGAGACTGGAAAGACAAGCACACCAGTGGGTGTAGCAAGCACTCCCAAGCTTGGAGAAATTAGATACCATCTGCTCGCAGATGAAAAGACTACTGGAAACAATAGAAGAAAAATACCAATTCATGGGACCCGACATGGAAAGAATTGCAAACCTTTCCATTCAGGAGAAGATGTCAACCTTATCAAGCATCACAACATTGACCATCGACATCTAGAAAGTACTACAAAGTTGGACAGAGTTTCAACATCAACTGGCCGTTACAGCAGAAGCAATCGTTGAAGTATGCATACAGAAGCGACCAACCATCCGACTGCATAGCCCATGAAAACAAACAATCAAATAACTATCTCAGACAGTAAATTTTTTTGAGTACCTCCCCTGTTTCTTCGGGACGAAGAAAGATTTTGTTCTTGGGGGAGATGTTGGAGGAGCTAGTTGGTGAGCCGACTAGTCGAATAGCTGACTAATTAGAGATTAGGTCGGCCGCTTAAATGTCGTGTCGGTTGACCGAACCGACAGGTAGTTATATGTAACTGTTTGTAAATCATATATATTAGGTTGTTGAGCCAGATGAGAACTTGGTCCAGTTCTGTGTTTGTATGGACCCTCCTGATATAATATAATCTGTTATTCTACATCTATGTTCTTGTCTCTTGTATGTTATGTTTGTATGATTCAATGTGTAGTATTGGTAGCCCTCTGTGATCTGTGAGATTACAACAATAGCACAAGTCTGATTGTAGATGAGAGGAAAAATCCTAAAAATATAAGAATGCAACAACGAGTGGATAAAAACAAGGAGCTAAGGGACATACTGGATATTGATACAAAGAATATGAGAATGTTGATGGTGAAGATGTCTCAGAAAATACATGAAGAGAAAAGGAATATTTTCATCAACAAACCAAGAAGACAAAACAACAACAGGAGATACATGACAAAGAAAGATTGCAGAAGCAAGGACAGTGGGGCATTGCAACAAA
This sequence comes from Pseudotsuga menziesii, assembly GCA_001517045.1. Lineage (NCBI taxonomy): Eukaryota > Viridiplantae > Streptophyta > Pinopsida > Pinales > Pinaceae > Pseudotsuga > Pseudotsuga menziesii. The sequence goes on along the minus strand of LPNX010551449.1, from coordinate 250,720 downwards.
AAAATTGGAAACTAGAGGAACTGAAGATGACAAAGACAAAAATAAATTCACAAGAACATAATGAAATGGATGACCAACTAAAGAATTTTTTTTGGGATCTAGGCATACTGAATATGGAAGATTATGACTAGGAGGTTAGATTTTTTCTTCCTGGGGAGTATGATGCAGGAGAATCCTTCTCTCTATCCAAGTCTAAGACCAATGTTTGGATTATACATAGAAGGGTTCTTCATTTTCGGAGTTGATAGTTATTTGAATAAAATATTGTAAATAAATCTATTTTTTATGTGATTCTAGATGGATAATGAGTCATTTAGGTGAGGTACTAGGTGAATGAATGAGTCATAGAGTCAAAGTATGATTCATGTAACAAATCCCTAATGGCAGTGAGTCATATGATAAGACTCAGAGTTTTCCTTATTTGGAATTAGTTAGCATATTGTTCAGGGTTTATTGGATCTGAACTAGGGTTGGTTTCAGAATCGTTGTGTATATATTCTGTAAGCCTTCGAGGAAACAAAAGGGGTATCCAAATATTGTAAATATGGATAAGGCATGGCCAAATCAAAGAGAAATCATGCCGATGAGAGTTCATTGTTTTATACCAGACCTAGGAGGATCAGAACGTGGGTTCTAAGTTAAAATGTGAATGTACAAAGTTTCTTATGATTGAATGAAGAAATGCAGTTGCGAATGTCTTTGTGTAAATTATAGGAATTCTGTTAAATGATCAATGTAAGGGAAATTCTCTTTGTATCACTCTATGTGAATGGAATTAGATGTGATGTGAATGGACGCAATCTCTTTGTGAATCATAGTTGAATGATTGCAACAATATAGTTATTTGTATCAAGAATGATATCGTTTGATCGATTCTCTGATCAATCGGCGTAGAATTACAGAGATCGTAATTAAGATTTGGATGATCCAGATTAAAGGAGAAAGATAGATCGACGACAGGAAAATATTCACGAAGTGAATGTGCATGGGAGATAAGAGATCCACAAAGAAAAATGAAGTTCCGCACTTGATCAGAGATCAACGGCCAGGGAAAATTCCACAAGAGATCGACGATTCTTAGGAATTGCAGAAAGAGACTCGCGGGAGGAAAATTGCAGAATCCCAATTTTTGGAAAAGTGGGAAGATGTATCTGCAATTTGCAACCTGAAATCTGATTGTGAGAATGGCCATTGCATCCGCATGATTGTAGAAGTTAGTTTTTTGTAAAATTTAAAATTGCATACTCACAACCCACAATCTGCAATTGCAGAAAGAATCTTGTGGAAAGGTTCTTACAGAAAAGGAAATTGCGGAAACACTATTGCGGAAACTCAATTTGTGAAAGATTGAGTTGCAGAAAGACTGAGGTTATGGAAGAAAGCTTGTAGAAATCTATCTTGCGGAAATATATCCTTTGTCACAAAAGTTGTGGAAATAGAGTTGTGCAATAGAGTGAAATAAATATTTAGCCGAGTTGCCATATTTATAGGTTTGTTCAATGTAGAGAAACCTATTCCTAGGAAAGAAGTTGGGATATGGTGTTTTGGGATTCCCTCCTGCATCACCATACTCCAAGAGAAGGTGCCTTGAATATCTTGGTGGGCCTAAGATAATGAATTGATATGACCTCCATTTCCCGCCATCGTACATAGGTGCGATGGAGTTACCACCTTGTTTCACTTTGGGGGAAAACAAGCCCACATCATACAAAGGATGAGTGCTCATCTCTTGTCAACTGGATGAATTTTATATTTTAATTTTGCAATAGTGCTTAAAAACACTTTTCTTTTGCTAGCAAGGAATTCATTTAGATGAGACATTTTAGTTTCAATGGCTTAGTGTCTATAGACACCTTTGGTAAAGACTACTTGTGTTCAAGACCTAGGGGAAGACTATCCACATGATAAGAATCCAAAAACCAACACCGAGACAAAATTTAAACATGGAGACCTATTTCAACATAGAGGTGAACATTGGGAAAATCATACATGTCACTAGCTAAGTTACAAGTTAGGGTTAAGCATAAAGAAGGTAATTCAATGGATGCATGGAGAAAATGAAGATGGTTCCATGTCTAACAAACTGTCCTACAGGGAAATGACCAAATCCATACTACAAGTAGGGCATGACCAATGCATATACAAAAGAACCTCTTCAACATAACAACTAGATCACTTATATTTTAGATTCTAGTAAAAACCAATAAAACATCACCAACACACAACCACTATTAACCAAGTCTCACTACCAAATAGGAAACATAACATAATCCAAAATACATATATCACCTGGGTCATATATTTACATCTGATTTGAACAATATGAAAGGAACTGAAACACTTCTACTGCTGTACATCATGGGAACTATCATAAACTTTGCTCTAGGTCATGAAAAAGGCTAACTCAGTCATTAAATATGGGATCACGAGGATCGGTCATGGAATAGAACTAATCAACCTAAATGATCTGGATCCACTGAATGAGAGTGATAATCAATTAGAAGCTCATGATATGCTAATTACAAAGTAAAGTACTGTCTCAAATACATACTCAAGACTGCTCAGGACCAATGGTATCCCAACTACTATGTATGTGACAATAGGTCTCATACATAATCCTGACTTTTCCAATTATTTAGTTTACTACCACCTCAAAATCTCCAAAATTTTGAATTGAACTTAAACCTTCTTCCACAGCCAAGGCGGAAATGTTTCAATGGCCATAATTCAATAGCATTATTTGAGCCTAGGCCTAACCCATATTTGAATCTAAGAGAATGGGAGTCATAAATGTGTTGAATTCCATCTTCACCTACAAGAAAGGGAGGCCTTGTCATAGAAAGACAAAGGCTTATTCTTGTCAATTTCCACCTCCACCTTAACTTGTGGGATTTTTAGGGATTTGGTAATGCAGAAAAAAACAATATTAATACTTTGAATTGCTACAACCAATGGAGTCCAAACATGATGGCTGGATTTTCTGTCCTGAGGCCAACACAGAGAGAAATCCCACACAAGGAACTTAACATATCCCGCGGTGTGTTTGAAATAGCTAACTCTTGTGGGAACAAAGGTCTCACTGCCTATATGGGTTTGCTCTCAACAAGCGAGTCTCACAATCTAATGATATGAGTTCTGGAACATGCAATTGAAATCCCAGATATGTAATATAACTAATATGAAAAAAAAACTAATTTATGATGTGAATTCCAATAGCTAAAAACACACAGATTTAACAGTTGTTAAAACACACAAATTTAACAGCTGCTAACCTGTAGCTTTCCAGTATGAAATAAAACTAAAAAAAGTCTATACTTTCAAAACTAATTCTATCTAATCTATCATGTAGGAGCAAGTTTAAAGCTAATCATAAACTTAGTTTTCATTTAGAAGTTAAGCATGTGATAAATGGAATTGAAGACAAATCTTACAATCAAATTATCACATATTAAATAACTTTAAAAAATTCTGAAAATTGATAGAATACAATTATGAGAAATTGTAAGCATCCTTTAGATATGAAAATATAAATCTACTTTCCGTCAATAGATCAAATGATAAGTAATCATAATCTTCCAGAATAAACTTTAAGAGATTATGATCCTAAGGAGAGTAATCATAACAAAAAAACTATGTCCTAGCATTCACTTAATTTCATTGAAAGATAGGATAACCAAAATAAATAGTCAATTCTCATTGCCCTGTAAAATAATTTTTTACAAAGCTTACAAAATAGATCTGCAAATACATCTGGATCATCATTCCTTCATAAAATTGTTGATATGCCAACTGTAGGCTGGGAGTGCTTCCATGCTGACTTCTTTGAAAGAAATTTTACAAAAAATATGTAGAGAAGATAAAATTCATCCTCTAGTCTCTGGAGACCCTCATCCCTTCTCTCAGTCCTCCGAGTTTGAATTTATAGAAGTGAAGAGAAGTTGGAAGGATAGAATCCAACCCCCAAAACTTTGGTTCCTTCAACTGGATCCCAAATCGATTGCAACCAATTTCTGGAAAATACACCTCTGTTCGGGCACAAATTTCTCCAAATATGTAGAGATATTTTCAAAACTATTTGTGTCTAGGGGTAAAGGATCCCATTTGGGAAGTGTTTTTTCGGCGGGTTTTCCAGATTCTTCTTGATTTTCCCACAATCCGCTACACAAAATCGTCTCTCTGACTAGTGCGGGCCTTATAATTTCTAGAAAACTCTAGTTCAAACATGACAAAAAATCTCCCTTCTACTTCACAATTTTCGAAAACAGACTATGTTCAACGGTAAATAGGAATATTTGTGAAGTGGGTTTTCAACCGTTTGAGCTAATTCTTCACGCTTTTCTCACAATAAACCACTCAAAATCATCTCTCTTTACTGATGCACGATCTGTTTTTCAAATTTTATTCCTTCATGAACATTTACAGATCCTCTTTAAGCTTTTTTTTGATGAATTGGTTTTCATTAAATAAATATTACGCACCATTTCACCTGCGCATAAAAGACAAATCAATTAACCATGATGCAAATAAATGAAAAATAGCAAATAAAATAAAAGACTTTTCAAATAATAAAAGATAAGAATTTTTCCTTTTTCGTAATATATGTCATGACCTTAAACCAAAATATATCCATAAACATCCATCAATGATTAATGGATAAACACTTACATGGAGTTACAAGATATACTTCCACAAAGGTTATTTAAAAAAATTTAAATAAGATGTGAAAATAATGAATGTAATAAGAAGAGATTAATTTTGAGAAGTCTCATATCAAATTATTTTACTCAACTCAAATCCTTTTATCAAGTGGATTTTTTTTTAACAGATAACACCAAGGAATACTGGATTTGATGGAAAAGGTCCAATATAAAATCCATTTGGATGTGTGAATGGTTACATTAAAATAAAATATCTTATGATAATTAATCATTTATAAGGTATCGTGAATTTGTATCTATATTAACAATGAATAAGTCTTAATATACAATCAAAATGCTAAAATGAATGTGCACCAAAATGTAGCTGTTGGGGTTAATACAGATATAAGACCTTCTTCATTTTATATGTTTAATAAGAAAGTTTCAATCTTCATGATCAAGATAAGATAAATTGTAAAGAAATTTTATATTTAAATATTAATAATGCATTTTTGAAAGAATAGAAACTCACCTTTATTAATGATCTCTCAAAATATCATAAATTTCTCAATTGGATAATTATGATCTCATCACTAGACCTTGATGCATATTTTTTCATGTCTAAATGAATCATGTTAAAATTAAGCGTTTATCTAGATCTACCAAATTGTTTATTTATTCATTGTAGACTGAAAATGAGCGAAGTTGTCGAAAGAACATATTGATCAGATCAAGGTAAATCAAAGCTTATAATGATCTCAAGAAATCTCAAACAAGGGCATGCAATCATTGAAGATAAATCAATAATCCAAGGTAGTGAAAGGACAAGGATCACTAAATCACCAAATCCCTAGTCATAGAGCAAGCAATGCAACAAGTAGAAGATCAAAGAAAGGAATCCATGGAATCACCTAAAAAACTAAGTAAAATAGGATGAAGTAAAACTAAATTCTAAATATCTACAAAATTTACATGGGGCTATTACAACTGATTTTACACACATGGTAGATCACACATTTATGGCCTTTCCTGTCCCTCTGTAGACTCTTTGGACCCCATGGACTATTTTTGTACCTTTTATGTTTCCATGATTATCCCTAGAAACACATGTTATTTTCCATACGCGACTTTTTAAACCTTTCTCGCGTATATACGTGGATATAACCCTTAAACCCGCGTACATTGGGATGTGTGCAAAAGGCCAAAGATTTTTGAAGTTTTCCTTGATGTGGATCTGAGTCACTTGTCTCTTGGCCTTCCATATGCCTTGAGATCACTCGGATTTGACCTTCCATTACCCCATTGAAGCACTATATAAGGAACCCTTTGGATACATTGAAAGGAGAGGAATTGAAGAGTAAGAAAACTATAGTCCATTGTTTCGATAGCTTATACTTGAGTCTGCATCCCTTTGTCCCTTGGAGCACTTGGTGTTCTTCCCAAGATTGCATTTTCTTGTGATCTTGCTATCGAGAGATGGAGGATTGAGGTGGTGGAGGCTTAAGTGGAGGACTCAGTTTCTCTGGTTCACAGACGTGCCGACAGAGGTTGTCATTCTAGTAATCTCTGATTTATATTAATATAAATATCTTTTCCTGTCCAATGATGTGCATTTAAATGAATATTGAATCCATGGATGCTTTTAATGCTTATACATTATTGATTATATATGCTAGAGTAGGTCTAACACCATTATATAGCATGCTTGTCTTGTTTGCTGATTGTTGAGAGAGCCAATTGATAACACAAGCGGGATTGGAAAAGCTCAATGGGGATCTACATCAACCATCCGGAATAAGGTATGTTTCGAGATCCTTTAGTGTTAGATGTTTTATTTCTCTTGCATATTGGGGAAGGGATTGATTTCTACGGTTACTCTATCTGTTGTGGTATACCCCAAGCCATAGGAGTTTTTCTCTGTAATAGAATTGGCTACCATACTGGGGAGTTCCTAGTCATTTCCTTTGGGGGTTTTATTGGCATTCAATGTTCTTGAATTTCTTTGATTTCTCTGTTTCTGAGTCGGGTCTGGGGGCATGCTTGCCTAGTAGTGTTTGATAGGAGTAAATTTTGTCTCAGTTTGTCTGTTTGCCTTCTTTTTTATCTCTTTTTCTTCCTATACACTAGATTTTCATTCACAGTCGCATGTACACATGGGTTTTCCTAGAATAGCCGCGTATATATGTGGATTTTCTGCAAACAGTCGCGTATACCCTGATTTCTGCCTTTTGGGGGAAGATTAAGTGTTGCTGGGTGAGTTTGGATGATTGCTGAGTCTTCTTGGATGCTTCTGGAGTCTGTATACACCTCTGTTTCTGACCAGAGATGCTTTTTAGTTTAAATTTTTTGAAAATGTTCTTGTCATTTCATTTTCTATTTTTTGTTTTGGGCTTAGTGCATTAGGTCTCTTTTACCTTGGTGCTTTGCTTGGGTGCTTTCTGATAGCGATTACAAAGTCTGGGGGTTGTAGAGTCATACCTTTGCTTTTTATCTCATTTAATTCAAAAAATACAAAAACATTTTCTTTTTGCATCATTATGCATTGTTTGCAGTTGCATTGTACTTGCATTAGGTTTGCTTGGAGAGTATTAGTAATATTTTCATATAGGAATGATTGCATATTCATTTGAAGGAAAATTTTGCACTTCACGTAGTAGCATACCTCGGTTTTAATTTGACACAGTGAATTTGCATTGATTGTTAGGTGTGCATTTTACTTCTTGTTGCGTCATAACATCATTAGTTGCATGACCATTTTCCCTTTTGAGTAATAATCCAATTAAAATCAACGCATAATAAAATGGATTACGCTCTTTTCTTTTATAGGGTGCACCAACAAGATTAGGTTTTAGGGTCTTGGAATAGTTCATTGTGAGTAAATTCTCCAAGACCACTAAACGAAACATTTATGTGTCTGTCTAGGTGAGAGTGTGAAATTCCTTTATATAATTACTGTTTCTCAGGATCCTCCTCTTACAAGGGAGTTAAGCACAAGGCAGTGTGAACGGTTATGATTGGGATGACCCCTGGTTGTAACTGAGTAGCACCGAAGATTTTTCCAGGATTGTATTTGTATTTGGGGGCTCTTTCGATAGTTTAGGGATTTGCTACCCTGCCCATACGGTCAATCCTGCCTGCGATTGTTCGCTTTAGCATTGATTATATTGAGGTGACCTTAGTTGTCTTACCTAGGTTATTGAGGGGGTACTTCGCAGAGGTTATTCTGTAGGTGTCCTGGCCAGGTAGGGGTCAGACAGCATAGTCGATATATGCATTGAAGCTGAGGGCCACTATAATTGGTTACGAACCTCCACTTGTTGTGTATGGGAGTCTCAAGCCTCTCCTATGTGAGACATACCTGCTTCATTCGAGAGCTCACATATCCTACCCTTGTTTTCTTGTGATTTGGCTTTACATTTTATAGGTGTATGCTCTGTGCACGCTAGTTTGCCTAGGGTTTGCGTAATTATATTGAGTCTTTTCATTTTTTGAGTCATTGTGGAGTTGGGCGTTGCACTTCACCATTCTTGTCGTTTAGCAGGACTTTCACCTTCCACGTCTCCTCCTCCTTTGAGAGAGAGAAATAGACAGTCTGGCCAGACTACTTCTCACTTTGATTCACATACGATGGGAGATCACGAGGATGAGATTCCTGAGATGTCCTCTGCACCTCACGAGGTTGGGAATGAATATCATACTCATGTATATGATCCTTCACTGGAAATACCTTCACATTCTGGTTACGATCCCTCATTCATAGGTCGCCGGTATTGGTTACCAGGCGACGAGACTCATTATGAACCCACAAGCACTAGTCATGTTCCTTATGGCATGTATGATATCCTTGCTCTCGATCTGGCACATCATGTTGAGTCAGAAAATGACCCTAGCACTACCCCTGGGGGCATTCCTATTCCTTTCCATGCATAGAGATTTGGGAGAACTAGTCACATTACACCTTCCATCCCAGTAGTGGAAGCAACCTCATGTGTCCATCCTAGACCTAGTGTTAGTAATCATATGCGGATACTAGAACCAAAACGAGTGACCATCGGGAACACCACTTACATCCATTCACATGTCCCTTCGTCCTCGAACCCTACTCCTTTGAATGCGTTTTTGACTACCCTTCCTCCCCCTCATTCATGTGGTCCTTCGGGCTAGAATATCGCTACTAGCCATGTTCGTAATGCGACTGCTCGCATGGTAGTATCTCAGAGTCAAGTGCTTCCTATTGTGTCAGGAGCTCATATCCCTGTTTTTGGATCATCTCATGGTCCATCTCAAGGAGTTCTCCATATCCCTAACTATGGACATTCTCATGGGACACCTTATGGAGCTTCTCATGGATAGTCTTATGGATTGTAGTATGGACAGAACTATTAACCCTATGGGTACGGGTATCAACAACCTTTCTACTCTTCCAATTATGGCTTTGTAGCACCACAAAATCAAGGTACACCACATCACAATGCTTCCATGCAGCCCTATATGGGTCAAATGGGAGGGGGTTATTATGGCCAAGGCCATGGTATTTATAACAATCAGCCTTACATGAACCAAAACTATCAGGGAGCGTGGAATAGACCGGCTCAACCTAGGCTCCCTTTCCTCACAATGTTGAACTTACCTGACTTATCAAGACTTATGAACGATCCGGTATCTCATGACCCAGCCTAGCCGACCGTCCCTAACAAGCTTCCTTCGGACATTCCCAAGTTCGAGGGAAAAGCTGGAGAAGATCCTAGTGAACATGTCACTACTTTTCACCTTTGGTGCTCTTCCAATTCCTTACATGAGGATTCAATCCGTTTGAGTCTATTTCAACGCACCCTCACTAGGATTGCAGCGAAATGGTATATAGAGTTACCAAGGGGGGCATACATTTTATTTGATGACCTTGCCATGACTTTCCTCAATCACTTTCAGCTACCCGTACGTTATGATGTTGGTACCGAGCTCTTGTCAACATTTCAGCAAGACAAAGCCACACATATCTCGGATCATATTCAAGAGTGGCATAGACGAAAGTGGTTGATTAAAGCCTTTATACCATAGGAATTTCTCCTTCAGTGGCTCCTCAAGTCGATTTTACCTTGCATCACGAAGGATGTTTCTACATCCGGAGTCCAAAGCGAGGAACAAGCAATCTTTAGGGCACGAGAGTTGGATTTGATCTATGCTCAATCCGAACTTTTGTATGATATTATACCTAATGCTCCATGATCTAGTTTCGATCCCAATATCAAGCCTGGGACACATGCCGAAGGAATTGTGGGCTGTACAAGTACCAAACCTGTGGATTTGGTTGTAAAACAAGTGAACCAATTTTCAATTTATCAATCTGCGTCGGGACAAGCCACAGCTTCGTCTCAACCTACCCAAATGGAGAGTTTACTTTCCATGTAATTGTCAAACCAGACGGGCAACCAACAACCTGGAAGGAATAAGAAAAAAGGGAAAAATAATTGTAAAGGGTGGGAATAAGAATGAAAAATGCTAATTATAATGACAAGAACACTCATAATGCTGGGGGGGGAAACACGACTAAACATAAGGTAAAGTTTTCTTGCAAGTTATGTAAGGAGGACCACCTCACTCACTTGTGCCCTCATATGGAAGATGCCTCGACGTTCATAGCACAGGGCCTAGCCATGCTAACTAATCCTTTACCCAACAATCAAAATATGAACTCGAGGACCATTGATCCTCATTGTGCATCGGGCGGATTTCAAAATCCGTTGGAGGCCAATACTGGTCATGGTTGCATTAACATGGTGCGCGCTACTAAGGTTATGACTCATGTGAAGGATTATGGTTCGTCACAACTTGACCTTGGAAAGGAACCCGCTCCACCCGAGAGCCCTTTGCGTATCGAAAAACCTACAGATAAAATTGAAGTTTCACCTCGCATTCCTAAGGGAGTCCTAAAGCGTTCAGGGCACAATCCTAATTCCTGAGCCACCTAGAACTATTTCGTTGTCAAGGATTTGGGCCAAAATCCTTGTGCGATGTCCGCGCTTGAAGTACTTCAGACTTGTCCTCCACAGAGGAGAGCCTTGCTTTCTGCTCTTGGGGTTGTTGATGATAAGTCTTATTCTATTAGCAAATTTGAAACCATGGGAATACAGCCTTGCTTTCCTTACTACGTGTCTCTTTTGATTCATGTAGAATGTCTTAATATGACCATCAAATGCACTATGATTGATGAATGTGCTGCTACTTCCGTGATGTCTTTATCATGTTGGAAGGGTTTGGGTTCTCCCGAGTTGTCTCAATCCGCTACTATGTTGACAAGTTTTATGGTAAATCATTTTGGCTGCATGAGATTCTTCCTTCTCTTATGGTCCAATTAGGAGGGAAGACCTTCGTGATTGAGGTCAGGGTGGTTGATGCGCCCCTTGACTACAATATTTTGTTGGGCCAGAATTGGATGTATAGTATGCAAGCCGTAGCCTCTTCTCTCTTTTGAGTGGTATGCTTTCCATTTAATGGGAATATCGTTATGGTTTATCAGACATCATTCCATAATCTGAGTGTTAATGCATCATCGAGAGCTTCTATCCCGATTATCGATCATTCTCAGCCGGCAACTGGTAGTGTGGGTGTGGGTATGTATCCATCTCTTATGGGAACCTTTATTTGTCCTACACTCATTCTTATGTTCGGATCTAGTTTTTGTGGGGCTTCATCCTCGTTAAATTTGGTGTCTTTTCACACTACCCATATGGAATATCCTTGGATTCTTCCTTCACCGAGTCCTTCAATTGGACCTATCGAAATAGATGTGCCGTTGCCTACAACGATGGTAGCATATCAAGCAAATATTGGTCAAGTTGCAGAGCCTAGTCCTTCCTCTTCGCGGATGGAGGAGGAGGACCCGTATGTGTTGCTTGCATGGGTAGTTGAGTCATCTCATGCACATGATTGCCTTGGCGATGTTTTTCCATCGGATGAAGCCATTATTGAGGCCATGTATGGGGTTGAGACACCTTGGGAAGAATTACATCATCGATCATATTTTCTTCCTGAACTCGACTATATGGAGCGTGATGACTTTAGGGAGATTCTTAGCGAGAAGATTGGTAGTCCCGTGGTTCCATTAAGCTCTCCTGGTTAGATGGTCGATGGGAACATGGCGAATTTATCACCTACTATTCCTATCAATCTTTCTCGCGATCCTAGCAAAGTTGAGAATGTCTACATTGGGGTGAGTTGTTCCCCTGATGAGATCAAGGAGTATATCGAGCTATTTAAACTTGTTTTGTGACATCGTTGCTTGGTCATACGAGGAAATGCCAGGTATTAACCCTTGTATTGTCGAACATGAGATCAAGACCTATCCGGATGCGAAGCCGGTTCGACAACGTTTGCGTGCGGTGAATCCTAGAAGAGCACCCCCATTAAGGTTGAGATAGAGAAACTATTAAAAGCCAGTTTTATCTGTCCCGTTCCCCTGGAAGAGTGGGTTTCAAATCTCATTTTGGTTGATAAGAATCAGGGAGCGATCCATATATGCACTGATTTCTGTGATTTAAATCATGCTTGTCCTAAGGATAATTTTCCCACACCATTTATTGATCAAATTTTGGATGAGTGTGTGGGAAACAAGGTATTCTCCTTCATGGACGGTTTTTCCCGATATAATCAGATTCATATCAAACTCGAGGATCAACATAAGACTACATTTATTTGTCCTTGAGGTACTTTTGCATATCGAAATATGCCTTTCAGCCTTAAAAATGCCAGAGCTACATTTCAGTGGGCTATGACCTTAATTTTTCATGATCTCAAAATGATTATCAAAGTATATTTGGATGACCTTGCTTCTCATTCTCGTTTGAGAGTGTGTCATCCATACCATTTGAGATTAGTATTCGAAAGATGCAGCCATTACTAGGTTCGGTTAAATCCTCATAAGTGCATCTTTTGCGTGACTGTTGGTCGCTTGCTAGGGTTCATCATATCAAAGGAGGGTATAAGAGTCAATCCCTTAAAGGTTGAGGCAATACATCAATTGTATTCCCCCCGTAATATTAGACATCTTCAGTGTTTGCAAGGCATGGAATTTTTTTTGGGGAGATTCGTAGTTAATTTTTCCAACTTGACTAAAGGTTTTATCCGTCTTTTAAAGAAGGACACTCCTTTTTGTTGGGATGAGTGAGCCCAGCAGTCCTTTGATGCTCTTAAGCAAGCCTTAGCATCGGCCCCTGTGCTTAGTCCACCTAACTATAGCCGTGATTTCTTGATTTATATGGCCGCGTCCATGGAGACGGTTGGTATGGTTTTGGTTCAAGAGGATGAGGAGCTCCACGAGCATGTCATATATTATTTGAGCCAAAACCTTATTGATGTGGAAATCCGTTATTCCCATGTGGAGAAGCTTGTCTTGGCCACCGTTCATGCGGTTTAGATATTGAGACATTACATTCTCCTTTGCCGAACCTTGGTTGTAGCTCATATCAATCCATTTCAGTTCATCCTCACTCGAAGGATGATTGGGGGAAAATACAATAAATGGATTGTTATTTTGCAAGAGTTCTATCTTGAATTAATTTCAGTGAAATCGAAGAAATCGTTGATCTTTGCGGAGCTCATATCTGATTTTCCAAGTTTGGAGGAGGAAGAGGTTTATGAGGATACATTTGTCGATGAGCATATTTTCCTTATCTCAAATTTGGAACCGTGGTATGGGGATATCATTGTGTATTTGAAAACATTGAAGGTCCCTACTCACCTTTCACGGGATGAGTGACAACGATTACGTCATGTAGCTATGAACTACCTTATAGTGGATAACACTTTGTACTGCCGTGGGGTAGATTCCATTTTGCATCTTTGTTTAACCCTTGATGAGGCTGAGGTTGTGCTGAATGGTTTCCATGGAGGGGGGTGTGGTGGTCATTTATCTGGGATTTCTACAGCCTAAAAATATCTTGAGTGTAGGATATTTTTGGCCGTTGATCTTCAAAGATTGTGTTAATGCAGTCAAGAAGTGTCACCCTTTCCAGGTGTTTGCACACAATATGCACTCTCATCTAGCCCCGTTACATCCTATTGTCACCGCCAGTCCTTACATCCTATTGCCACGTCCCCGTCCCTCAACCGGCGAAGAGGACGCGACGAGCACATCATAGGCAACTGGGCAAAATGCCCCATGAACATAAACATAAATCAAATGAAATCAATGCTAGAATTAAGCATACACAGATGCATTTATCTCCAAGCATACAGCGGAAGCACACATACTCATAAACCAACATTCAACAAGATCATTATAGTTCATTTAACATCAACATAAATTGCAGAGCTGAAGTAAACAGCAGTACTTATCTTTGATGAAGAATTCACCCGCAACCAGCTACGTCGCTGCAACGTTCCACCCAACCATAGGCCAGCTTGCTCATCAATCTCTCAGCAACGCTGCCACCCCCGAGCTGGGCATGATTCCTCAAGGACTAAGGGGACAATGCAGGCTTACACATAGCTAAGGGGATACAATCCACCACCAAACACGGCTGGGTTTGACAGGCCTTCATCAAACGGCCAAGCCAGCACAGTCTGAAGATCAACCCTTCACAGCCTTGTGAAGAAGGCAAAATAACCAGGGACAGCCCCAAACAATGGATGAGCACAACTCAAGTCCAATGGACAACACGGATTTGTTCTTGGCCCTAACGTGGCCAAAACAACTCAACCACTACATCCCAAACCAGGGAAACAACAACGGTCTAATTTCACAACCAAAATTGATGGCAACTATGCATAGTCCCAAAACACAGAAACTCAGCCCACGAATTGGAAACCCACAATGGCTCAAAACGAAATTGAACACCACAGCCAACAAAACACAGGGGAAACAGCAGCCCCAAAACATGACAGTGAGAACAGCTCTCACAACATGGGAAAACGACCCAAACACCCTATGCGTGAGGAAGAACTTACACCCAACAGCAAAATGCACGGGAAATACACACCCGATTTCTCTGCGTGAGGATGAACAGAACAATGGAGGCCCTGTGTGAGGAAAAATGGCTCCGTTTTTGTTCGTGGATGAACAAAACAGCAGCAAGGATGCGAATTACAGTGCGTGGGTGCCTCAGCAACTCGTGGAGCCCCAGAAAATGTCTGCGTGAGACTAGAATCACCCAGAGCCTGTGCGTGAGAAGCCAACAGACCAAATTCGTGGTGAGAGTGTAAAATAACCAGGGAGAAGTGCGTGAGGGTGAGGAATGGGAAACGTGGGTGGAGTGGGCAATTGGGTAAGGCTGACAGCCTGCCACAACCACCACTACTTCAGCAATAACTCCCCCAACCACCAGCTGAAGCATTAAAGAGGTTGACAAACAACAAAGGTGGCAAAACAACAAGGCAATAAAACATGGGTTTTTTCCCATAAACCAAGGTTTGACATCCCCACCCCTTATCCTTTAGAACCATGCCCTTTTCATTCAACGTTGCACTGCCGTAGCTGGTTTTGGTTTATTTTAATTGATGTGCGGGTTTACATGATGCCGAACTATAATGTGCCTTATAGCATGAGATTCCACCGGCAATTATCCCCATTGCCGAAACATACACAACAAAATCGATGGTGAGGCTTTTGCCTTGAGCTCCTCACCACGATTAATTACAATATATGCATCATGCTAACGGGGTCGAAACCGGGGACATGACATTACCCTCCCCCTTGGAATAACACCGTCTTCGGTGTTCCATTACATATGTACAATACATATACAATTGCACATCAAAATTTCAAAATTGCAGATCTGTACCACGTTCAATCATTACTTTGAACGTTCAAGACCAAGCCTCTCAGCTTCCATGGACTTCTCTTGCTGGTTCTCAGCTTCTGGCTGATCCTGAAGTTTTGGAACTTTGCGGCTATTGCCCTCATCATGTTCCCTCATTGGGCAGTCCTGGCGTAAATGATTCCCTCCGCATCTCTAGCATCTCACTGGCTGCTTCATCTTTACCTGCTCAATTTCCTTTGAGCCTTCATGCCTGGACCTTTTCTTATCGGGTCGCTTGGACAAATGTCCCATCGCTGATCCACCTTCCTTTTCTTTGCCGATTGCTCCCAGAAGGATTTTCACCTCCCTTTGCAAACCAATAGAGTTTTGCAAAATCTGGTGGTTCATTTCACTCTGCCTTCTCTGTATCCTGAGCATCTCCCCAAGATTCTCTTGGGTCTTGGAAATCACTTGAAGGAGACTTCCAGCCAAGTCCAACAACTTTTGATCTGCTGCCATAATCAACGTGCACCACCTGGTTTCACTTTTCTCACCTGTGAAATGCACCATTGAAAGTCTATCAGACCAAGCATAATATAGATATCAAAATCAGTTAGTTAATTACCCAATTTGGCATGACAGTCCAAGTCTCATCAATGAGGCTTTCGTATTTTTCATGCCTTCCCCAGCAGGTACATGAGCTCCTTCATGTCCATTCCTGGGCAGGGAATTAACTATTCCAGCATTCACAAATTACTTAAGCAAATACACACATTTCATTCTCAATCATACATGCATTAAACAATCCTTTGTTTTCACAATGCATAAACATATATGTATATATAATCAAAAGGAAAGAGAGAGCAGTAAGAGTTTTCCCCCTCTTTGTTCTGTTCCATCCTGGAACCCACACCATCACTGTGGCTTTTCGTGCTCTCAGCCTCTTTCACTTCACCGTGAATGCTGGACCAATCCTTCTTGGTCATGACACTTAGTGTCTTTGGTCTATTCCAGACCTCTAAACCATGGAGTCTCTCCACATGGTTTGTCTCGGCTGCTAGGACTCCCCCGTCCAACTAGCACCTTTTCCATTACCGCTCATTCCGAGCTTTCCAGGACAGTCTTATGTCCACATGCACCCCTAGGATGCTCTCATATTCCTCGCTTCCAGCGATACCTATATCCAAACATTGAATAAATTCACATGTTTAGTTTATTCTCATTAATTTTACCTCTTAAACAAGAGCTTAAAAAATCATAACCAAATCATATACACATGTATATTCATAAGCAAAGTAATCCAATACTTATCTGTATTGCGCGTTTCCTCGTTCGTCCACAGGATCCTGCTTCGCCTTGCAAGCCTTGGGATCTCCTATGGACTCAGATGTTAGGTCAGCACGCCGGCTGCTCCACAACATCAAATAATTAATGTCCAGCCAGTACATAACCATGTCAACTGGGCTTGGAACTTTATCATGACCATTTCTAGGTCTAGGATCTACTATGGATCCTTAGGCATATCACAGCCCATCATATACTCATGTCAACAATGACAAATACACTTATACCAACCGTACACTTATATCAACATACACTTATATCAACAATAACCCTTACTCCGCAACCCCTCACAACAACCATTTACCATTTACCTTTACCTTTAGCCTGTCAACACAAGCAACATAAGCAATACAAGCAAACTCATCAGCATCATTGCTCTAAAACTGTAATCACATTTCATATCATTCACTATCAAATATTGAGACACCAGGAGTGCGTCCACTCCCCAGAGTGTAATCAATATCGAAAACCCTTTCATGACTCGACATCGAAAAAGTGTGCACTCTCTTTCGGTGTGTGCCATGTAGGCCCTATGCATACTCAAGCAATCGGTCATCATGGAAATAAATCAAAACATGTTCTGCATATGGAATTTAATAATTAAGCATGCATATTCATAGTAAGGGTTACAGAACACTTATCCATTTGCCGTCACAGTATGCCTTTGTATCTGTTAGGCACCGTCAAGGAGTTGGGAAAAACTGAATGCTAAGCTGGTGAGCTCGCTGCAGAGCTAGGAACACCTACACCAGAACTAGCCTGACTTCTATAACATCCACACACACACCCAGCACAAGGAATCAGTCCCTTCTCTGCTACACAGTCCCTCAGGCCCTGCATTCCCTTCTAGTGCTATCCCGGGGTTGTGGAGAAGAAAGCCAACCCTCTAGCTCTGTCTGTGCGGTCTCCAATCACCAAGTTTAAGCAAACCAAGCCCCCATCCCTGATTCCTTGTTTACGTTTCATATCCACACATGTCTTACCGACATAACCCATACCATCTCACTCATGTTATCACCAAACATGCAGTGCCGATGAGACATTTTCAAAATGTCTAATGGAGTTTCACCCGAACCCCATTTCCAAGATAAGGGAAAACCTTCCCATGAAGTTTGGCTCTTGCAGGTCATCACATATGATCTTCCTGCAGTGTGTACTCCTGACACATTCATAAAATAGCCCAAACAGTCAATCATTACCTGAAACTACAATCCAAATTGATCGTTCCATAACCAAGCAATGACATCAGCAATTGAATTCAACAAGAATTTTGCAATTCTATCTACTACATAAATTGACTTGCTCAATTGTGGGTTTCTTGTAAGCAGCATTACTATGCCCATTATAATTTTATGCTTACTATCATAACATGAATACCCACTTACCATGTGTCCCTCCTGACACAATCTCACACAAGCCAACAATGATTAGTAGTCGTTAGTACTTCTTAAATCCGAAATCCACAATTCAAATTTAATCAACCCGTACCAACTAATTTTCACAACCATGAGACTTCTTCTCATAAATGGTAGATTCTGGCAGTGGTCGGGGACTTACCTCTCACTGTCATGTTGAAAGAATCTACCTGAAACATGAATTTCAACCAACCAAACACAATCTTGTGCAAGCCAATGGCGACTATAAGTGGTCAGCATTTTCTTAAATTTGAAATTCGTAATGCAAATCTAACAAGCTCTTTTACACGGTAGATTCCAGCATTGGTCAGGGTCTTACCTCTCAATGCCGTTCTCGGAATAATCTACCTGAAATATAAGCTTCAAACAACCAAACACAATCTTATGCGAGCCAACAATGGCTGGTGGTTGTCAGCAATTTCTCAAATCCGAAATTCACAATTCGAATTCAACAACCTATTATGCATATCATATGGTAGATTTAGGCATTGGTCAGGACCTTACCTCTCAATGCCGTTCTTAAAATAATCTACCTGAAACACAAGCTTCAATAACCAAACACAAGCTTATACAAGCCAATAGTGACTAGTAGTTTTCAGCAATATTTGAAATTCACAATTCAAATTTAACAAGCTCTTTCACATGGTAGATTCCAGCATTGGTCAGGGTCTTACCTCTCAATGCCGTTCTCGGAATAATCTACCTGAAATATAAGCTTCAAACAAGCAAACATTTGGTAAGTACAGATGCATAT
The DNA here is from genome assembly GCA_001517045.1 of Pseudotsuga menziesii. Taxonomy (NCBI): domain Eukaryota; kingdom Viridiplantae; phylum Streptophyta; class Pinopsida; order Pinales; family Pinaceae; genus Pseudotsuga; species Pseudotsuga menziesii. The sequence continues at coordinate 231,834 of LPNX010551449.1, read as the reverse complement.
ACTATCTCACTGCTACAACTGTCACTGAAGCATTTCCAGAATTTATAAAATTCAAATACTTCAAAGGTTAGTCACATCAGTGTTCTCAAAGCTCATTTACTTCATGTAATCATTATCATGCTAACATTGCAAGGTATAATCACATCATTCATGCAATTAAATGAAGTGGTTAGATACTCCTTACTCCACAAGCGTATCATTCATACCACCTTGCTCTTCAATAGAGCATTTCTGGCAGCCACTTGTTCATGACTATCCTGCATTCATAGCAACCTTCGAAACAGTTCCAGAATTATCAGTAATTCATCATTTCAGTCATTAGTTCTCCATAATATCACATGCATTCATCTCAATGCATTCATGCAATGCATCTCAACATTGCACCTTTACTTAGGCAATCAGTCACTCACACCCTTCATATGCATACATTCAATTCATAACAACAAGATTCATAAAATCTTCTTAATGCATGTCCATTCAACGCTACCTTGCATTGATTCAGGAATACTATGCATTCACCCATACCATGGCCTAACCATGACTACTTCATATAGGATGCATCAATATCATTAACATGTATAGGCATGACACCTTTCTACATTCCAATATCCACATGGTATGAGGTCTCTTACCTGGACCAATCCATGGAATTTGTCATAAGCAAACTCTTACCTGCATGGGTCATACTTACACCCTTGCCATGACCAATTTGATTGGTCCCTTGCAGGAGTTTGCAGCATTTGCTCACCAACTTTTGTTATGGACTCGTTGCCTTATCCCCTCTCCATAGGGTTGCTGGTCTCATTCGTCAGCATCAGCATCAGCAACATATTCATCCAAGTCCATGTCATCGTTGGTTTGTCCACCAATGCCAACATCAAAACAATGATTATCATTAGTGGTTCATACAGAACATATAATTCTCAATATTCTTACCAACATGCAATATCCTATGCATGCAATGCATATCCTCATGCATCTCAAGCATAAAATCAAGAAATGAAGTTATAATCAGCAAGATAGGGTCTAATGAAAACTTCCCTTTCAAATCCCTCATCTTCTCATGGAATTCCTTTTCCACATAGCAGTTGATTGACTTCATAGTCCTTGCTGCCCCTGGGCATGCAACTATCCAGCTTTGTCCATTTGATAACAACGGCCATCATTAGCACTTTTCTGCTCCATGCTTAGATTCCGGTCACTTATCCTTGTTCCTTGCTGGATAAGCTTTCCAACGCCTATTCACACGCGTCATTCCGATCTCGGATGTGAAAACCACACCACTTCCAATAATGAAGACTTTCACTAATCTCGGCACTTTCATTACACTACTGCAATGTAGAATTCTCACATTCTTCTAATGATCTCAGAGCCATTTTGGCAGCTGCATTTTGGCATCCCCTTTGTCCTTTGTGAAATCCCTCTGATTTGAACTCTTGCCCAATACACAGGATTTTCCTTCTCATAAGAACGACTGTCTCAAGGGACGATGGGGGTCAAGGGGGCTTGTAAATCATTGATTTCGCACATTAGATCGCTGCCTCTTTTCTCATTTTCAGCCCCTGAAAATTCTCTGAAAACAACTCAAAATTTCACTGAGAAACAGTTGAAATCGGCTCCTGGAACCATTGTTCCTTCCGCAGAATCGGCTCTCTAACCAATCTCGCAGCCGCTGTATCGGCTCCCAAATCAATCTCCCAGCCGCAACGTCGGCTCCTTTCCCATTCTTTCCTTCCACCGTATCGGCTCCCTGGAAGCTCTAACCTTCCGCCGTATCGGCTCCGGTTCCATTCTCTCCTCTGCCGAATCGGTTGTCGGCTGACTCCCTGATCGGCTGTCGGAAGCCTTTCGAATCAGGTGGTCTATTCATCTGCGCAGCCGCAACGGCGGCTCCCCCGGAAGTTCCAACCTTCCGCAACGGCGGACGTTCTTTCCTTTCCCACTTCCGATCGGCGCACTTTCCCTTGCGGCGTCGGAAGTCTTTTTGATCGGCCGGCAAATGCTTCCCGCCTCCACAACGGCGGCTCCATGGAAGTTCCAATCCTTCCGACGTCTGCTCTTCCTTGGATGAACTTCCCACCTCGGGCATCGGCTGAATCTCAAATCGGGCATCGGAAGCCTCATTGCTTCTTCACCCGCAACGACGGACGAGGAGCTTCACCAATTCGTCCGCAACAGCGAACGCCCACTTCGCCGGCTCGTCGGACGTCGGCTGACTCTCGGATCAGACGCGGGATTGCTTAGCCGTCTGCAACGGCGGACCGGAGACTTTACCAAACCGTCTGCAATGGCGGATGTTCACTTCCTTCAACGGCCCGACCGTTCCATACTTAGCCGGATTTTCGAAATTCTTCTGCGGCGTCGGCGATCGGATGGTTCTCGAATTGGACGCGAGATTACTCCGCCACCCGCAACGGTCGGAGGGGAAGATCGTTGCTCCACCCGCAACGACGGAGGCTAACTCCGTGAACCCTTCCGCAATAGTCGAACGGAAGACTTCACCCATTCTCCCGCAACGGCGGACGTCGACTTTGTCAGTCCCTCCGCAACGGCAAAAGTCAACTTCATGAAACCTTCCGATTCGGCCGTTTGACACTTAGAAAAATTTCCGCGTTCATTTTTCTCCTGCACTATCGGCAACCAGACCCATTGCCGCGTCGGCGGTCTAATCATTTTCACAGCCGCAACTGCGGGCTATCAAACGCCAAATCCTTCCGCCACAGTGGAAGTAAGCTTTGTTAACTCTTCCGACTGTTCACACTTAGGCGATTTTTCTGAATCCATCTGCTCACTGCTGAACAGAGAAGGTAATTCTACCTTCTTTCACTGCACCTTCTTGGCCCATAGAGGCCCATTGTTGCAACCATGGCGCTCTGATACCATTTTGTCACATCCCCGTTCCTCAACCAGCGAAGAGGACGCGACGAGCACATCAATGGCAACTGGGCAAAATGCCCCATGAACATAAACAGAAATCAAACGAAATCAATGCTGGAATTAAGCATACACAGATGCATTTATCTCCAATCATACAGCGGAAGCACACATACTCATAAACCAGCATTCAACAAGATCATTATAGTTCATTTAACATCAACATAAATTGCAGAGCTGAAGTAAACAACAGTACTTATCTTTGATGAAGAATTCACCCGCAACCAGCTACGTCGCTGCAACGTTCCACCCAACCATAGGCCAGCTTGCTCATCAATCTCTCAGCAACGCTGCCACCCCCGAGCTGGGCATGATTCCTCAAGGACTAAGGGGACAATGCAGGCTTACACATAGCCAAGGGGATATAATCCACCACCAAACACGGCTGGGTTTGACAGGCCTTCATCAAACGGCCAAGCTAGCACAGTCTGAAGATCAACCCTTCACAGCCTTGTGAAGAAGGCAAAATAACCAGGGACAACCCCAAACAATGGATGAGCATAGCTCAAGTCCAATGGACAACACGGAGTTGTTCTTGGCCCTAACGTGGCCAAAACAACTCAACCACTACATCCCAAACCAGGGAAACAACAACGGTCCAATTTCACAACAAAAATTGATGGCAACTATGCATAGTCCCAAAACACAGAAACTTAGCCCACGAATTGGAAACCCACAATGGCTCAAAACGAAATTGAACACCACAGCCAACAAAACACAGGGGAAACAGCAACCCCAAAACATGACAGTGAGAACGGATCTCAGAACATGGGAAAACAACCCAAACACCCTATGCGTGAGGAAGAACTTACACCCAACAGCAAAATGCACGGGAAATACACACCCGATTTCTCTGCGTGAGGATGAACAGAACAATGGAGGTCCTGTGTGAGGAAAAACGGCTCCGTTTTTGTTCGTGGATGAACAAAACAGCAGCAAGGACGCGAATTACAGTGCGTGGGTGCCTCAGCAACTCGTGGAGCCCCAGAAAATGTCTGTGTGAGACTAGAATCGCCCAGAGCCTGTGCGTGAGAAGCCAACAGACCAAATTCGTGGTGAGAGTGTAAACTAACCAGGGAGAAGTGCGTGAGGGTGAGGAATGGGCAACGTGGGTGGAGTGGGCAATTGGGTAAGGCTGACAGCCTGCCACAACCACCACTACTTCATCAATAACTCCCCCAACCACCAGCTGAAGCATTAAAGAGGTTGACAAACAACAAAGGTGGCAAAACAACAAGGCAATAAAACATGGGTTTTTTCCCATAAACCAAGGTTTGACATCCCCACCCCTTATCCTTTGGAACCATGCCCTTTTCATTCAACGTTGCACTGCCGTAGCTGGTTGTGGTTTATTTTAATTGATGTGCGGGTTTACATGATGCCGAACTATAATGTGCCTTATAGCACAAGATTCCACTGGAAATTATCCCCATTGCCGAAACATACACAACAAAATCGATGGTGGGGCTTTTTCCTTGAGCTCCTCACCACGATTAATTACAATATATGCATCATGCTAACGGGGTCGAAACCGGGGACATGACACCTATTGTCACCGCCAGTCCCTTCACCAAGTGGGGGATTGACTTTATGGATTTTAACCTAGCTTTGGCTGGGGGGCATCATCACATTATAGTGGCTGTCAATTATTTCACGAAATGGGCAGAGGCTATGCCCATGGTTAAATTTGATGGTGAGACAACCGCGCATTTCGTTTCAACCAAATTATTACTTAGTTTGGCATTCTGAAAAAGCTTGTCACTGACCATGGTAGGCACTTTCAGAATAAAATGATGGAAGAGTTGGCTTCAAAGTTAGGGTATAAGCAGGAGCACTCATCTTCTTATTACCCTCAGGAAAATGGACAGGTTGAAGCAGTGAATAAATCACTTAAGTCCATTCTCCAATGAACCATCATACAAAGCAAGACGAATTGTCATATCATGTTATATCCTGCTTTGTGGGACTATAGAACCATGGTTAAGACTGCCACCAGTTTATCTCCATATCAGCTTGTACATGGGGTGGATTCTGTCTTGCCGATTGAATGCAAAATCCCTTCGTTGAAGTTAGCTATAGAGATTTTACCAGACACTTCCGCATTGGAAGAACATTCGGTCCACTTAGAGCAGCTTGATGAGCAACGATGAGATGCCTTAGTGGCTCTAGAAGTAAATAAGCATCACGTCAAGGTCCAATATGCCAAGTCTGTCCATCCGAGGAGGTTTAGTGAAGGTGATTTGGTCCTTTTGTGGGATCAAGCTAAAGAACCCTTGGGGGTAGGGAAGTTTAATCGCATCTGGCATGGTCCTTACGTGGTCAAGTGTGTGTTAGAGAAGGGCGTATACGAGCTGGTGGATTATGAAGGGACATCCTTGGCGGAGCTTAGAAATGGGCTCTATCTTAAAAAATACTATGCATGATCTTCAGCAAGGGCTGATTATTGTATATTATTGTACAGTTTTTTGCATAGTTACATTTTCTTATGGTGATCGGGTTTGTTGATTAGCTTCCATTTCTTATGGAAGATGTCGATGGAGTCTATTATAGCCTATTTTTGATTCTTGTTTTTAATACATTTGTTTATGTTTTGAAACTGGTTTTGTTCATTTCTCCTAGAAAATTTTATTTCTTAGGATAGTTTGAATCTTTTTTCTTTAATTTTCATGTTTATAGGATTTCTTAGTTTTAATTTTTCAAATTTTTGGTTTGATTTATTAGAATTCATAGTTAGAGGGCTTATATAATGTTTATATGAATTAAAGAGTTTAAGTTTAATTAAAGAGTTCAAGTTTAATTAAAGAGTTCAAGTTTATATGTTCATATGTTTAATTATATGTTTATATTTCAAGTTTTTACTGATCCTCAATATTTCAAGAAAGCAAAGACTATATCTCCTGGAAAAATCCCTTTATTTCACCTCAAACTTGGTAAAACTCCATTTCAGCCAAGTTCTAGTCAAGTCTTTCCATCATCTAAACCAGTCAACTTAAAGATGGCAGCCGAAAATCATCCATTAGACATGATGGACCGAATGGTGGAAGCTAGGTATGCACCTCTAGTTTTACCTCAGCCTTTGAATGCACTTCCTGGGGGTTATTACCAAAAATATTTTCCTAGGTTTAATGGACAAGGTGAAACCACAACTGAGGAGCATTAGGATGCATTTCTCAGCTATGGAGATAATCAGAATATTGAAGCAAAAGATGTGTGGATGAGGATGTTCATCCAGATTCTTGATGGAGAGGTTAGAAAATGGTTCAGAGAGTTACCTGCAAATCTATTACTATAATAGAAGAGATTCAGGATATTTTCATGAGACAGTGGGGTGATACCAAGGATCACACATATTACATTACTGAGTTTGGATCCCTTAGAAGAAAGAAGGATGAAACCATAGCTGATTTTTCGAAGAGGTTCAATAAAATGTATGGCAGAATCCTTGCAGAGATTAAACCTTCAGAAAATTTTGCAAAACTCACTTATGCCAATTCTTTTGATCATGAGTTTTCCCTACTCTTGAGATAAAGAAGACCTATTACTTTACTTAACATGCAAGAGTCAGCATTAGAAGTGGAGTCTAATATATTAGCTTCAAATAGACTGAAGGGAAATACAACTCAACAGATATATGACATGAGGGGTAAGAAAGAGGCAGCTCCAGGGGTTTCAACATCCCACTCTGCAGAAGGTAAAATTGATGAGATGGCCAAGCTAGTAAAGATATTGACAGCAAAAAAACAAGTTGGAATTAGAGAAAAATTCAAATAAACCTGTTCAAGAGGGAGACATAAACCCTAATAATACAAATAGAAGACAGTTTGTACCTTGTTTCATTCCCAGAGAGAGAAGAAACAATGATATACAATGAGAAAGGAGAGAAGACGAGGATCAAAAAGTGCCACCACAACTTCAGAATAATGTAGCCGATGAAGAAGAAATTGGAGAGGAAGAGTTCTTTGAGGATCCAAATTAGGATATGAATTATTTTGGAGAATAGTTGATTGAAGGTTTTGTGACTGAAGAAGATTTTTTAAACTCAGAATATTATGATGCAGATGTGTTTGAAAAAGAAAATGATTTGAATCTTGAAGTGAATGCTGTAACTGCTGATACATATCAGACTGAGCCAAAGAAAACCTGAAATTTAAGATCAGGACAAAAGCAAGTAGTTCAAAATCCAAAGAAAAGGTAGTTTTGCCTCCTAAGCAGCAGTCTGATCCAGTGTTAGAGAAAAAAAAATCAGGATAAACAAAAGAAGAATGTTGAAGTTGAAGAGGTGAATAAAAGTATGCAGAATTTCAACCTTGAAAATGAATTAGGCAAATTCAAGATCCCTATGCCTTTCACTGAGTTGATGAAGAATACTTTTTACAAAAATTTAGTTCTGAAAATGATTGGTTCAGCAAACAGTCAACTTCCCTCTGACATAGTGAATTTATAAGAGGAAAGTCCTAAAATCTTTATTGGGTCAGCTTTGGCAGAAAAAAACTGAAAATGAGGCAAGTGCATCACCTCCTTTTTACATCACACTAACTATTCATGAGCAGATGATACATAATTTCCTTTTGGATTCAGGAGCATCTCATAACCTAATGCCAAAAGCTGTCATGGAGGCTTTAGGTTTGAGCATAACAAAACCTTATCATGACTTGTATGATTTTGATTCACGAGCTGTAAAATGTTTAGGAGTGATAAAATATATGGTGGTTAGTTTAGCTCAGCTACCAATGAAGAGTGTGATTATGGATGTGGTAGTAGCAGACATTACACCTAAGTTTGGATTGCTCCTCTCTAGATCTTGGGCCAATAATGTTGGTGGAACTCTACAGATGGACTTAACATATGCCACCATTCCTATATTTGGAGGAGAAAAGAGAAGGTTATATAGAGAGTTACAATTTGCTTATATTGTAACTGATGACAAGAACCCTACAAATCATCCCTTGTATGCTGTTGACAAGGATTTGGGTACTTGTATGTTGCATTTTAGTGATGATAATGATACTGTTGGTTTATTACAGGTTGAAAAATAAAAATAAGTCAAATTCACCAGGGAACAAGAAGATGAACTTTGGAAAATGTATCTTGATGGATCATCATGCAAGGAAGGTGCTGCAGCAGGGGTTCTTCTAATATCTCCTAGTGCTGAAGTAGTAAGGTTAATGTGTAAATTGGAATTTATTACCACCAATAATACTGCAGAATATGAAGCTTTGTTGTTAGGTTTGAAAGCTAGAAAAGATTTAGGTATTCAGCATATTTCTGTGTATGGTGACTTCGAGTTGGTTGTTCAGCAAGTAAGGAACAACTATCAAGTAAACAAGATTTGCGAAAAGTGTACCGTAATGAAGTATGGGATATGATAGACAATTAATTTGTGGCTTTTAATATCACTTATATTCCTAGGGACTGTAACCAAACTACTGATTCTCTTGCCCTAGATGCCACACATTTCAGGATTCCTAAGACAGCATAGCTGAAGTATCCTATTGAGGTTAGGTACAAACCTTCCGTGCCTGATAATGTAAAGAAATGGAGAGTTTTTGAAGATGATATTGAGATAAAAACGTTTTTGGAGTTGACAGGTGAGTTTTCCAATTCCTTAATTGATCAAGGACAAGATGATGAAATTGAAGATTTTGAAGGTTTTGCAAAAAATGAGATTGCAGGTCACAAAATCATTGAGTTGAAAGGTAATTTCATTCCTAAGGGTTTGGTACCTTTGGAGAGGATATTTTCGAAGGATGATACTCCTTTAAAACCAGAAATGTATTCTTTAGAAGAAAATGTGATGGACTGCAATATTGGAACTAAGGAACATCCCAGGATGGTGAAGATCTCAAAGGCACTCACAGCAGAGCAGAGAAACAGGTACATCAAGTTGTTAAAATAGTATGTTGATGTTTTTGCTTGGTCATATGAATATTTGAAGACATATGATACTAGAATTATACAACATGAAGTGCCTTTAAAACCAAATGTTAAACCCTTCAGATAGAAATTAAGGAGGATAAATCCAGCTTTATTTCCTATTATAGAAAAGGAGGTGAAAAAGTTATTAGATGCTAAGATTATTGTTCCCCTCAAATATTCTTCATGGGTAGCCAATTTAGTTCCTCTCAGGAAAAAGAATGGTTCAATCAGACTGTGTGTTGATTTTCGAAATCTGAATAGGTCTTCATTGAAGAATAATTACCCTTTGCCAAAAATAGGACAAATATTACAGAAGGTAGTTGGCGCACAAATAATTTCTATGGTTGATGGTTTTTCAAGATATAATAAAATTGCCATGCACCCTGATGATAAAGAAAAAATAGCTTTTACTACTCCTTGGTGTACTTTCATGTACGATAAAATTTGTTTTGGATTAGTGAATGCTGGAGCTACTTTTCAAAGAGCTATGGACATAGCCTTTGTAGGGGAAAGAGATAAGTTTGTAGTGATTTACTTAGATGATATTACAGTCTTTTCACAATCAGATGATGAACATCTAAAACACTTAAAACAAACTTTTCTAAAATGCATAAAATATGGTTTATCCCTCAATCCAAAGAAATCACATTTTGTTGTATAAGAAGGTAAGTTATTGGGTCATTTAGTTTCAGTTGATGGAATAAGGATTGATCCGGAAAGGTTGAAAGCAATACTGAAAATAAGTTTACCAAGGAGCAAGAAGGATGTACAATCTTTTATTGGTAAAATCAATTTTTTGCGTTGGTTCATACGAAATTTTGTTGAAACCATCAAACAGATTACAGCTATGTTGAAGAAAGATCAGGAGGTCAAGTGGACTGCAGAAGCAAAAAACTCATTTGAAAAGATTAAGATGGCTCTTATGGAAGCTCTAGTATTAGTAAGTCCTGATTTTACAAAGGAATTTTTAACCTTTTCTTTTGCAGCTGAAGATACATTGGCTGCTGTTTTATTACAGAAGAATAAGGATGGTCTTGAACAACCAATTGCATTTTTCAGCAAGACTCTCAGAGATTCAGAGTTAAAATACAACACTTTAGAGAAGCAGGTTTACTCATTGGTAAAAGCATTGAATTTTTTCAGAATTTATGTTTTGCATTCCAAGGTTATTGCTTATGTTCCTAATGCTTCCATTAAGGATGTTTTGACTCAACCTGACAATGAGGAAAAAAGAGGGAAGTGGATTGCAAAAATAATGGAATATGATGTAGATATTAGACCTACAAAGCTAGTAAAGGGACAAGGTTTGGCTAAATTGTTAGCTGATTCAAATTGCCAAGCTTTAGGTCTACATCTCATGGCAGAACAACCAGCATAGGAAGAAATTCAAGTAGAGCAGGAGAAAGAAAAGATTATGGACCACTATGTAGAATCCACATGGTATGCAGATATTGTACACCTTCTTTTGTATTTTCAATGTCCAAAAAATTTAGAAAAGAAAGCTGCTAGGTATTTGAAGTTGAGAAATACTAAATATTGTTTGATAGAACAGCAGCTGTTTTGGAAAGATCCAGGAGGTATTTTGCTCAGATGTTTGGATAAACCAGAAATTGAAGGAGTAATGTTAGAATCCCATGAAGGTGCTTGTGGGGGACATAAGTATTGGAAAGCAACAACATACAAAATTCTAAGAGCCGGATACTATTGGCCCTCTTTATTTTCTGATGTATATCAGCAGGTAAGAGCATGTATCCCATGTCAGAAGTTTCTTGGTAAACAAAAGTTGCTATCATTACCATTAAAATCAATTGCAGTTAATGCCCCTTTTCAGCAATGGGGTTTGGACTTCATAGGAGAGATAAATCCATCTTCTTCAATGCAGGATAAATGGATTTTGACTGCTACAGATTTCCTTACCAGATGGGTAGAAGCCATTTCCATGAGAAATGCAACAGATAAGGTGATCATAGAGTTTATTCAAGAAAATATTCTTAGCAGGTTTGGATGTCCTAGAAAATTATTGACTAATAATGCTCAAGCCTTTAAATCTAAGGCTATGGTGGCATTCTATGAAAAGAATGGGATTATGTTGAAACACTCAACACCTTATTATCGTCAAGGAAATGGGTTAGCTGAGTCATCTAATGCTATCAACCCAAATGGCACTTCTCCATCCGAGTGTCGACACTTCATATGTCGACGCACAAAAGGAAATTTATGGATTGAAGGTTGCCTAAAAACACTATAGATGGGCATGACTTGAGATGCATTCACTATCCACCTAGCTTGCCATTTTTACCTTTTTACATGTTGATTGCTGTACGCGACTCTTTCCACAGCATATCACGTACTGTACACGGGTATTGTCATTGCAACCCGCATACATATCTATACACGGGTTACCCTTATAGCAACTCGCGTGTCATACACGGGTTTCCAGTATCAATACTTGTGTACACCTCCATTCGACATTAAAAATAATAAACATGATTAATGGAGATTTGTTAAGCCTTAAACATTAACTATCTTAACTGTCTCAACCTCCTCAACCTTCGAAACTGCTCTATTTTCCTAAGTATAAATAGAGGCCTTGGGGAGGGCATTAAACAATCATAATTGGAGAGCAAAGTTATGCTGGTGGTATATGTTTAGAAGTCTTTGGAGTAGCAAAAATCAGAATCCTTTCGTTGCAGAGGAGTCCTTGTTTCAGGTGTTGGGTTGTACACTTATCTCATTCACTATTGTTAATAAAGAGAATCCTTATTCCAAATGTGTGTTGAATATCTTTCATGTATCATGGTTTGATGAATATTTATGACTAAGCACTCTATATATTGTTTATCTAACTTGTCATATATACATGTATAATATTGTGTTTGGAGTATTTTCTCTTTGTAGGTGAAGGAGGTGCATCCCTGAAAGATTTGGAGAGGAGCAGAGCGGAAGAAGACAAAGCTTGGATCAACCGTCGTTAATTGGGCGAGTTCATCATATCTTCCTATTTCCTTTCTATACTTTAAAGCTGATTGTATGCAAGTTTTAAGAGTACGTTGGTAACTCCAGACCCTTGGTTATAAGGGTGTTTATTCCTGAACAACAGAACTAGCAACTCCGCTGGGGATCCTAGACTGCTGTGTGTTATTTCTGTTTACCGTTGCCCAGTCTTTGCCTTGATTGTGTGTGTGGAATTCTATCTTGGTTCATGCTTAAGGTAGTTTTTGAAGATCTAGGAAAATTTCCTTTTTATTAGAAAATTTTGTACTTGTACGCGGGTTTCTCTTGCATACAGTCGTGTACAGAGGCCTACATACACGCGTTACTTTCTTGGACAGTCACGTACATTATGCGGGTTGCCCTTATACACAGTCGCGTACAAGCCTTAGCATTTGAATTTTTGGGTTAGGGTTTGCTTGTCCTTGTCCCTTTATAAAATTTGTTTGCTGATTGGTCTTCCTTATAAGCATTAGACTGTCAGTTTGATTACCTTGTTGGCCACACCTCGTGCTTTCTTGTAAAGCCCCTGAGTTTCTTTTGTTTATATTGTCTTTTGTTTGCATGTTGAAGTGGATTTGCCTGTTTGGGTTATAGGTTGAAGTGTTAGTTTCCCGAATCAGTGATCAGGGTTCTGGACACTGTTTTTCCAGTCTATCTTTGGATAGTCATTGGTTTGCCACTTACCTTTTTGTGATTTCAGTGATTTCTTGTCATTGTGCCCTCCTAAGCTAGGGTTCCAAGTCTTCCCTTGTTGGTTGATATTTTGGTATTATTAATCTGTTTACTTCATTTTGCGTTCTTTATACAGTTGATTTAATTCAAGTATGCTCAAGTTTAGTGCATTTAGGTGCATAGTAGTCTTTGAGCATTTTAAAAAGTGAAAAGAAAACATTTTCAAGATTTTGCATGTAATTTTGCATAGAGTAGTTTTGCTTTCAGTTTTTAAAATATAATCTCAAAAAACTACAAATATATAGACTTTTACACATCTGGGGATTCTGTCCTAGATAGAGTTTTGGGCTCAGCTATCCTATCCATGCGTACGAGTCAGGCTTGTGACTGTCCCCCCAGACTATTGGTATAGCTAAGGTAGCCTTTAGTCTCTTGACATTTAGGGTTCATACCTAGGCAAGCCAGAAGGCTATTTCTGGTTCACCTTGGATGGGCTTGGAAGGTAACCCTTGTTGAAAGTGTACGAGGGCGGTAGGTGATTCCTTCGCTTGTGCCTAAGAACCTCTTCAAGGATTCCAAGTAACTGTTCTTCAGCTTTCTTCAGGAAAGCATATCTTTTACCCTTGCTGACTGTTGAGACTCTAGGAATTTTTCGTAGTGATTGCTTTATGGTTTGTCTGTGTTTAGCCGACCTTAGGGTTTGAATTGTCAAATTTACAATCATGGAGGACCAACTTATAAGGAGGTCATGAAGGTTGCAAAAAATTCCTCCTCTCATCACATTGGAACCCCCACCTCCACCTCAAAGGCGGAGATTGGACATGGATGGTTCATTTGAACTGATAGGAGTAAGTGAAGTTCCAGGCGAACCAACACTTGTAGCTAACCACTTTGATTTTAATACAATTGAGATAGAAGACTTGCAGGCTAACGAGTTTGCATGGAATTTTAACACTCCCTTGACTGACATAAATGATCCTATGATTGTCTAGGTTAGACCTTTTGATTCACCTGTTTTGGGTGTCCCTGTGGGTAGGGTTATGTCTACTATAGGAGAAAGTTCTTTTGTTTTCACCTCAGCCCTATCGGCTGAAGGGGTGCTACCTCCCCCGGTAAGTACCCCTATATCTAGCATACCTACTACACCATTGACTCCAGTGAGCCGAGTGGTCGAACCACCGGTTCCCATAAGCCTAGCAGGTGCTTCTGGTGACATGGTTACTAGGATTCCCAGTATAGCTAGTGTTCCTTCCTCCTTTGCAGACATTTCCCAGAGCAGTCCAGTAGGATCCTCGGCTTTCGTCCAAGGATTTCCTTGGAATGGAGGGAATATTCCCTCGTCCACTCCATACGTAGGCCCATCACCTTCTTATGTAGGAGTGCAGTTTAGAAACACCACCTCTTACGGGCAAGGTTTTCAAACTCCAGTTTCAGCCCCATTCACAAGCTAGACTCCCTTTTCGTTATTTAGTAGAGGGATACCTGCTCCCTTTTTTCAAACCCCAGTTTTGACTGGTATGGCCTGAACCTCTTATACTGCACCTCCCACACACAATCCTATGGCTTACAGATGGAATCCTTTTCAAATTAATCCATCCACTTCGCAACCGGTGGCAGGGGGAAACCCCACCTTTACATATGGGCATTCAGGGGCAAGTCCCTCTAATCCCCAAACTGGCACTTTTAGTGCTCTGGTGTGACCCAAGCTTCCTTTCTTGGCAACTTTAAACTTGCCAGATTTTTCTATGTTGATGAACGACCCGGTGAGGCATGACTCCTCGTGGCCACCTGTTCCCACCAAATTGCAATCGGACATCCCTAAATTTGAGGGCAAAGTTGGTGAAGATCCTGGGGCTCATGCCACCACATTTCATTTATGGTGTTATTTTAATTCACTGAATGAAGATTCAGTTAGGTTGAGGCTATTCCAAAGAAACTTAACGAATACTACAACAAAATGGTACATTGAGTTACCTTCTACTGCATTCAGTAGTTTTTGGGACTTGGCTAGTCCATTTCTTAGCCACTTTTAGCTTCCGGTCCAATATGATTTTGGAACGGACTTGTTATATACCTTTAGGAAGAACAAGGCTACCCACATCTCGGATCATATCCAAGAGTGGAGGAGGCGAAAGAGCCTTATTAAAGCCACTATTCCTCCTGATTTTTTACTTGAGTGGTTCCTTAAATCTCGGTTGCCTTACATATCTATGGATGTATCCACTTCAAGAGTGATGAATGAAGAAGAATCCATTCTTAGGGGCCAGAAATTGGATTTGATTTATTCACAATCTGGGATCTTGTATAAGATTATCCCTGAGGCACCAAGGCCTACCCACGATGCAGAGAAACCTAAGCCTAGACCCCATGCTGATGGTGTGGTTGGGTCCATTAACTCTCCCACTGTAGAATCTTTGGCCAAACAAATTCATCAGTTGTTCCTCAAACATTCTATGGTGGAGGCAGTAAAGGATGCCCCCTCCCGCCAAAGTGTAAATGTTTTTGCACAGACCTCTCGAAAGGACAATCAGCAGCCCGGTGGGAAGAAGAAGAGAGAAAAGAAAGGGGAGGGAAATCAAAACAAGCAGAAGCTTGTGAACAATGCTGATGGGGGAAAGAAAGAAGATAAAAAGGTCAAATTCCTGTGTAAGTTGTGCGACGAGGATCACCTCACTCACCTTTGTCCCCTTATGGAACAAGCCCAGAAGCTGCTTAAAGCTCAACAACCAGCTGTCCTGAAGGATCCATTTCCCCAAGGGCAGAACTCTGCTTCAACTTCTAATGTAGCAGGGGCACTCTAGGTGCCCCTGACCCTAACTATATCAACATGGTTTGGTCTTCGACTTTGCTACAGATTAGGAATAAAAATTATGAGAAAGAGACTTCTGAGAAGGGTAAGTCTATAGGTGAAAATTCTAACCCTCTCACTATCAAGAAGCCTGCTGAAACTATGCCTAAGATACCGAAAGGTGTCTTTAAGAAGACCTTGCATAACCCTAATGCTAGGGCTGCTTCAAACTACTCAGTGGTTGAAGACTTATCCCAAACCCCGTGTGCAATGCCAGCCTTAGAGGTGCTACAGAGTTGTCCCGCTCAACGGGATGTACTCTTAGCAGCCTTAGGTAGCATGGACTTGTCGAGTCTCATGGTGAAATTTCATTTGTTTGATGTTAAAATTTTCCTACCTTACCATGTAGTCTTATTAATAGATGTCATCCATGGTGGAAAGACCATTGGAAGGGCAGTTGTTGATGAGGGTGCTTCTACATGCGTTATGTCCTTGTCATGTTGGAAAGCTCTCGGATCCCCAGAGCTGGTTCCATCAAACACTCTGCTTACTGTTTCGACAGAAGGTCATTTCGTCTGCATGGTATCCTACCAGATTTCGAAATAAGGCTGGCAGGGAAAGCAGTGTCTGTTGAGGTGGAAGTGATTGATGCATCTTTGGAATATAATTTGCTTCTGGGAAGAAGCTGGACTTATGCCATGTCTGCTATTGCGTTGGCCATCTTTCAGGTGGTATTTTTTTCACACAAAGGAAAGTTGGTTACTGTTGACCAACTCGTTTTTACTCGAAAAGGCCGCATGGAGTCTAATGAGTCCACTGTGCCATTGGTTAATCAGGTCAAACCTGCTACATAGAGCTTGGGGGCTGGAATGTACGCATCACTGATGGACACATTTGATCTTCCAACCCTGATTAAATATATTTGTTCTACTAGTGTGTTGAAGTCCATAGCCACGGTTGTTGATAGGAATGATCCTTGGGTTCTCCGTTCCCCCCATGAACCGAAAGTGCCCTTATCAGCACTGGAAGTAGCTTACCAAACTATCACTCAAACCACTATTGATCCCATTCTAGACCCTCTCACAGTCTCAGAGGACTTGGAAGAAGTCTATTTGCCTACTTGGGCAGAAAAATATTTGCACTCTACGGACTGTTTAGATATGGTTTTAACTTCTGATAAAGCCATTCTGGAAGCCTTGAGTGGACGTGATATGATCTGTGAATATCTTCATCATCGATCCTATTTTCTTCCAGAGCTAAGCAAGATAGAAAATCAAGAGTTTCATATGAGACTATCATATGATGTTGATACACCCATCAATCCCTTACCCAGGGAAGGAATGTTTGCCAAGGGGAATATGGAAAATATTTCCGCCACTGTCCCTATCAACATCTCTGTAAACCATGATGTTGTGGAAAATATACATATAGGTGCAAACTACTCTCCTAAGGAGATTGCAATCTATATGGCCTTGTTCAAGGAATTCCGCGACATCCTTTCCTGTTCATATGAGGAGATGCCAAGCATTGATCCATCGATATTTGAACATGTGATCCGAACATACCCTGACGCTAAACCTGTTCGAAAAAAGTTAAGAGCTGCTAACCCACGTAAAGCGGCGGCTGTGAAGGCTGAAGTTGAAAAGCTGTTGAAAGATGGTTTCATTTATCCCATAGCTCTGACGGAATGGTTATCCAACCCTATTCTTGTTGATAAGAAGCAAGGGACCATACGTGTCTATACTAACTTCAGAGATTTGAATAAATCCTGTCCTAAGGACAACTATCCCACGCCATTTATAGACCAGATTATAGATGCTTGTGCGGGAAGTGAAGTGTTCTCGTTTATGGATGGCTTCTCCGGATACAATCAAATTCAAATAAAACCAGAAGACCAACATAAAAATGCTTTCATTTGTCCTTGGGGTACCTTTGCATACAAAAAAATGCCCTTCGGATTGAAAAATGCTGGGGCAACCTTTCAACGGGCAATGAACTTTTCCTTCCATGATATAAAATCCATTGTCGAACCTTATCTCGATGATCTGCCTGCACATTCTCGCAAGAGGATTGACCATCCAGATCAGTTACGGTTGATATTTGAATGATGCAGATACTATAAGATACACTTGAATGCCCACAAGTGTGTGTTTTGTGTCGAGTCAGGAAGACCACTCGGATTCATTGTCTCTAATAGAGGCATCCAGGTGGATCCATTAAAAGTAGAGGCCATTGTAAATTGGCCTCCTCCTCGTTCTATCAGGAAACTTCAGAGCCTACAGGGAAAGTCCAACTTTCTCTGATGTTTCATTGTTAACTATGCCAAGATTAACAAGGGTTTCATGCGCCTGTTAAAACAGGACACCCCATTTGTATGGGATGAAACTGCACAACTCGCTTTCGAGGCATTGAAAAAAGATTTGTTGTCGGCACCTTTACTTCATCTGCCAGATTAATCTAGGGATTTTATATTGTATCTGGTCACGTCTGAGTCGACCATTGGGGTAGTCCTGGTCCAGGAAGACGATAATCTCTAGGAGCATGTCATTTATTATCTGAGCCACGCTTTAGCCGGACCTGAACTTAGGTACTCCCACGTCAAGAAATTGGCCTTAACAGCTGTCTATGCTTTTCAGAGGTTACGTCACTACATTTTGTTGAGGACTACAATAGTAGTGGTGGATGTGAATCCCTTTCAGTATGTTTTGTCTCGACGGATCATTGGGGGAAAATTCAACAAATGGATAGTCATTCTCCAAGAGTTTTACTCAGATTTCCAGTTTGCTAAGTCTAAAAAGTCCTTAGTTTTTGCTTAGCTTATAGAAGAATTTCCAATGGAAGAAGATGTAGTCGTTGAGGATGACTCATTCCCATATGAGCATATCTTCTTGATAGCCACCTCTGATCCCTAGTACAGAGATATACTTATATATCTCCAGAATTTGAAGTATCCTACGGCTTCCTCGCGGGAGGAACGACGGAAATTATGCCTTCATGCTAAGAACTACCTCATCATAGGAGATACTCTATATAGAAGAGGGGTAGATTCCATTTTGCGTCGATGTCTTACCCATGAGGAAGTGGAGATTGTCCTGAATGATTCCCATAGTGGAGCATGTGGGGGTCATTTATCTGGGTTAGCAACGGTCCAGAAGATACTACGTCCCAGTTATTTCTAGCCCACAATCTTCAAATATTGTGTGGAAGCGGTGAAGCACTGTCATCCTTGTCAGCTTTACACCAGGAAAATGCGGTCACACCTCTCTCCGTTGTTTCTCGTTGTCTCGGTGGGTCCCTTCATGAAGTGGGGGATTGATTACGTGATGTGCAACCCAGATTCATCTGGGGGGCACAAATATATCATTGTTGTTGTGGATTATTTTACGAAATGGGTAGAGGCAATGCCCACCTTTAAAGCCGATGGGGAAACGACAACCTTCTTCATGTTCAATAAGATTATAGCATGGTTTGGTATACCTAAGGTGATTGTCATTGACCATGGCAGTCATTTTCAAAATAACATGATGACGAAATTGACCACTATGCTTGGATTCAGACAAGATCATTCATCTTCGTATTATCCTCAAGCAAATGGTCAGGTTGAGGCTTTTAACAAGACTTTGAAGACTATCCTCAAATGTATAATTGATGCAGCCTGTTCTAACTGGCATATCATGCTATACCCTTCCCTTTGAGCATACCGAACTAACGTAAAAACTGCTACGAGTTTCTCCCTCTTCCAACTCGTTCATGGAGTGGAAGCCGTTACCCTGATTGAATGTGAAATCCCATCCTTGAAAATAGCTATTCATGTGTTACCCGATACGACAAAGATTGAAGAACGTCTAGTACACTTAGAATACCTTGATGAGCAGCGCAGAGATGTGCTGACAGCTAATCAATCTCACAAGAATATGGTCAAAATCCAATATGATAAATTGGTCAAACCTCGGATTTTTTCTGAGGGGGAACTTGTTTTGCTTTGGGACCAAGACAAGGAACCCCTGGGGGCAGGAAAATTCAAGGCCATGTGGTTAGGGCCTTATGTCGTGTTGAAAGTATTAAATAAGGGCACATATGAGTTAATAGATTTTGATGGGAATAAGCTGTCTGAGCCTAGAAATGGGCTCTATCTAAAGAAGTACTATGATTAGGCTTAACACTTTTTCTTGTATTCTATTGTATGTATTTTTATGTACACTAGATTGTCGGTTTATGTTTTTTATACTATCTATTGGTTGTTTCAGATGTCTTTCGAGACGTTCGTAGGTTTTGCTGATGGTGCCAGTTGCCACACTTGTAATCTTGTTTCAGCGGCACGGGTCATTTATTCTCCCTCACGACAGTTAGTTGCCTCAGGAGGCACTTGATTAGGTCTTGCTTCTAATAATGTTGCTGAGTATAGGGCTGTAATTGAGCTTCTATGGGATCCTTTGTCACGTGGTATCACTCAGCTGGAAGTCCATCTGGACTCTCAATTGGTGGTTTCCTAGCTCAATCGAGCTTATCAGGTGTGGAATCCTATTCTATTACGTCAGTTCATGCAAGTTAGGTTATTGGAAATAAATTTTGAATTTATTACATTCAATCACATTCCAAGAAATCAGAATTCATTGACTGATGCATATGCTAATTACATTTTGGATTGGCATCTAACACATATTTCATAAAATATACATCATACACATAAAAAATTTGTAAATAAATCGACAATATATATATATATATATGTGAATATCTGTCTATAGATAGGTCGAGTCTCTGGTCCTTAGATCCAGTCATAACTGTATAATATACAAAAATATACAAAATGTGGATCATAGTCCATCAAAATTCCCTAGATCTAAGCAGGACCACCCTGGTTCCCTCGGTCTCCCTGTACTCTAGCTTCCTCAATCTCCTCGGCTTCGGAAGCCTCTACAGCATCTATGTATACCAAAATTGCTCTGGCTACCCACCTCAAAAGGTGTATCCAGACGGGTGGTATTCCAACCACATACTCCTGCATGATGGCTGGGATGTGCTCAATCTGCATAGTGGGTACTCTCTGGGTAAGCCTTTCCAGCTTCCCCTCCAAAACCTTGATAAGCCCCTAGTATTCACCTGAGACGGGATGAACAAACATACATGGATGCCCTGCAGGGCGGACCGGTCCAATATCTGCATTTTGACATGTTTACAGGATTAGAACTCTTATACATATGTATATATCCCTATATTTTAAAAATTCATAAAAAAAATTTAAAAAAACTTGAAAATTAAAAATTACCTAGCTCTCCCCATGCTCCTCCTGGAGGGAGGACAAGGTCTAGATCACCCCGAAAATCCATCCCAGCATATGGAAATTGCTCTAGTGCTGGTAACTGCTGCTCCCACCAGAAGTAGAAGTCATCATTGTACACATTCTGCACTAAGCCACCTCCTCCCTAGCGGAGGAAGATATCTCCCCACCTGATTAGCCTATGCTGATGAAGAGATCTAACTGGTAGAGGTACTGTAGGGCTCAACCCGAACACTCTCTCTCGAAGAAGGCCACCAAGATGCTAGAATATCTGAAGTTCTTCCTTTTTCCTCTCTTGTAGTCTGAGAGTTGTTTTTTTAGAATCGGGATCACTCTTGAACACCAATCATACAAAGCCCCATGCATGTAGTCCACTGCCAACCTCATTTGGTTCCGTGTGGTGAGATGAAGAGAAGATGATCCCGCAACCCTAACTATGGTACTTACCAAAACTAGTAGGGGAAGATCATGTATATGTGTAATAGGGATGCAACTCCATCTCTTTTGGGTCCTCGGTGCGCTGAATACATTAATGTAGTTTTGGAGACTTAGAGGATCACCGCCTCGGCCGGTGCCCTCCAAGTTAACTGGAACCCCCTGTTGTGATAGATCGGCAATGAAGTAGATATCCTTAGAAGTAATCTCCAAGGACTCACCCTGAAGGTCGAACATGCCCAAATCATGATCCCATTAGTTTATCATGAACTCTAGCAGGTGGACATTGGCCCGCATAGGTGATGTACAAAAGAATTTCAACAGCCCACTTGAACGTAAAACATTCACAGTGGGGGAATCCTGGACTACTTCTTGATCCAAATCTTCGTGCTCATGCTCCCTCCACTCAAGCACCATCTTCACACCTAGCAAATCAATCATTATGAAGCATTAGTTTCATATAAAAATTTAAAATTTTGACTCTTTATATATCTTTTTACCCTCCACGCAACATACATGACTGTCTATTTAGACATGTCGTGTACTGTACGCGACTGTCTTTCAGAAAACCCGCATACAGAATGCGTGTACGTGAGTGTTACTATAGCAAACCCGCGTACATAGTGTTCCTTGCTTTAGGGTGCTCAAAAATATGAAATTGGGACTCAAAATTGAAATTTGCTAGGATCAAAATGAAGAGCTTGGGGTCTAGTCTTACCTGACACTTGCGGAATTGGATTTCGTCCACCAGATTATCTACACTGATCGAATGAAGGTCGAGGTAAAAACTTGATTCTTATGTCTAAAATTCAAAATGGTGAGTTTTATTTAGTTTTTTGAACTATTTATAGAAATTATATTTCTTAAGTGGGTTTTTGGCCTATAGTTCATATCTTATCAAACTAATCCCATCTCTTTTGGTCTTGTAACAGGGTTTTCATCATTCTAAAGTGTTTTTTACTCATATAAGATGATTTCATGTCATTCCACATGCATTTTTGCATCTATAATATTTCATCTGAAACTTAGTAATCAACATTTTAACCACGGACTATGGTATTATTAACCGTTAGCTCCTTGTCTTTACCATTGTTCTTCCATGGATAGGGCCTTCCTCTCATGAGTATCTTCATTTAGAACCTATGTTGTCTTTTGATACTCATGCTGCAACTATGTTAGGTATAGGGGAATCCTTTTATCTATTTTTCATGCCAAATGGAGCCTCATTATGGTCTCTTTTTACAATCTATCCCTTTATAGGACTCCCTACCCTTATGGAGTTTCTTTAGGCCCAGGTCTGACTCCTTAAAAACAGACTTGACTGCCAAGTTAACTTGTCTATTCAAGCTCGTTAAGAATATGTGAATGGGCATCCACATTGGTGGTAGGTTATCTCTTTCTTGGACCATGCGGAATAGCACGAGAAAGGATCACTCTCTTTTCTATGGAATTGACAAGAGTATTCTCAGGCATAGGTTTATCACTTTTCCGGACCTGAGGGACTAGATTAATGGAAAAGGAACTCCCGATATGAGCTTAGTTTTCTCTTTTTTGTGCTCTGGACCTAAACATGAAAAAGATTATGACTGTACTTTATGTCTTTGTCATGCTCATTAAAAACTAAAGAACAAAGCATCGAGTTTATTGTTGTAAGCCCCATTTCTCGTACTCAAATGGATATTTTCGAGTAATATTTCTTTCCTTCACACTCGTAAAACTCAAGCTATTTTAGGATGTTATTGAAGGAGCATTGGGTAGGTGGTAATTTAACCTTTTTTAGACCTCCCTGACTAAGTACGAAAAAGGTTCACCTTTTCTTCTATGGAAGTTAAGAGAGTTCTTCTGTGGTATGTTTTATACTTTTCCGGCCTCAGGAAACTAAATTGGATGAAAAAGGACCCCCATGGAGTCTTGTTTGGAGTTTTCAGACTCTCTAAATGTGAAAACACCGACTGAGCATGTACTAGTTCGGGCTCATTAAATCCACGAATCAGTGACACTGTCAAGCAATATTCCCTCTTCTCTTCAAGCATGTTAAAATATGAAGAGAGACTCGAGTTGACTTTCCTGGACTTGTTAAAATTTAACAGGGAAGGTAAGGAAGAAGTTTTCTCTTGTTTTCAGTTAGTCGCAGCATGTCATCCTTGAACATAGCACTCTCTGTCTTTCCAGATACCCATGTCTCAGTGTTCACTTTCAGCTTAGCTATTACTTCGAGTTTATTACTCCTCCTCTTGTCTGTTCTACCTGGGGAATTTGATCATGTCTCCTACATGACAGATAAGTCTAGTTGTTCTATCTATAACGTTAAAATCTTCCTTGGGTCATCTTTGTGTCATGCTCACTGTTCAAGGACTTAACTCAATGTCTGATCTCTATCCTGATTCCATCATTGTCATATTTGTTATCTCTTGTGTCTCCCTTCTTTTTCCCAGTTCCTAGTCACTCTTGTGATCCGTTGGAGGATCTATTGCCTTCCTTATCACATTATGGTTCCGCTTTAGCACTTCCTGATGACGAAGACCTAGAGTTTTGACGATCATACCTCAGGATTCACTTTCATTCTTAGTGAATTCCTTTGCTTCAGTTGTCATTTATCACCTATTGATTAACAAACTGTTGAATCCTCTCCATGTTTGACTTCAACCTACATCTATTCACATGGCTTGAATTGTACTGGTTCTTTGGGATTGTTTATGAAGACCTTAGTTCCCTCACTATGGACTAAGTTGCGCAAGATTATGTTCTACCTATGTACACAGCTTCCAGATCTTTGAAGACTCATCATGATTGTATATTGTGGCTTTGATCCACCTTTGTAATATACGTGGTCTTGTACCCATATTATATGATGTAATCAAACTATTGTAAAGGAGATAGTGTTCCAGTATATTGAACATAGCATCCTCAGATGTGACTTTGTATATGACATTATTATGTATTTGTTTCAGGTACTACCTCTGCTCCATTAGATTTATGAGTTCTCCAAAGATTAAGATTATAATGTATTTTGGCCATCGCTTCCCTCTAACCTCACACATTAGGAGGCATCTGTTATCAACCCAAATGGCACTTCTCCATCCTAGTTCCGAAACTTCATATGTCGGCACACAAAAGGACATTTATGGATTGAAGGTTTCCTATAAACACTATAGATGGGCATGACATGAGATGCATTCACTATCCACCTAGCTTTCCATTTTTACCTTTTTACATGTTGATTGCTGTACGCGACTCTTTCCACAGCATATCGCGTACTGTACACAGGTATTGCCATTGCAACCTGCATACATATCTGTACGCGGGTTACCCTTATAGCAATCACGTGTCATACGCGGGTTGCCAGTATCAATACTCGTGTACGCCTCCATTCGATATTAAAAATAATAAACACTATTAATGGAGATTTTTTAAGCCTTAAACATTAACTATCTTAACTGTCTCAACCTCCTCAACCTTCGAAACTGCTCTATTTTCCTAAGTATAAATAGAGGCCTTGGGGAGGGCATTAAACAATCATAATTGGAGATCAAAGTTATGCTGGTGGTATATATTCAGAAGTCTTTGGAGCAACAAAACTCAGAATCCTTTGGTTGTAGAGGATTCCTTGTTTCAGGCGTTGGGTTGTACACTTATCTCATTCACTATTGTTAATAAAGAGAATCCTTATTCCAAATGTGTGTTGAATATCTTTCATGTATCATGGTTTGATGAATATTTATGATTACGCACTCTATATATTGTTTATCTAACTTGTCATATATACATGTATAAGATTGTGTTTGGAGGATTTTCTCTTTGCAGGTGAAAGAGGTGCATCCCTAAAAGCTTTGGAGAGGAGCAGAGCGGAAGAATACAAAGCTTGGATCAACAGTCGTTAATCGGGTGAGTCCATCATATCTTCCTATTTCCTTTATGTACTTTAACGCTGATTGTTTGCAAGTTTTAAGAGTACGTTGGTAACTCTAGACCCTCGGTTATAAGGGTGTTTATTCCTGAACAACATCTAATAAGAATATTATTCAGAATATTAGGAAGTTATTGAAGCATAATAAACGATCATGGGATTCAATGTTAAAATATTCATTATGGGCAGACAGAATAACAGTTAAAAAAGCAATTGAAACTTCTCCTTTCCAATTAGTATATGGTACTGATGCAGTTTTTTCTGTCCAATTGGGTATCCCAGTGATGATATTTTTTCAAGATTGTCAGGAAAAACCTAGTGATATGCAAAGAAGAATTTATGCATTGATAGAGTTACAACAGAAATGGGAAATAGTGGAGGAAAAGGCTCAGCTGTATAGGTCAAAGATCAAGGAAAGATTTGATAGAAAGATCAAAGAGAACACTTTTTCAGTGGGAGATATGGTTTTGAGATGGGATGCTAGGAAGGATCAGAAAGGAAAGCATGGCAAGTTTGATAATCTATGGTTTGGCCTTTTCATAGTATCAAAAGTTCTGGAGAATAATACTTTTGTATTACAGACTTTGGATGGTGAGGAATTGTCTAATCCAGTTAATGGACGATTCCTCAAGCATTTTTACAGTTTTTGAGATGGATACTGGACTTTCATTGTATATACCGGTGTGACTAACTGAATAAAGAATCCATGACCCAATGGAAATTTTGCAGACTAGCAGGAAACAACACATAAGGCACTGATCTACAGGTTCTTGAAGCCTCACAGGGAGGTCTTCATCCCGTAGTAGGATCCAGATGTTATAGCCTATTTTTGCTTCTCATTTTTAATACATTTGTTTATGTTTTGAAACTTGGTTTTGTTCATTTCTCCTAGAAAATTTTGTTTCTTAGGATAGTTTGAATATTTTTTATTTAATTTTCATGTTTATATGATTTATTAGTTTTATTTTTTTCAAATTTTTGGTTTGATTTATTAGAATTCATAGTTAGAGAGCTTATAGAATGTTTATATGAATTAAAAGGTCTTAAAAAATAACATAAAGTCTTGATCAAGTTTCTTTAACTAAGGTTAAACCATTATCATCAGTTATATTTTTGAAAATCATTAAAGCAAACTTTCTTGTAGCGCAAGCCTGGAGAAAATGCACACATGCGCTACAAGAAAGTCGAGCAGTTCAAAAATCATCATTTTTGGGTCAATTTTTTTAAAATTCTCACACATGACAGGTCATTCATAACTAGTTGATGGATTTGATACGTGTTTCCTCCAGAATGATCATTGTGATAGGTCCGAATACATCAAGCAAATCATCATGAGGGAAAGTTGTGGTGTTCTATTGCAGAGTGATGGAATAATGATGGTTAAACACAATGAGACAAATGCGCCTTGAATCTCATATCCCATGAAGTGCATGAAGAGAAGATTAAGTTTGTGGTGAAGAATCAGCAGTGTGTAATCAAATTTTGAAACATGGCGCAAAACTAGGGATTTGAGGAGCGGTCGTTTGGAGTTATCCTAGTGGTCAGAGAAGATTGAGGAATGCAATTGGACCTGACAATCAAGAAAACACGATTCCAACACCTGGATTCATCACTTTGACAGGTAGGCTGTGAATTGTTACCAAAGTTCATGAATTTGGGTTTTTTTCTAAGTAGGGGATTAATGACAGATTTGAATGAATTTTATTAGTTTATAAACCTAATTCAAACTAAATGACGAATTATCTGTTAATGGAATTAAAGCATTTATCAGTTTAAATGAGAGAGTTCAGTTTGGGGTTTTAGGTTTCCCAATATAGCATTGTCTGTCAGATTGTCAAGACTTGAAGAGATTCAGAGTTTGTTTTATTGATAGAAGCAATTTGACAATTGTTCAAAATGAAAAGAAGTGGTAAGACTAATAGAGCAAAAACTTCAGACATGAGCTGGGTTCAAACTTTTCTAGATTGTGCAAAACTATTTTTAGAGGCAGGGTGGTTAGTGTTTTTTGAAAGAATTGAAGGATATCACTCAGAAGTCTCTTATAAATTCGCTCAATGTTTTTATAAGGATATGGTGTCTTTTGATACTTTGAAGTTTAAACCGACCAGGGAATTGTTAGTAGAAGCTACAGGGATTTTAGATGAGGGTGAATACTGGTTTAAAAAATTTCCTTTCACTTTTGATGCTTAGAAATATTTACTTCCAGATGTAGTAGCAGATTGGGGAAAGGGAGTGCCTATTCAAAAATTTAAACCAGAATGGATAGAGCCTATCAAAATCCTACAAAGCTGTATCACTTGTGAAGAAGAATTTTCTTTTGTTTTTAAACTTCATTTTAGATTCTTGCAACATTTCAGCCATGAATCCAAAATAAATCTCCCGTTCTTCTTCTTGAAAAGTTTACAAAATATGTCTAGAAGGGTGAAAGAACATCAGGATCACACCAAACACTCAGTATTTCATCATGTGCTTATAAAACTAGTCATAAGCACTGTACTTCAGAAAAGAAAGAAGACATGGGAATATTTCCTATTTTGGTCTGGTTTCCAAACAGAGAAGGAAGAGCAGTCTCAGAAGAGACAGTTAGATAAATGTCATAATTTGATCAAGAAACTTAAAAAGAAAGTCTCAGTCAAGAATGAAGAAGGCGGTGAACCAGAAAAATCTTTGAACCAAGAAGATGAAAACGTTGAAATTGAACAACAAATTAATATTGAAGAAAACAAAGTTTCAAAGTCAGAAGTGAAGGAAATTGAGCCAGTAGAAGATGCTTTACTTGCAGAATTAAATCAAGGTGTAAAGGAAGATGTAAAAGAGTAGAAACAGATTCCTATTACAATACTCTCTGAAGAAGAGGAAAGATCTTTATCTGATGAAGCTAGGGTTCATACCACTGATGAAGCTAGGGTTCATTTTAAACAGGAGATACATACCCATTCTGAAGAAGAGACATTATCACAAAGGAAGAAAATGAAGGTGGTCGAACTAGCTTCTATTACACATCAAGGGAAAGTTTTAAAAATGCTAGGAGAGATTGGAACAGCTTGGAGGCCCAAGACAAGGCCAAAGAACAAACTTATATTAAATATGAAGAAGCTGTTAAACCCTAGACTAGATTAAAAGAAGATTACTGTAATTGAAGACTCTTCATCTCAGGAAGAGTTGGAAGACAATGAAGATCAAAATAAAAAGGTTATGAAGGGTAAAAAACCAATAGTTTCAGAAAATAAACTAGTGTTTACTGAAACCAAGATCTCAGAAATATTCATGGAGATTTGAAAGAAGATGATTTTAGAACAGAAGAAAAATGATTTAAAGAGCTCTAGTGTAGAGAAAGGAGAGGTTACTGAGCAATCAACTCAGTGCAGTATTAAAGCTGAAGAGCATTCAGAAATCCCTGTGACATTGAGAGAACATATGAAGGAAGATGAAGAAATATTTAAGAAGCTAAAAATCTCATGGATGCCAGGAGGGATGCATCCAGTATTAGAAGGAAAATGCATTGATTCTAAAAATGAAAATCTGCAAAGGAGTATTAAACAATACAAACATCAAATTTAGTACATGCATGAAACCAATGAAGGATTAGTGACTGCAAATAGAAGACTTGGAAGAAGTAAATAATCACTATCAGGAATTGATTTCAGTTTCTAAAGAGGCTCTTAAAAGAAAAAGACAGACATAGAACCGGTTTACATAACTAAAACAAACTATTCAGGAGCTGACACAACAGAATGAAGAGTTGACAAGAAGAGTTAAAGATTTGGAAGCAGATCAGCAGAAATCCAGAAGGAAGACCTAGGCTTTAGAAGGAATTGCTATTTTAGAAGAGGCAACAAAAGACTTGTAAAGTACTTTATGAAAAGTAGTTATTAGTTAGTTTTTGAAAGTTATTTTATTTTTGTATAATGATAGTCTTATTGACCAATTCGAGAGATGAGCTAAAGGTAGTTTTTCAGTTAGATAACTGTTTTTTGAAGAAAACAAGATAAATGTAAGTCTGGGAAAGGACCAAGGGTTCGATTTTTGTTGCAAGGGGAGGCTATCAAGATGTGGTTTATGAGCTAAGTGTAAAAAATCTTATGTGTTTTTGATGACTGAATTATGAAATATATGCAACTATAAGCCCTTTTTAGACTATTGACTGGTTTCGTTTCTGATTTGTGTTAATCACTCAATTGGTATACTCATTTCCTATTTAGGGTTTTTATGCATGAAATGCTTGTTAACTGTGGGTGGAACTCAGTACTGTGATTATTGTGTTTGGATTATAGTTTATATTTTATGGATCTCAGTCTTTCAAATTCTCATGATTTAGTGTTTTCTTTGGTCTCATGAATTTTCTGCCCTCTTGTCTACAAATTGTACAACCAAAACCTTAAAAAAACCTATTTTACTTAATTGTGTTTATTGAGATTGTGTTAGCTTGTTCTTTCATAGTCTGAGAACAATTTCTGACACTAAAATATTTCGCGCCGTTGCCGGGGATGAAGTTGAAAACCTATTTTCCCTGGGATACTCATCATTTCACTGGTTTTGAGAGGTGAACTTAAACCAACAAATTTTAAAGACTACTTTTCACCAGTATTTCACAGTGGCTACTAAGGGAGTTGGAACAAGAAGTAGACCTAGTTCACCTTTACAACTGGGTGTCTCAGAACCAGAACAGATATTGAAAACAACTAGGAAAATCAGAAGGTCTCAATCATCACCAGCCCTATGTAACCCTGATCATCTAGACATATCATCACCTTTTTTTGTTTTGAAGGGAGAAGAACAAGATTCATCTTGGTTGAAGCCTACAATTCCTGTTAGTAATTTTCAAGTTTTTACTGATCCTCAATCTTTCAAGAAAGCAAAGACTATATCTCCTGTAAAAATCCCTTTTTTTCACCTCAAACTTGGTAAAACTCTATTTCAGCCAAGTTCTAGTCAAGTTTTTCTATCATCTAAACCAGTCAACTTAAAGATGGCAACCCAAAATCAGCCATTAGACATGATGGACCGAATGGTGGCAGCTAGGCATGCACCCCTAGTTTTATCTCAGCCTTTGAATGCACTTCCTGGGGGTGATTACCAAAAATACTTGCCTAGGTTTAATGGACAAGGTGAAACCACAGCTGAGGAGCATTGGGATGCATTTCTCAACTATGCAGATAATCATAATATTGAAGCAAAGGATGTGTGGATGAGGATGTTCGTCTAGAGTCTTGATGGAGAGGTCAGAAAATGGTTCAGAGAGTTACCTACAAATTCTATTACTATAATAGAAGAGCTTCATGATATTTTCATGAGACAGTGGGGTGATACCAAGGATCACACATATTACATTACTGAGTTTGGATCCCTTAGAAGAAAGAAGGATGAAATCATAGCTGATTTTTTGAAGAGGTTCAATAAAATGTATGGCAGAATCCCTGTAGAGATTAAACCTTTAGAAACTTCTGTAAAACTCACTTATGCCAATGCTTTTGATCATGATTTTTCCCTACTCTTGAGAGAAAGAAGACCTATTACTTTACTTAACATGCAGGATTCAGCATTAGAAGTGGATTCTAATATATTAGCTTCAAATATATTGAAGGGAAATACAACTCAACAGATATATGACAGGAAGGGTAAGAAAGAGGCAGCTCCACGGGTTTCAACTTCCCTCTCTGTAGAAGGTAAAATTGATGAGATGGCCAAGCTAGTAAAGATCCTGAAAGCAAAACTAAACAAATATGAATTAGAGAAAAATTCAAATAATCCTGTTCAAGAGGGAGACAGAAACCCTAATAATCCAAAGAGAAGATAGTTTGTACCTCGTTTCATTCCCAGAGAGAGAAGAAACAATGATATACAATGAGAAAGGAGAGAAGCTGAGGATTAAAAAGTGCCACCACCACTTCAGAATAATGTAGTTGATGAAGAAGAAATTGAAGAGGAAGAGTTCTTTGAGGATCCAGATCAGGATATGAATTATTTTGGAGAACAGTTGACTGAAGGTTTTGTGATTGAAGAAGATTTTTTAAACTCAGAATATTATGATGCATATGTGTTTGAAACAATAAATGATTTGAACCTTGAAGTGACTGCTGTAATTACTGATATATATTAGACTGAGCCAAATAAAACCTTAAATTTAAGATCAAGACCAAAGCAAGTAGTTCAAAATCCAAAGAAAAAGGTAGTTTTGCCTCCTAAGCAGCAATCTGATCCAGTGTTGGAGAAAAAACAAAATCAGGATAAACAAAAGAAGAATGTTGAAGTTGAAGAGGTGAATAAAAGTATGCAGAATTTCAATCTTGAAAATGAATTTGTCAAAATCAAGATCCCTATGCCTTTCACTGAGTTGATGAAGAATCCTTCTTACAAAAATTCAGTTCTGAAAATGATTGGTTCAGCAAAAAGTCAACTTCCCTCTAACACAGTGTATTTACAAGAGGAAAGTCCTAAAATATTTATTGGGTCAGCTTTGGCAGAAAAAAATGAAAATGAGGCAAGTGCATCATCTCCTTTTTACATCACACTAACTATTCATGAGCAGATGATACATAATTGCCTTTTGGATTCAGGAGCATCTCATAAACTAATGCCAAAAGCTGTCATGGAGGCTTTAGGTTTGAGCATAACAAAACCTTATCATGAATTGTATGCTTTTGATTCACGAGCTATAAAATGTTTAGGAGTGATAAAAGATATGGTGGTTAGTTTAGCTCAGCTACCAATGAAGAGTGTGATTATGGATGTGGTAGTACCAGACATTACACCTAAGTTTGGATTGCTCCTCTCTAGATCCTGGGCCAAGAAAGTTGGTGGAACTCTACAGATGGACTTAACATATCCCACCATTCCTGTATTTGGAGGAGAAAACAGAAGGTTATATAGAGAGTTATAATTTTCTTATATTGTAACTAATGACAAGAACCCTACAAATCATCCCTTGTATGTTGTTGACAAGGATTTGGGTACTTGTATGTTGCATTTTAGTGATGATAATGATACTGCTGGTTTATTACAGGTTGAAAAAGAAAAATCAGTCAAATGCACTAGGGAACAAGAAGATGAACTTTGGAAAATGTATTTTGATGGATCATCATGCAAGGAAGGTGCTGCAGCAGGGGTTATTCTAATATCTCCTAGTGGTGAAGCAGTAAGGTTAATGTATAAATTGGAATTTATTACCACCAATTATACTGCAGAATATGAAGCTTTGTTGTTAGGTTCGAATGCTGCAAAAGATTTAGGTATTCAACATATTTCTATGTATGGCGACTTTGAGTTGGTTGTTCGACAAGTAAGGAACAACTATCATGTAAAACAAGATTTGTTGAAAGTGTACCGCAATGAAGTATGGGATTTGATTGAAAATTACTTTGTGGATTTTAATATCACTTATATTCCTAGGGACTATAACCAAACTATTGATTCTCTTGCCCTAGCAGCCACACATTTTAGGATTCCTAAGACAACACAACTGAAGTATCCTATTGAGGTTAGGTACATACCTTCTGTGCCTGATAATGTAAAGAAATGGAGAGTTTTTGAAGATGATATTGAGATAAAAAGGTTTTTGGAGTTGACAGGTGAGTTTTCAAATTCCTTAATTGATCAAGAACCAAATGATGAAATTGAATATTTTGAAGGTTTTGCAAAAAATGAGATTGCAGGTCACAAAATCATTGAGCTGAAAGGTAATTTCATTCATAAGGGTTTGGTACCTTTGGAGAGGATATTTTCGAAGGATGATACTCCTTTAAAACCAGTTATGTAGTCTTCAGAAGTAAATGTGATGGACTCACGGATGGTATGTTCCTATATTGGAACTAAGGAACATCCCAAGATGGTGAAGATCTCAAAGGAACTCACAGTATAGCAGAGAAACAGGTACATCAAGTTGTTAAAAGAGTATGTTGATGTTTTTTCTTGGTCATATGAATATTTGAAGACATGGGATACTCAAATCATACAACATAAAGTGACTTTAAAACCAAATGTTAAACCCTTCAGACAGAAATTAAGGAGGATAAATCCAGCTTTGTTTCCTATTATAGAAAAGGAGGTGAAAAAGTTATTAGATTCTAATATTATTGTTCCCCTCAGATATTCTTCATGGGTAGCCAATTTAGTTCCTGTCAGGAAAAAGAATGGTGAAATTAGACTGTGTTGATTTTCGAAATCTGAATAGGTCTTCATTGAAGGATAATTACCCTTTGCCAAAAATAGAAGAAATATTGCAGAAGGTAGTTGGTGCACAAAGAATTTCTATGGTTGATGGTTTTTCAGGATATAATCAAATTGCCATGCACCCTGATGATAAAAAAAAACACCTTTGACTACTCCTTGGGGTACTTTCATGTACGATAAAATGCCTTTTGGATTAATGAATGCTGGAGCTACTTTTCAAAGAGCTATGGACATGGCCTTTGTAGGGGAAATAGATAAGTTTGTAGTGATTTACTTAGATGATATTACAGTCTTTTCACAATCAGATGATGAGCATCTAAAACACTTAAAACAAACTTGTCTGAAATGCAGAAAATATGGTTTATCCCTCAATCCAAAGAAATCACATTTTGCTGTACAAGAAGGTAAGTTATTGGGTCATTTAATTTCAGCTGATGGCGTAAGGATTGATCTGGAAAGGGTGAAAGCAATACTGAAAATAAGTTTACCACGGAGCAAGAAGGATGTACAATATTTTATTGGTAAAATCAATTTTCTGCGTTGGTTCATACCAAATTTTGCTGAAACCATCAAACAGATTACAACTATGTTGAAGAAAGATCAGGAGGTCAAGTGGACTATAGAAGCAAAAAACTCATTTGAAAAGATTAATATGGCTCTTACGGAAGCTCTAGTATTAGTAACTCCTGATTTTACAAAGGAATTTTTAACTTTTTCTTTTGCATCTGAAGATACATTGGCTGCTGTTTTATTACAGAAGAATAAGGATGGTCTTGAACAGCCAATTGCATTTTTCAGCAAGACTCTCAGAGATTCAAAGTTAAAATACAACACTTGAGAGAAGAAGGTTTACTCATTCGTAAAAGCATTGAAGTTTTTTCAGAATTTATGTTTTGCATTCCAAGGTTATTGCTTATGTTCTTAATGCTGCCATTAAGGATGTTTTGACTCAACCTGACAGTGAGGGAAAAATAGGGAAGTGGATTGCAAAAATAATGGAATATGATGTAGATATTAGACCTACAAAGCTAGTAAAGGGACAAGGTTTGGAGAAGTTGTTAGCTGATTCAAATTTCCAAGCTTGAGGTCTACATCTCATGGTAGAACAACCAGCATAGGAAGAAATTCAAGCAGAGAAGGAGCCATAAAATATTATGGACCACTATGCAGAATCCACATGGTATGCAGATATTGTACACTTTCTTTTGCATTTGCAATGTCCAAAACATTTAGACAAGAAAGCTGCTAGGTATTTGAAGTTGAGAACTACTAAATATTGTTTGATAGAACAACAATTGTTTTGGAAAGATCCAGGAGGAATTTTTCCCAGATGTTTGGATAAACCAGAAATTGAAGGAGTAACCTCAGAATCCCATGAAGGTGCTTGTGGGGGACATAAGTATTGGAAGGCAACAACATATAAAATTCTAAGAGCCAGATACTATTGGCCCTATTTATTTTCTGATTTATATCAACAGGTAAGAGCATGTATCCCTTGTCAGAAGTTTGCTGGTAAACAAAAGTTGCTGTCATTACGATTAAAATCAATTGTAGTTAATGCCCCTTTTCAGCAATGGGGTTTGGAATTCATAGGAGAGATAAATCCCTCTTCTTCACGACAGCATAAATGGATTTTGACTGCTACATATTTCTTTACTAAATGGATAGAAGCCATTTCCACGAAAAATGCAACAGATAAGGTGATCATAGAGTTTATTCAAGAAAATATTCTTAGCAGGTTTGGATGTCCTAGAAAAATATTGATTGATAATCCTCAAGCTTTTAAATCTAAGGCTATGGTGGCATTCTGTGAAAAGAATGGGATTATGTTGAAACACTCAACACCTTATTATCCTCAAGGAAATGGGTTAGATGAGTCATCTAATAAGAATATTATTCAGAGTATCAGGAAGTTATTGAAGCAGAATAAACGATCATGGGATTCAATGTTAAAATATGCATTATGGGCAGATGGAATAACAGTTAAAAAAGCAATTGGAACTTCTCCTTTCCAATTCGTATATGGTACTGATGTAGTTTTTCCTGTCCAATTGGGTATTCTAGTGATGATATTTTTTCAAGATTGTCAGGAAGAACCTAGTGATATGCAAAGAAGAATTTATGCACTGATAGAGTTACAGTAGAAACAGGAAACAGTGGAGGAAAAGGATCAGCTGTACAGGTCAAAGATCAAAGAAAGATTTGATAAAAAGATCAAAGAGAACACTTTTTCAGTGGGAGATATGGTTTTGAGATGGGATGCTAGGAAGGAGCAGAAAGGAAATCATGGCAAGTTTGATAATCTATGGTTTGGCCCTTTCATAGTATCAAAAGTTTTGGAGAATAATACTTTTGTATTACAGACTTTGGATGGTGAGGAATTGTCTAATCCAATTAAAGGACGATTCCTCAAGCATTTTTATAGTTTTTGAGATGGATACTGGACTTTCATTGTATATACCGGTGTGAATAACTAAATAAAGACTCCATGACCCAATGGAAATTTTGCAGACTAGCAGGAAGCAGCATAGAAGGCACTGATCTACAGGTTCTTGAGGCCTCACAGGGAGGTCTTCATCCTGCAGCAGGAGCCAGATGTTATAGCCTATTTTTGCTTCTCATTTTTAATACATTTGTTTATGTTTTGAAACTTGGTTTTGTTCATTTCTCCTAGAAAATTTTGTTTCTTAGGATAGTTTGAATTTTTTTTCTTTAATTTTCATGTTTATATGATTTCTTAGTTTTATTTTTTTCAAATTTTTGGTTTGAATTATTAGAATTCATAGTTAGAGGGCTTATAGAATGTTTGAATGAATTAAAAGGTCTTAAAAAATAACATAAAGGCTTGTTCAAGGTTCTTTAACCAAGTTCAAACCATTATCATGAGTTATATTTTTTAAAATCATTAAAGCAAACTTTCTTGTAACGCAAGGCTGGAAAAATTGCACACATGCGCTACAAGAAAGTCACGCAGTTCAAAAATCATCATTTTAGGGTCAAATTTTTTAAAATTCTCACACATGACAGGTCATTCATAACTAGTTGATGGATTTGATACTTGTTTCCTCCAGAATGATCATTGCGACAGGTGCGAATATGTCAAGAAAATAATCATGAGGGTGAGTTGTGGTGGTCTGTTGCAGAGTGATGGAATAATGATGGTTAAACATGATGAGACAAATGCACCTTGAATTTCGTATCCCATGAAGTGCACGAAGAGCATATGAAGTTCGTGGCAAATAATCAGCAGTGTGTAATCAAATTTTGAAACAGGGCGCAAAACTAGGGCTTTGAGGAGCGGTCGTTTGGAGTTATCCTAGTGGTCAAAGAAGATTGAGGAATGCAATTTGACACCTAACAGTCAAGAAA
Source organism: Pseudotsuga menziesii (assembly GCA_001517045.1). Lineage (NCBI taxonomy): Eukaryota > Viridiplantae > Streptophyta > Pinopsida > Pinales > Pinaceae > Pseudotsuga > Pseudotsuga menziesii. The sequence continues at coordinate 195,369 of LPNX010551449.1, read as the reverse complement.
ACACGATTCCAGCACCTGGATTCATCACTTTGACAAGTAGGCTGTGAATTGTTACCAAAGTTCATGAATTTGGGTTTTTTCTAAGTAGAGTATTAATGACAGAATTGAATGAAGATTATTAGTTTATAAATCTAATTCAAACTAAATGTCGAATTCTCTGTCAATGGAATTAAAGCATTTATTAGTTTAAACGAGAGAGTTTAGTTAGGGGTTTTAGGTTTCCCAATATAGCATTGTCTATCAGATTGTCAAGACTTGAAGAGATTCATAGTTTGTTTTATTGACAGAATCAATTTGACAATTGTTAAAATGAAAAGAAGTGGTAAGACTAATAGAACAAAACCTTCAGACATGAGCTGGGTTCAAACTTTTCCAAATTGTGCAAAACTATTTTTAGAGGTAGGGTGGTTAGTGTTTTTTGAAAGAATTGAAGGACATCACTCAGAAGTCTCTTATAAATTCGCTCAATGTTTGGATAAGGATATGGTGTCTTTTGATACTTTGAAGTTTAAACTCACCAGGGAATTGTTAGCAGAAGCTATAGGGATTTTAGATGAGGGTGAATACTTGTTTAAAAAAGTGCCTTTCACTTTTGATGCTCAGAAATATTTACTTCTAGATGTAGTAGCAGATTGGGGAAAGTGAGTACCTATTCAAAAATTTAAACCAGAATGGATAGAGCCTATCAAAATCCTACAAAGCTATATCACTTGTGAAGGGAGATTTGCTTTTGTTTTTAAATATCATTTTATATTCTTGCAACATCTCAGCCATGAATCCAAAATGAATCTCCCATTCTTCTTCTTGAAAAGTTTACAAAATATGTCTAGCAGGGTGAAAGAACATCAGGATCACACCAAACAATCAGTATTTCATCATGGGCTTATAAAACTAGTCATAAGCATTGTACTTAAGAAAAGAAAGAAGACATGGGAATACTTTCTATTTTGGTCTGGTTTCCAAATAGAGAAGGAAGAGCAGTCTCGGAAGAGCAGTCTCATAAGAGACAGTTAGATAAAGGTCAGGATTTGATTAAGAAACTTAAAAATAAAGTCTCAGTCAAGAATGAAGATTTTGGTGAACCAGAAAAATATTTGAACCAAGAAGATGAAAACATTGAAATTGAATAGCAAATTAATATTGAAGAAAACAAAGTTTCAAAGTCAGAAGTGAAGGAAATCGAGCCAGTAGAAGATGATTTACTTGCAGAATTAAATCAAGGTGTAAAGGAAGATGTAAAAGAGCAGAAACAGATTCCTATTACAGTACTCTCTGAAGAAGAGGAAATATATTTATCTGATGAATCTAGGGTTCATACCACTGATGAATCCAGGGTTCATTCTAAACAGGAGATACATACCCATTTTGAAGAAGAGACAGTATCACAAAGGAAGAAAATGGAGGTGGTCGAACTAGATTAAATATGAAGAAGCTGTTAAACCCTAGACTAGCTGAAAGGAAGATTACTGTAATTGAAGACTCTTCTTATTAGGAAGAGTTGGAAGATAGTGAAGAACAAAATAAACCAGTGTTTACTGAAACCAAGATCTCAGAAATATTCATGGAGATTCGAAAGAAGATGATTTTTGAACAACAACAAAATGATTTAAAGAGCTCTGGTGTAGAGAAGGGAGAGGTTGCTGAGCAATCAGCTCAATGTAGTATTAAAGCTGAAGAGGACAAAGGGTTCAGTTATGTAACTATTTTTTTAAGAAAACAAGATAAATGTAAGTATGGGAAAGGACCAAGGGTTCGATTTTTGTTGCAAGGGGAGGCTATCAAGCTGTGGTTTATGAGCTAAGTGTAAAAACTCTTATGTGTTTTTGATGACTAAATTATAAAATATATGCAACTATAAGCCCTTTTTAGACTATTGACTGGTTTCATTTATGATTTGTGTAAATTACTTAGTTGGTATACTCATTTCCTGTTTAAGGTTTTTATGCATGAAATGCTTGTTAACTGTGGGTGGAACTCAGTACTGTGATTATTGTGTTTGGATTATAGTTTATATGTTATGCATCTCAGTGTTTCAATTCTCATGATTTAGTGTTTGCTTTGGTCTCATGAATTTTCTACCCTCTTGTCTACAAATTATACAACCAAAACCCTAGAAAAACCTATTTTACTTAATTGTGTTTATTGAGATTGTGTTGGATTGTTCTTTCGTAGTCTGAGAACAATTTCTGGCACTAACAAAGTCTTTCATTTACATAGGATTCGTCGATGGTACTAGCCGTCACACTCAAAACTTAGCTTCAGCTGCTTGGGTGATTTATACTCCTACGGGTCAAGTATTGTCTTCGGGAGGCGTATGTTTACGACCTTCTTCAAACAATGTTGCTGAACATAGTGCCATTATTGATTTATTACGTGATGCCATTTCACATGGTGTTCTCTCTCTTGAGGTACATCTTGATTCGCAGTTAGTGGTTTCACAACTTAATGGCTCGTATTGTATTAGGGATTCGATATTATTACAAAGATTCTTACATGTAAGATTGCTAGAATGACAATTTGAAAATATAACATACATTCATGTTTCAAGAATTTCTAATCAAGTTGCTAACTCATATGCTAACTATGTGTTAGATTGGCATTTGTTTCATAGACAATGAGCATATCACAAACATACATTTTCGCACACATGTAAATAAATAAAATCGATCATCATAAAAGTTTTTTATTAACATCCAAAATGTGATGTCATAATACAAAATTGGGGCTTCCAAGCCACCAAAATATAATACACGGCCGTAAAAAAAGAAATACTCTCAGGTCTCTAATCCTGAGGAGGAGGAGGGGGGTTCTAATCATGGTAGCACAACATGGATCTAGCTAGCCGTTGAAATAATCGAACCCATGCCTGTGGTACACCTACCACCTGGCGCTGCATGGCCTTAGGAAAGTCCTCGACTTGCGCCATGGGTACCCTGTGTGTCAAGCGTATGAAGTTTGTGTGAATGCTTTGGAGTGTCCACTCCGCATCCACACCCATGATATCGTCTCCTCTTCCCCTCCATCTATGATGAGGGAACCCATCCGGTCGCCATGGTCCAACATCTGCATACACATGACAGGTTATCACTATGTGTCGTCACACCAAAACATGTCTTTTGAGTCAATATATCAAAAAACACAAAAAATTTAATAATTCAAAGAACTTAATTTCTATACTGAGTGACATCCGATCAAAGTGAAAAGACTCAGAGTCTGGATCCCAGTAATCCACTAGCATCTAGAGGAGTCTTGGTTTGGCCCTCAGGCTGCCAAGACACCAAAACTTATACAACCGCATGCATGCAATGCTTGTTGGGCCATTAAGTCACCTTGCACGGCCACTTCCACATCACCATGTTCCCTCTCGCTCCATTCTAAAACCATCCTACACAAAAAACAAGAAGTTTGATTAATATTTTCCCTTGAAAATCTCATTTGTGGCCGCATACATGACTGTTTGCAAAACATTCGCGTATGTACGCGGGTTTGGGCATTTTTCCCGTGTATGGCCAACCCTATATGTAGAAAAAACTCGATACCTGCGTGGGCTGAAACACACAATTTAGGATGACTGAAAAAATTAAATGGACCATGAAAAATTAAAAAAATTGCATGAATGGGAAAAGGAGGACATGAGGAGCTACCTGGATCAAACGGTGTCGAATTTCTTCGGATGATGCTCCTGGAATTCGAGTTGGAAGTTTTGAGCTCAAATGGGTAAAAATTTCAAATGATATGGAAATTTTAAATTTTTTACTATTTATAGATTTTTTTTGAATTTTTTTACCCACTTTCTATAGTTTTGACCGTTTCTGACCGTTTTGGACCGTTTTGAACTAATTTGATGATGTAGGAGTCCGTTTTGAGCACGGTTTGACTGTGGTTTTGACCCATTCATGCCGATTTCAGGTATTATGTCTAAACTAACATATAGGTTAGGTTTCACATCTGTTTTCACTTTGCATGACCTTATGACCATTTCATTATAAACTTAGGTATGAATCCATTCTATCTTGTCACGAAACCTTCTTGTTGCTTTTAGAAGTGACATGATGTGAATGGTAGAGCTTGACATTCTATGCATGGGTACTCTAGTTAGCTCCTATTTTTCATTTAGTGCCCATGCTGACATTTTTCCTTTAGGATGGGGGAGTTATTTGTATAGTACCGCCATGACTTTGTGCAAGAGCCTCATACTCCTCTTGATCTTTTATGCTGGCCTTTTCCTAGGACTCCCTTATGTCAAGTTGTAATTGCATTATCATGAGTTTTGCTTGCCTTATTGAGCCTTATGCCGTCTTCCCTGACTTTGATTATCAGCCGTATAGCCCAAGCTTGTCTCATGTCTAGTCAAGCAGAGCCATTTTATATATCTTTTGTAGTGTGATTCCCCATTTTTACCGGGAGGGGACTTTCCCCCGAGTGTCGTTATCCTACACATGTTTCCTTGCATCGAGCATAGGTATGTTCTGCTACTTGGAACTAGTTTGTTTTCCCCTTGACACTCGTCTCCTCCTATTTTGTAACTATAAAGAACTTTTATTCTTTTTCAAGCTTTTCAAAATATTTGAAAAAAGTCCAAAAAAATAAAAGAACCAAAAAGTCGGACAGGAAAAGATGTTATCTTTGGCAGCAGTCGAGTCGTGTCGCCTTTGAACAGAGCACTGTATATCACATCCATCGGTTGGGTTAATAGTTTGAATTTAGGAGCTATAATCGTTTCTCTAAGTTTATCTCCATCGACTAGTTAAACTTCTAGTCCCTATGGTGTTATACCAAAATCCTATCACTATCATGTGATAATACCTTTGACATACCTACTTGCCCTGAATCCCAGCTTTTGGAGTGAAAACTAAATAGTTTTTTATCAATCTATCATAGAAATTCCCAGCACCCTGCATGCCCCTTTGTCTAGGAGTGGTACCCTGCTCGCATCGCCTTCCATCGGTTGTCCACAAGCGGTCCCACTGCCCATTTCCCTTAGTCCATAGGCGCTTATTACCAGAACCACTCTGTCATAGGAGAAGCGCGGTACCCTAGTTAAAAAGGGAAAAAGAGAAGTTTCTCGAGGCTTTTAGATGATAAGCCTTGTGTACTACCTTATCCCTATTGTTGTGGTTTGGTTGAGCTCAATATCCCTCATCCTAGGATCTTAGAGGCCACCTCATCCACTAATTTCTCAACCATTTCTATAAATTAAAGCCCTATAAATATGAGCTCATAGCCATGGTTGAGAAGAGAACATTGAAGGTATTGTTATGCTATTGGATTGATTCTTGGCCCAAGATCATTTGGAGAGAGCATAAAGAGCTAGAGTTGGAGCTTTTGGGGATGAAGAGCTGGTTTCATGGAGATGAATGTCAACACTAAGGCTTGGTTGTAAACTTGTTCATATTTCTAATGCAAGTTGATTTTCTGTCCCATATATATTGTTGATGTTTGATTTCAGATATATATTGCTAGATTCCTTAGTCACTAGCATAGATTAGTAGATCATGTTTTGGTTGCTTTGATTCGTTTCATGTTGAGCTCTTTTGTAGGTACACAGGTGAACTATCAAAGCCTTGTATTCCAGATATCTACAGCGTCTAGGGAGAGTTATCAGCCTCTGTGATCTATTTGTTCTAGATTTGAACCATTAAGACCAGTGGAACACCTTGCTGTCCGCAGGAGGTGAAATATTCCAGCTAACAAATCTAGCGACTCTGCTGGGGAGTAGTTGTATTCAGTTGTTCTGATCGTCATCAGTCTGCAACTCTTGTCCGAATCTAGGCTCCATTTTCTTCAACTCTTTTCAGTCAGATATACTTTATGATTTGTATTATTTGGGTTTGCTAAAATACAATCTTATATAACTCAATTTGAAATCTTAAAGATGGAAGAAAATGAAGATGTAAACACCTATTTCTTATGCATTGATGATTTAGTTAATACCATGAGAGATTTAGGAGAAAAGATTAAAGATGTCAATATTGTGCAAAAGGTACTTAGATATTTACTTGTAATATTTAATTCAAAAGTGTTAGTGTTAGAAGAAAGAACTGATATTGATACTCTAGAAATAGATGAATTACATGGAATACTATCAGTGTATGAAATGAGGACTGCTAGTGAGAATCCTTTTAAGAAAGAAGCAACTTTCAAGGCAACAAAGAGAGACAAGAAAAAAAATGAAACTGAAATCAACAATCATGAATACTGAGAAGAATATGTGGAAGAAGCTCTCTGTCCCTCCTCTTTATCTTTATCATAAGGCACACATGAGAGAAAAAGTGAGTGTGTGACAAATGAGGAGGGAAACTCTGTATTTATATTCTTCTTTTGATTTGTTAACTCAACTATTAGGTCGACCAGGTTACCTTTGGGGCTGACCTACCTAAGAATACTCACAAATACATTTTTGTTTGTTTAACTTGGGGACTATTGCCCCGACTTACAACAAAGGATTTAACTTAGTGACCATACACAATGATGAAATCCCCAAAGGAGAAACACACATCTTCAATGGGGGTACAACGATATACAATAGTAATATACATCAGAATATCTTCCAAAATTACAATGAAAACAACACTCCCTCTTAACTGGGAGGGCATTCTCTCGCCACAGTCATCAACACATCTAGTCATCTTCACTAAGTCATCATCGTCGTTGCTTCCATTGTCCTCATCTTGTTCAATCTGTCGCATCTATCCGTCATAGGAAGTTTCTACAGAGACAATACTTTTTCGTGCTGGGTGTAGGCCTAGAACCCATTGTAATGAACAAAA